>SJXQ01008409.1:444464-571723 GCA_006408695.1 Aepyceros melampus | reverse complement strand
GGTGGGGGAGGGCGGGAGAGGGGAAGGGCGGGGGAGGGGGACAGGCGAGCACGTTCCGTGACGCCTCCGAGCGCGAGGTGGCAGCAGCGCCGGGGGAAGCTCGGGCCGACGGACGCGAGGGGCGGGGCGGGGCGGGAACAGCGTTGAAGAGAGCCGCGGGCGCCGGAGGGGCTGGAGTCACGTGACGGCCTCCGGCCTGGATGTCAGCAGGCTGGACGTGCCGGACGGTTCTCGGAGTGACCGCCCCCCAACTCTCTCACCCTCCAGAGAGCCCTTCCTACAACCCTTCGGAGCTTCCAGTCCTGTGCCAGGAATGGAGCCAGACTTGGCGGCTTTTCACTGCCCGTTCAGACGCGGGGCTGCGGCCGGAAACTACAGTTCCCAGCATGCCATTCTTCGGCGGGGGTGATTTTCTCAGCCCGCAAAGCACCCTGAGAATGCCGGGAACCCTAAGCGCGCGGCTTTCTGCGCGGGGCGCTCGGAGAGCCTGGGCGCGGGGCTCCGCCCCCAAGACCGCCTCTGGGCGGGAGTGTGGGAGGAGCTTCCCGGGAGACGGCTCTTGAGCCTATTGGGAGGGAGGGGGCGGGGCTTCGAAGGAGGCTTCCAAGAAAATTAGAAACGGAGCCTCGGTTGCTGCTTTGCTCCTTTGCTTGTTTGGCCGGGGTCACCTAAGACAGTACCCCCCTTCACTTGCTGTTCCCTTGCTCTGCTTTGGTTTTATAATTAGCATTTATCTCCACATTACACATACATATGTATGTTATATGTGTGTTTATGTGTGTGTTACCTGGTTTGCCGCATCGGAATTAGCGCAATAAAAGTAGCGACAGTGGTGGGTCTATTGCTGAAGCCCTCTGTTAATATAGTGCCTGGCACGTCATGAATAACCAATAAATGCTTGAACTGATTACCGCCCTAGCGTCTATTTTTCACCATCGTCCCAGGCTCCGTTCGGCAACCTCCACCCTGGCAGTTCCTGTATTTATGTATCCCCAATACCTCATAACTTTCCTTCCAAGGAGTAAGCGTCTTTTAAATCATGGCTGCAATCACCATCTGTAGTGATTTTGGAGCCCCCCAAAATGAAGTCTGACACTGTTTCCACTGTTTCCCCATCTATTTCCCATGAAGTGATGGGACCAGATGCCATGATCTTCGTTTTCTGAATGTTGAGCTTTAAGCCAACTTTTTCACTCTCCTCTTTCACTTTCATCAAGTGGCTTTTTAGCTCCTCTTCACTTTCTGCCATAAGGGTGGTGTCATCTGCATATCTGAGGTGATTGATATTTCTCCCGGCAATCTTGATTCCAGCTTGTGCTTCTTACAGCCCAGCATTTCTCATGATGTACTCTGCATAGAAGTTAAATAAGCAGAGTGACAATATACAGCCTTGACATACTCCTTTTCCTATTTGGAACCAGTCTGTTGTTCCATGTCCAGTTCTAACTGTTGCTTCCTGGCCTGCATACAGGTTTCTCAAGAGGCAGGTCAGGTGGTCTGGTATTCCCATCTCTTTCAGAATTTTCCACGGTTTATTGTGATCCACACAGTCAAAGGCTTTGGCATAGTCAATAAGGCAGAAATAGATATTTTTCTGGAAGGAATGATGCTAAAGCTGAAACTCCAGTACTTTGGCCACCACATGCGAAGACTTGACTCATTGGAAAAGACCCTAATGCTGGGAGGGATTGGGGGCAGGAGAAGAAGGGGACGGCAGAGGATGAGATGGCTGGATGGCATCACCGACTCAATGGACGTGAGTCTGAGTGAACTCCAGGAGTTGGTGACGCACAGAGAGGCCTGGTGTGCTGCAATTCATGGGGTCGCAAAGAGTCGGACACAACTGAGCGACTGAATTGAACTGAATACCTGTTTCACCACCATACATAATATCAGTTCCGTTCCGTTCATAATATCAGCATTCAAGAAGTAGTCAAGCCCTGATCCGTAGACTCTCCAGTCTAGCATCTCCCTTTAAGGTCATTGCAGGAATTGATTAAGGGAAATTTGAATCCATAACACTAATAGTTGCTTTCTGGAGCAAGTGCACTTCTTTGAGTGTATGTGAAATAATTTATTTTCAGAACCTCTGACAGATACAGCGACATTTGACACTGAGGTCATTCAAAGGTTGGGAGAAATATAACCATGCAAAGATTGAAGAAGATACACTTTCAAAATAAAGAAGACTTAAAGAACCTGAGTTTCAGAGGTCATGAATTCAGAGGCCTTTGTTGGCCTGGCTATGTCTGGGCCATTTTTGTAAGTGGTGGATATTGGCCTGTTGATAAACACAAGCTTATTTAAAGACCAGACCATTGTTGCCATATTGGACTGTGGGTCAGGCTTGCCACAGGTCCAATTTTTCAAGGGAAACCAAAAAGCTGGGTCCTTTTTTTCTTCGTTTTAAAATGTCGATTCATGTTTTTTAACGCACTTTAGGGAATAAGTCACTCAAAAACTCCGGGCCCTCACATTGTGGGCCAAATGGTCCAAACATACATTTGGTGGGGAGAAAAAAAAAAACCACCAAAAGCTTAGGATGAATAAATAGATCACTTCTACTCTAGTTCCTAAGGCAATAGATGTTGCCTGTCTGGCACTCCTCTGATTGACTGAAGGGAAACTTGCACACTGTTGTTCAAGCTCTATTACAATTTAGCAAAAAATTCTCTTTTCCAATTACTTTGCCCATTTCTGCCTCTTCTCTTCACCCTACTTGCTATCACCAACCATGTAAGTCATCATTTTAGAGTTTTAGGCATATTTAGTGGGTACTTACCATGTGTTAGTCATTGCACTAACACTGGGATATATTTGTAAATAAGACAGCCTGGTATCCTGCCTTCACATAACTTTAGATCTATTAGAGTTGACAGACAATAAAAACAAAGTTATCCCCCAAATGTGTGATGGGTGTTAAGGCTCACAGCAGGAAGACCCTTATAACCTGCTGATTCCTAATACACAAGGACAAGATCCCAAACAGAAGTCTACATATCACATGTCTACAATTTTAAAGTTAAAAATCCAGCTTCCAAGCTTAAAATATATTCTAAACTTTGACAAATGTGCTTCCACTACAATCTGGAAATCTGAGTCTGAATTTAAATTTCCTGCCTTTTGGACTTCTGCTTCAGAATGTGGCTGTGTAAAGAAGCATGGTAGCCAGACCCTCGCCCACATTTTGTTTCCCTTCTCTTCCCTGTCCTGGCTCCACTCCATACTGGAACAGACCTTGAGAACAAGTATACATAGCCCTATTCACAACGTTCAAGTTCTGCCACTCACCTACAAAGGTTTATTCACATCTCCCTACCTGACTCAAGAGATGCCTCTTGGCCATTGCTCAGGTCTAAATGTCCAAAGCTGCAGCATCACATACCCCCAGGAGAACAGACCCAGGAAAGAAGCCTAGGAAGATCCTAGAAGCAGGATTGGCCATTTAAACAGATAATCACCAGTCCTTGGTATTCAGAGCGGAGTTGAGGGGTACAGGTTCCAATGAGCATGACCCCTTGGCCCCATGGGCTTTCAACGGGGAGTAGTGCAGCACAAGGGAACAAGGGTCAGGACCTCTAAAAAGCAGGGTCCAGAGCAGGGTCCCTTCTTGCCCAGATCTTAGTCAATTGTATGCTTTGCCATTATTTCTAGTGATTTCAATATCCACATACCTGGTACCTTAGCCCCAGAATCTCTCTGCATTCTTACTTGAACCAAGTTTTTGCCACTTGAAGCCCCCACCAGGCCTTGAAGTCCTTCAGTTCAGTTCAGTTGAGTTGCTGTCATGTCTAACTCTTTGAGATCCCGTGGACTGCAGCACACCAGGCTCCCCTGTCCATCACCAACTCCCGGAGCTTGCTCAAACTCCTGTCCATCAAGTCAGTGATGCCATCCAACTATCTCATCCTCTGTCCTTCTCCTCCCACCTTCAATCTTTCCCAGCATCAGGGTCTTTTCAAATGAGTCAGCTCTTTGCGTCAGGTGGCCAAAGTAATGGAGTTTCAGCTTCAACATCAGATCTTCCAGTGAACACCCAGGACGGATCTCCTTTAGGATGGACTGGTTGGATCTCCTTGCAGACCAAGGGACTCTCAAGAGTCTTCTCCAACACCACAGTTCAAAAGCATCAATTCTTCAGCACCAGCTTTCTTTATGATCCCACTCTCACATCCACACATGACTACTGGAAAAACCATGGCTTTGACTAGATGGACCTTTGTTGGCAATGTCTTTTGCTTTTTAATATGCTGTCTAGGTTGGTCATAGCTTTTCTTCCAAGGAGCAAGCATTTTTAAATTTCATGGCTGCAGTCACCAACTGCGGTGATTTTGGGGCCCAAGAAAATAAAGTCTATCACTGTTTCCATTGTTTCCCCATCTGTTTGCCATGAAGTGATGGGACTGGATGCATCGATCTTATTTTTTTTTAATGTTGAGTTTTAAGCCAGCTTTTTTCACTCTCCTCTTTCACTTTCATCAAGAGGTCCTTTCATTGAAGTCCGTACTCTCTGGGAAATGACTGTCATCAGTGACTCAAATTTGGGGCATCTCTCTGTCAGCCACCATCTCCTCTTTTCCCTCATTCTACTCTTCCTCTTTATCCTAAAACTTCTGACAATTTTCTTTCTCTTCGACAATTCTTCTTTTAGATGGATTTCTGTTCCACACATACTTTGAGTGTCTGTCTACCACTGCCCATACACTGTCTTCATCAGGCATTTGCATTAATGGACAGGGGAGTAGGGAGCAGAGCAGAGACAGGAGGGAAAGGCTCTCTGCCTGGAGAGTTGGTCGAACTTTCTTTCTTCCTCTGACCCACTGCCTGCCTTCCCAGTGGACAGCCAGGTGACAATATGCAAAGGGCAACACAAACACAACAGATCCAAGAAGGAGCTCACGTGGGACTTACTTACCTAGTGGTGCAGGGCACAGGGGCCTGGAGTCCCAACCCTGGAAGGGGAGCCAGATCCCACTGCCACAACTAAGACCAGGTGCACCCAAATTAATTAAGTAATTAAAAAACTTGATTGCCTGGCAGAGCAATAAAGATATCCTTTTCTACTTCACCCAAAACTCTGCCTCCGGGATTTGACTCAGCACTAGTGTACAAAGAAGCCAAGCTTTTCGTAACAACCATAAATCCAGGGGTCAGATAGAAAAGGGGTATCACAGAGACTTTTACTAAGTAGGCATCTACGTTTTGATTGTGTATCACTCTTTGTAGGAGACCTAGTCTATTTGTTAATATTGAGAAGCAAAGGCTCCAATTTGTAAATATTCAGCTCTAAAACCATTCATGGAAAACAGGATAATTGGAGGCAGGAGAAGCCTGAAAGTAAAAATCAAAAAAGCTTGGTTACATTATTTGACTGTAAACATACTCCTCTGTCCTTACTATGATATTTGGGTAATTCATGACTCCCTAAATGAAAACACTTAGAGGACTGAATCTTGCGGTATGAATACAGTTCTAGGCACAACTTCTTCCCTGTTTCCAAGTTGGTGTTGGAAAAGACTCTTGAGAGTCCCTTGGACAGCAAGGAGATCCAACCAGTCCATCCTAAAGGAAATCAGTCCTGAATATTCATTGGAAGGACGGATGCTGAAGCTGAAACTCCAATACTTTGGCCACCTGATGGGAAGAACCGACTCATTTGAAAAGACCCTGATGCTGAGAAAGATTGAAGGCGGAGGAGAAGGGGATGACAGAGGATGAGATGGTTGGATGGCATCACCGACTCAATGGACATGAGTCTGAGTAAACTCTGGGCATTGGTGATGGACAGGGAGACCTGGCATGCTGCAATCCATGGGGTGGCAGAGAGTCGGACACCACTGAGCAACTCAACTGAACTGAACTGATATCCCTTATAATCAACACAGCCAATATATTAATAACAGTTGGTTCAGCAGTAAAGAATCTGCCTGACAATACAGGAGATGCAGGTTCCATTCCTAGGTCAGGAAGATCCTTGGAGAAGGCAACAGCAACCCACTCTAGTAGTCTTGCCTGGGAAATCCCATAGACAGAGGAGCCTGGCGGGCTACAGTCCAAGAGGTCGCAAAGAGTCATACACGACTTAGCAACTAAACAACAACAAAGTAAAATATACTATCAAAGCTTTTCAAAAGAAGTTTTCCCTACTTACATTTTGTGAGTCTTTTAAGGTCTACCTTCGTTTAAAACTGCAATTTAAATGACTTTGATTTGCATAAAAGGTTATTTTTTTTCTCCAAGTCCTCGCTCACACTTGCTGTCTTCGATATCCAGAGTAGCCTGTGTTTATGGAACAAACAATGTGATGTCCTACAGCTATGTGTAGCCACTAGATACATGCGGCTATTAAATTTAAATTTAATTGCTTGATTGAAATTAAATAAAATTAAAAACTGATTTCTGGACTTCCCTAGTGGTTCAGTGGTTAAGATTCTGCCTGCCAAAATAGGAAACAAGGGTTCCATCCCTGGTCTGGGATAATTCCACAAGTTGCTTGGCAGCTAAGAGCATGCGCCACAGCTACTGACCCCACACAACCTAGAGGCAATGCTCTGCAACAAGATAAGACACTGCAATGAGAAGCCCACACCCCGCAACTAGAGAGTAGCCCCTGCTTGCTGCCGCTAGAGAAAGCGCAGCAACAAAGATCCAGCACAACCATAAATAAAGAAATATTTGTTAAAAAAACAACTGATTTCCTCAGTCACACAAATGTCATTTCAAGTGCTCAAAAGCCACCAATACTGTGGGTACCAGACTGGAACACAGAGACATAGAACATTGCCACAGAAAATTCCATGAACAGCCCTGCCTTACAAAGGACGTAGACTTAGCAACAGACAGACTTTTGTTCGCAATTTTGAGTTGGCGCTATTGGTAAAGTAAACCCACTTGCTGCTACAGGGAACACTGGTTCGATCCCTGAAGATCCCTGGAGAAGAAAATGGCAACCTACTCCAGCATTCTTGCCTGGGAAATCCCATGGACAGAGGACCCTGGTGGATTATTCCAGTATTCTTGCCTAAAGAATCTCATAAACAGAGGAGCCTGTAGGGTTCCAAAGAGACGGACGTGAGTGAACCGGCTTAGCACCACACAGCAAACATGTTCAATTCCCATCTTTTACTAGACTTGTGATCCCAAGAAAGTTCTTAAACTTCCAAAGCTTCAGTTATTTACATTATAAAGTAGAGCTAGAAATATTAATACTATACTCATAGTCAGTTAATGCCCAGCACATTTTAATTGCTTAATAAAACTATTAGTGTATAGGGATCAAAAATACAAGTTTTTTGAGACTCTAATTCGACACCAACCAATATTTTCTTCGTGCCAAGAATATTCAATAAATCTTGCTGGCTATTCAAAAAGACTTTAAAAATTAAGAGGGAAAGAATATATGTATACTTAAAGCTGATTCATACTCTACAGCAGAAACCAACACAACATTGTAAAGCAATTATTCTCCAATTAAAAATACATTTTAAAAAATATTTTAAAAATTAAAAACATCACAGGACACACTTTCTTCCTTTCTTTTTAATTTTTGGCTGTGCTACAAGGCATTCGGGATCTTAGTTCCCTGACCAGGGGTCAAATCCACGTCTTCTACAGTAAAAGCCCAGTCATAACCACCGGACCACCAGGGAAGTCCTCAGACACACATATTTTTGTTTCATTTCTGACATCAAACTTTTGTAAGAGAAAACAAGTTGAATTGCCCTGGAGAAACCTAAGATGTGGGTAGCTATTTAAACCCATAAGCTGACCCAGGAGATTCCTGATTCCCAAACCATTCCTAAAATTTAATTCAGGAACAGGTTCAGCAGATGTTCACATTTGAACAGGATCCTCTTGGTGATCCAAGTCTGCCTTCCAGAGCAATGAGACAAAATTCACACTTCCCCCTCCTCACCACCCTCTAGCCTGGGGTTAAAAACCCATGCAAATTGCACACTCCAGGACTTTTGAAAATACTTCAACTTATCCAAGCCTCTCTCCAGCCCCATCCACTTGCCCTACTTTCAGATCAATATGGAGCCTGCTATAACAGCCTCCAAAACCGAGAGCTGTGGATAATGTCCCCATAGAACTTAATCCCCGCCACTCTCACAGAGGGACACATTACAGATAGGAATGCGAGCTGCTAGAGCCAAGATAATTCCAGACTCACAGAACAATTGTTCTATCAACCGCAACTACACAGAACAACCCAAACAAAAATAACCAGGAAAGCTATGAGTAAGTTACAACTCATCATGATATGAATTGCTAACATCACACTCATTTGGAAATTCCGGTTTTTCTAAGCTTCTCAAAGTAAAAAAGAAAAAAGAGAAGTGAGATTATGCAATGAGAAGATAAAAAGATAGAGGACAATAACCAGTCCTTGTTGTTCAAAGCTAAACTAAAAATATTCTAATTAAAGAAATCTTTAGTTTGTTTCTCTTTAGACTTCAGTAGAGCTTTGCTTAGGTTTTCTTTCATATTAAAGAAGCACAATGAAATAAGTTATTTCTCTCTCTTTTTTAAAAAAAATTATTTATTTACGTATGGCTGTGCTGGGTCCTCACTGCTGCGAGCAAGCTTCCTCTAGCTGCAGTAAGCAGGATCTGCTTTTCGTTGTGGCGCATGGGCTTCTCCTTGCAGAGCATGGACTCTAAAGCACGGACTTCAGTAGCTGTGCACTGACTCAGTTGCCCTGCAGCACCTGGGATCTTCCCGGAGCAAGGGTCAAACCTGCGCCCTCTAGATTGGCAGGCGGGCTTCTAACTATTGGACTACCAGGGAAGTCTAATGAATTGTTTCTCTCTCGTAACTTTAGACAACCCAACTAATGGGAAAAGGGATGGGACAAATGAATACATTAAAAACACATAGAAAAATACCATAAGAATGTCTTCTGACCCACAGTATAAGCAGATAAAATTCCAGTCACTTACTACCAAAGGAAAATCTGAACCAAGCCAAGCCCTGCCATTTGAAATAGCCATAATTCTGAAAACCTGTCTTCTTTAGTAGTTACTTGTTTACTATGGAAATGAGAATAAGTAAAGAATCTGCCTGCAATGCAGGATACCTGGGTTCAATCCCTTGATCAGGAAGATCCTCTAGAGAAGGAAATGGTTATCCATTTCGGTATTCTTGCCTGGAGAATCCCATGGACAGAGAAGACTGGTGGGATACGGTCCATGGGGTCTCAAAAGAGTCAGACACGACTGAGCAACTAACATTTACATTTAACACGTTCTAAGACTGTCCTAAGTGATTTACACATATTACTGACAAGCTTACAAGGTAAGTAGATAATACCATTTTCCATTTTATTGTTCAGTTGCTCAGTCATGTCTGATTCTTTGTGACCCCAAGAACTGCAGCACCCCAGGCTTCCTTGTCCTTCACCTTCTCCTGGAGTTTGCTCAAACTCATGTCCATTAAGGCGGTGATGCCATCCAAATTCTCATTCTCTGTCGTCCACTTCTCCTCCTATCCTCTATCTTTCCTAGCATCAGGGTTTTTTCCAATGAGTTGGCTCGTCATATCAGGTGGCCAAAGTGTTGGAGCTTCAGCTTCAGCATCAGTCCGTCCAATGAATATTCAGGGTTGATTTTGGCTGATCCCATTTTACAGACAGATCAACTGAGGCACAGAGTAGAGACTCTCCTTAGGTCACACAGCCACTCAGTGTGAGAGCCAGGATCTAAGCTCAGGCAATCTGGATTCACTTTACAATCTTGCCTCTGGGGGCAGTTGGAACACTAATGAACTTAAACAAAGAACAATTCCTTACTATACACAAACCTGTGATCATACAGCAAGGCTAATACAGCTATGGTGGTTGGTAAAAATCAGTTAGAAAGGAGAACTCCAAGGGACTTAACCGGTGGTCCGGTGGTTAGGACTGCATGCTTCCACTGCAGGGCGTGTGGGTTCGATCCTTGGTGAACTAAGATCCTGCACACCCCTAAAGAGCGACCAAAAAACAAACACCTGATGGTAGCCTTTTATTATCATCAAACCCACTTCTCCTTGGTTTTCAAAATCCTCTGTAGGAAGAGTATCTGAGCTGGCCATAATTTTTAAAAGTCAAGAAATAAATCCTGGACACATATTTTTGGATCTAATTCAAACTGCACCTGAAATTGGAATAGTTCATGAAATTTTCTCTCTCTCTCTTTTTTTAAGTTTTATCATTGAATAAATTCTCCTTTCAAAAAAACCTGGTTGAGTTTCAACAGAAAGGCCCATAACAAATGCATCCTTTTTCTGCAGCCACGCAGTCTATTCAGAGTGAATCTCAGGACCTTTGTGAGCAGGACCAGACAAAAAGGTAGGTAGAAAACTGAACTTGAACCTTGGAAGACATGAGGCTGCGGAAGCTGTACTCAGGGTTGCTGGAATCTGCTGTTCAGAGTCCAGGGTACCCGTCCAACCAAGGGAAGGTAGTCAAGAGACGGGAGAGAAACAACCCCATGACATCATTTGATCCTCACTCCTTTTCATTAACTTTAGCCAATAAGATTCTACTTTTTGCTCAGGTTTTATCATTAGTGATCAAAAGAGTTCAAACACACTCTTTTAATATTCCTCAAATTTATCTTCTCTCTTTCCTCCCTGCCTAAGATCAAGCTAGCCTTCCTTCTCTATCAGTTCAGTTCAGTTCAGTTCAGTCGCTCAGTCGTGTCCGACTCTTTAGAATGCTTCAGTTATCTATTTTTGCCTTACAACGACCCTGAAATGTAGTGGCTTAAAACAACGATTCATTATTTTTCTCGATTCTGTGTGTTGGCAAAAGGTGATTATCCAGATGTATCAGTCAGCTTTACCATAGTAACAAAGGACTCCCTGACTCCCAGTGGCTGGTAACAACCAGTGTTCCTTACTCTGGTATCATATCTGCCGCCACATTGGTAAAGGCTCTGCTTCTGCTCTCTGTGTTTTCAGAATCTGGGACCAAGTTTGCAGGAATAGCTCCTATGTGAGACGTGCCAGTCCTGTGCCAGAACAGAAGAGCAAGAAAGTAAGTGCAAAGGTCCACAGTAACCTTTAAAGCCTCAGTTCGAGTGGTGTTTATGCTATGTCCTTTCACAACACATTGACCAAAGCAAGTCCCTAGCTTTGAAGGCTCCCCATAGCTGTCCAGATAAATTAGGTTGACACCCAAGGCCCTTTTGAGAGGTTAAATAAGGTAAGGAGATACATACATGCACACACACAAAAGCACAGAGAGAAGGAGATATTACATGTATAGACACACACACACAAACAGGCACAGTATTATCCTTGCTTGCTTGCTAATCATTCAGTCATATCCAACTCTTTGCAGCTATGTGGAGTGTAGCCTGCCAGGCTCCTCTGTCCATGGGATTCTCCAGGCAAGAACACTGGAGTGGGTTGCCATGCCCTCCTCCCGGGGATCTTCCTGACTCACAAACTGAACTCACGTCGCTTGTGTCTCCCGCACTGCCAGGTACGTTCTTTACCACTAGCACCATCTGGGAAGCCCATGTAGTATTATACCAGCCTTTATTTTTAATTTTTTTGTTTTTGGCCACCCCACACAGCATGTCTTAATACTTTAAGACAGAGAGTCTTAAAGTATTATTCCACTCTTGAGGAAACTTGACTTCTACATGGCAGCTTGAGGGTAAGCTCTGGAACTCGTCCTTTACTAATCAGGGGAAACCCAGGAAGCCTCTCTCCAAACAATTGTCAGGCTTCTGTTGAGCCTGTTCTGAGTGTAGGCTTTAGTTCTAGTAACTGGGATCCTCCCCTCCTTTTTTTTTTAACTGTAGTAATAAATACGTAACACGAACATCTTAGCCATTTTCAAGCCATTTCAGCACGGTAGTGTTAGATGCGCTTGCTGTGTGCAGACCTCCCAAACGTCTTCATCTCTCAAAGCTAAAACTTTATACCCATTGAGTAATGACACCCCATTTGCCTCTACCTCTAGCCTCTGCATTCAGCTTTTGCCCCACCTGTAGGGTGACAGTGGCTCTGCTGTGGGACTTCCCTGCCCACCTGCCAAGGCTCCTGCCCGGGACACTCGGCTCCTTGTTATTTTCGGCTTCTTCTCAAAGCCGACCACATGGTCTGCCCTCCAGTACAGCCTCACCCAAGAGCATCTAATTTCTGCCTCCTTCCTGGATACATATATAGGAGCTGAGATAATAACACTAGTGGGAATTCCCTGGCAGTCCAGTGGTTACACACAAGGGGCTTCCCAGGCGACTCAATGGTAAAGAATCTGCCTGCCAAGCGGGAGACATGGGTTTGATTCTTCGGCAGGGAAGATCCCCTGGAGAAGGAAATGGCAATCATGCTGGTATTCTTGTCTAGGCAATCCCATGAACAGAGGAGCCCAGCAGGCTACAGTCCATGGGGTCTCAAAAGAGTCAGACACGACTTAGCAACTAAACAACAATGATATACCAGTGGTTAGACCTCCCCAACCACTGCCAAGGGCCCCAGGTTCAGTCCTTAGTGGGGGAACTAAGATCCCACAAACTGCGTGGCTCAGTCAAAAAATAAAATTAAAACTAAAAATACAAGGTAATAATAACATCTATAATTTATTATATATGTCCAAGTTCTAGGCATCATTCTAAATGCTTGACAGATGGATCTCTAATCCCTACACAACCTAGAAGTTATGTAAAGTATGAAGGCTACTCCCAGGTCTTTGTTTTCATTAAGCACCACTCTTTTTTTTTTGGCCACATTACTGGGCTTGTGGGATCCTAGTTCCCAGACCTAGTCCCTTCAAAGCATCTAGTCCTAACCACTGGACCACTAGGGAATTTACCATCATGCACTGGAAAATCCCATGGACGGAGGGGCCTGGTAGGCTGCAGTCCATGGAGTCGCTAAGAGTCGGACACGACTGAGCAACTTCCCTTTCACTTTTCACTTTCATGCATTGGAGAAGGAAATGGCAACCCACTTCAGTGTTCTTGCCTGGAGAATCCCAGGGACGGGGGAACCCGGTGGGCTGCCATCTATGGGGTCACACAGAGTCGGACACAACTGAAGTGACTTAGCAGCAGAAGCAACCATTCTTGATGTAGATTTCAACCTTTCTTCGAGTCCCCCATAACAATCCATTAGCACCAAAACCATACGCAAGCAATATAAATTTACTGATGCCTCCCCAAAGACATGAAACCGAGTTCTACACTGCACATCCAATAGGTGTCAAAATTCTCAACAGAAGTGGCTTTTCTCTGACGTCCTCTTCTGCTGTGCTACCATCAAGCCTCCTTCTTATTCTCCCATCTCCAAGGTTCAGCTGCCTCAATTTTATACTGAATAAAGTACCAGGTAACAGAATATGCAATAGAACATAGCTTAAGCAATAAAGTTTATTATCACTGGAAATATCATTTCTAGGTTTGGTTAATTCAGAAGCACAACAATGTCATCAAGCACCCAACCCAGGTCCTTTTTGCCTTTTTCTTTTGCCATTCACAGAATAGAAGTTTTCATCCTCAGAGTTGTTACTCGTGAGCACAAGATGGCTGCCATAGCTGGAGGAATTATACCTGCAAATAACTACACTTACACGTAGAAAAAGTGGCATTTCTCACCACATCCCCTGCCTCCCACCCTAAATCAGAAGAGAAAACGTTTCCCAGAAATATCTCAGAAGATTTATCTTTAAACTTATCCACCAGGGTTGAGTCACAGGCTTGTAGTAACTAATACTGGTGTTTTTAGCCTCTAGAGTTGGAAAGACGGTTCCGGTAGTAAGGACAAAGGGTAGGGAGAGTTGTTGAGAAATTATCCACCAGTCTTGCCCATACAAAGCAGCTCGGTATCCTGCTCATTTCTGTGCTCTGCAAAGTAAAATGTTCGACTGTTTAAAAGGTAAAGCTCCCTGCAACTCTAGTTCCCAGCAGTCTAATATTATGCAGGGAGGCTCTTTAGAGTCCCACTCCTGCCCCTAACCCTAGTGGGATTTTCAAAGCAGAAAATGTTAAAACTCCTCCGTAAGAGGACTTCTGGAAATATCTTTACTGCCATCTCCATACACGTAGCCATTCAGGAAACTTTTATAACCTTGTACAGATTTGGAAACTGAGCATCAAAGCCTGGAGTCAAACAGGCTTCAAACAAGAGTCAAACTGCAGGTCAGTGTTCGAATCCCGGACTGCCTGGCTTCAGTGGCCTTGCTGCCAATGAAAGCAGCAGCCACACGCAGAGTGCTCAGTCACCCAATCGCATTCAACTCTTTGAAACCCCATGAGCTATATAGCCCAGCAGGTCCTCTGACTACGGGATTTCTCAGGCAAGAATACTGGAGTGGCTTGTCTGTTTCCTACTCCAGGGAAAATTCCTGACCCAGGGGTCAAACCCGCGTCTCTGCTTGGCAGGCAGATTTTTCACTGCTGAGTGACCAGGGAAGCATCTTCAAAGAACCAAAACATCAGAATGGGTTTAAAATTTACCAGAAGGATAAATAACTTCTTGGCCCTGCAATCATTAAAAACCATCACAAGGTTCTAAGGAGGAATACAATTTCTGTCCCTCTCTGGCTATCTTTAAATGATAAAACAGAGCAGTGCTTTCAGCTCTTGGCTGAGAACATGGAGGCATTTTAAAGTGTCTGAATACATGAACACGAGCCGTGCTTCTGAGTTCCTGACATCCAACCCTTTAAGTGGGGCCTTGGGAGCTCTTCGTTCAACAGCAAACACTTACTGAAGGCCTGGCCCTGGCCCCAAGCAAGGAGGTCTGAGGCCAAAAACCTGAATAGACAGATATTTTGGTCTCCATGTGGTAAGAGCTATTGTGGAAGTATGAACAGAAGGCGCGGGAGTGCTAGCAGGGGAGAGGGCCAGGAGGGTGGCTGTGAGAAGGGCCAAGATCGTCATCGCCCTGACTGAGGCCATGCCTGTGTTCCGGGACTGGGCAGACACTCATTTTCAAAACAGGGACGCTGAGTCAAGAGGGAAGAGCTAAACTGGATTCGGAATACGCCGTAACACAAGGTACGTACGTGCACGCTATGCCACTTCAGTCGTCTCCGACTCTTGGGCACCTGTGGACTGTAGTCTGCCAGGCTCGTCTGTCCATAGGGATTCTCCAGGCAAGAACACTGGAGTGGGTTGCCATGACCTCCTCCAGGGGATCTTCCCAGCCCAGGGATCGAACCCAAATCTCCTGCGGCTCGTGCACTGCAGGCGAAGTCTTTACCACTGAGCCCCAGGGGAAGCCCATAACACAAGGTTGGGGGGGTGAGAAATGTTTTGGAAAGATTTCCTTCCAAAATGGTTTACAGGAAAACATTTTAGCAATTCTAAATGTAAATTTCAGGGTTTCATTTGTCTTGAAGCTCGGCTTATGGAACACTTCATGTGGCTTATGTACTTCGAATAATGTAGAAGTAATTTGCATACATAATCTTGTTTAAAGCTTACAATAATCCTGTGAGATAGGTAGTCCTATTTTTCCACTTAAAAAAATGTTCTTTTTAAATTTTTAATTCCTCCACTCTCCTTTCTTCTTTTAGGTGCAGGAACTAAGAATGAGAGAGGTTAAGCAATTTGTCCAAGGTCATTCAGCTCCTAATTAACAGACCCAGATCCTGACCTTCCCTGTCACATATGTGATCAAGATGTGTCTAGGAAACTCGTTCTTAGAAAATATTATTTCAAGGGAAAGGTAGTTATAGGTTAGTATACTGGATCCAAGTAGAGAATAGGCGTCCTGTATTTACACTTCAGCAAAAAAGCAACAAAAATCACCATCGAGGTTGAATGATCCATCAGTAGAAAGGAGAGGAGAACCATTTTTTTAAATGGATACTGAAGGATGCTCTATTCTCACACGTATTTTTACAACAAAGTATTTATTAAGGAAGTCAGTTTTTAGAGAGAATAGTTTTGCCACTCTGATTATCTGTTCAGGCTGTATTTTCTAATCTTGGGCAAATTTACAGACACACTGAAAAATGTGAATGGGAACACCACTGAACTGAGACCCTTGCATTCAAAGAGTTGTCCATCCCCTTTGACTGCTTTTCAGAAATGCAGGTTCTTAGGCCCCTCTCCAGACCTGGTAGGTGGTTAGTGGTTTAGTTGCTAAGTTGTGTCCAACTCTTTGCAACCCCATGGACTGTAGCCCGCCAGGCTTCTCTGTCCATGGGATTTTCCAGGCAGGAATACTGGAATGGGTTGCCATTTCCTTCTCCAGGGGATCTTCCTAACCCAAGGATTGAACCCCGGTCTCCTACATTGCAGGCGGATTCTTTAATGACTGAGCCACCAGGGACGCCAGGATGCCCACGTGGTTCAAGTGCACATGGAGCCTGAGGAGCATGCTTCCCTTTCTCTGGTCTCCTCCCTCCCATTTTGGATAATATTCTATGAGTCTATGAAAATCAAGAACACAGTAGGTCATGTGAGGACTCAAAAAGACAAAGTTTATATCCAAATATTTACTCTCTCTCTAACTGGACTTGTTTTTACTTTAACTTTGTCTAGTAACTCCTTTTCCATAGATTTTTAGGGAGACCTGTGGCAATACAGAGCTTCCTAGGTGGTACTAGTGGTAATGGACTGCCACTATAGGAGTTGCAAGAGACATGGGTTCGATCCCTGGGTCGGGAGGATCCTCTGAGGAGAGCATGGCAACTCACTCCAGTATTCTCGCCTGGAGAATCCCATGGACAGAGAAACCTGGCAGGCTACAGTCCATAGGGTCTCACAGAGGTGGACATGACTAAAGTGACTTACCACGCATGCACACACATGGTCATACTAGAATAAAGGGGGAAATAACAGGGGAAAAGAAGTCAGTGAGAAGAAAAATGAGGCAGCTGTGGTTCCCCATGGCACGGACTCATCATAAAAAACTCTTTAATACATGACTGAATTTCTGCAAAGTTTGGGCTCAAAGCCTACTACGTGAAATGTCCGCTGGGTGGTCTGCTTTTGAACAATGATTCCTCCCATCAGAAACCCTCTGCTATTTTGCAAATGTTTCAATGGCTCTGATGAAAGCAGTGAAACAACAGCTGGTGAATAATCTCATTTTATATTAATAGAGCAGTGTTGACCCATCTAGGTCCCTCAGTACTTTATAACAGAACATCCTTTCTTTCCCAGAGCAAGGAACAGAAGTCTCAGCCACTCTGCACTAGAGCACCAGTAGGGGCCGCTGCAGAAGCAGAGAGCCCTTTTCCTGCAGACAGAACCTACTGGGCTGTTCCAAAGGAAATTTAAGCTAGAATTGGATAGAAGGCATGGCTGAGTGCTGGTAAGCCGTGCCCGACCCCATGGACTGTCGGCCACCAGGCTCTTATGTCCATGGAATTCCCCAGTCAAGAAGACTGGAGAGGGTTGTCATTTCCTCCTACAAGGGATCTTCTCAACCCAGTGATTGAACCCTCGTCTCTAGCATCTCCTGCATTGGCAGGCGGATTCTTACCACTGCGCCACTTGGGAAGCCCTATTGGAGAGAGTATCTTCATTCAATCACCATACTTTACCTATGATAAATGATAGCCGCAAAATAACACAATTCTTGTCCCAAACCTGCCTGACTTTTCTTTATGTGAAGCTCTTTCTGTGAAGCACAGTATACATGTCAAAGTTAGGTGATAATCCTGAAAGATAAATCTGGGCTATTTTAAATACCAGGGCTAGCAAAGAGTTGGACATGACTGAGCAACTAAGTACAACACAGCACAGCCAGGGGTTTACCATGAGTAGAGTCAAATAAAACAGAACCCGGCAACACCAGTCTTAATCAGTGGCCCTGCTTAAGCCAGTAGCATTTCAACAGTGCAGAGAATTGCAAAGAAATGAAAATAATCTGTGATTTTGAGGCACCTCATTTTGCTGCAGGATTTATTCAAGACAAATGGCTGGAAGCAGGGGTGTAAGATAAAAGCATTAAAGATATATACTGCAGCTGATTATAAATGCTATTATTGACATACTCAGCGGGGCTTCCCAGGTGGCTCTCGTGGTAAAGAACCTGCCTGACAATGCAGGAGATGTAAAAGATGAGGGTTCGATCCCTGGGTTGGGAAGATCCCCTGGAGGAGGAAACGGAAACCCACTCCATTCTTGCCTGGGAAATCCCACAGAGAGAGGAGCCTGGTGGGCGACAGTCCACAGGGGTGTACAGAGTCAGATATGATTGAAGTGACTTAGCACGAAAGCACACATACAGGGTGGGAAAACTAAAATATTTTCCTTAAGGAACATTTCTGGAGGTTTGGTCAAAACTTTTTTTTTTTTAATTCCAGGAGAAAAGTAGTGCCGTTTGGGTTTTTTTGTTGTTGTTGTTCATTTGCTTTTAATATTATTTAACGTTTACTAAAGCTGAATTGGGCTTCCCATGGTGACAGTGGTAAAAGAACCTGCCTGCAGTGCAGGAGACATAAGAGAGATGGGTTCAGTCCCTGGGCTGGGAAGATCCCCCGGAGTAGGAAATGGCAACCACTCCAGTGTTCTTGCCTGCAGAATCCCATGGACAGAGGAGCCTGGTGGGCAACAGTCCATGGGGTCGCTAAGAGTCGGACACAATTGAGTGACTAAACAATAATAAATACTGGAGAATGACTTATGTGCTGGCACCGCAGTTAGAAAATAGGGATTATTATCCCCATGTGTCATGGAAAGTCTTTCTTTATGACTCCTCTGTACATGATCCCCCCCTTCCTTTTCTACTTTGTATTATGGAACATTTTCAAACATTTTACAAAACAGAGAAAATAATGTAATGGATCACGGCCAAGCCTCAACAATTATTTACATATGGAAATCCTACTTTCCTCTATCTAACTGGATTATTTTGATTTCACATCATATTATCCACACATATTTTAGTGGTGTGTCTCTAAAAGATAAGGACTCAGAAAAAATCATAACTGTTGGGATTTTCTTGGTGGTCCAATGGCTAAGACTCTACACTCCCAATGCAAGCAGCCGGGGTTTGATCCCTGGTCGGGGAACTAGATCTCACATGCTGCAGTTAAAGATCCCACGTACCACAGTGAAGACAGAACTAAGACCTGGTGCAGCCAAATAAATACATAAACGTTAAAAAAAAATCATAACCATAATGTCATCATCATACCTTAAAAAGCCTTAATGTTATCAAATATTCAATCAGTGTTCAGATACTTGAAATTTCTCATTATTTTTTAACAGCTTTTTAAAATTAGTATTATGGTCCATACATTGCAGTCAGTTTAAATATCTTCTACGTCTCTTTTCACTTAAATAGACTGTCCTGCCTTCTTTTTTTCTTTTATTTGTTGGGAAAACTGGGATACTTTGCAGTTACCTACATTCTGCATTTTGCTGACTGCATCCCTGTGGCAACATTCAACGTGTTTGCCTAAGCTCTGCATTTCCTGAAAAGTATTGGTTACATCATGATTAGTTCAGGGACCGCTTTTGTTTGTTTGTTTGTTTTTTCCGCCAAAGTTTAAACTGTTTATTTTGTACTGTGGTAGGCTGATTAATAACGCTGTGGTAATTTCAGGTGAACAGTGAAGAGACTCAGACATACATACACATGTATGCTTTCTTCCCTAAACCCCCTCCCAGTCCCACTGGCCATAACATTGAGCAGAGTTCCCTGTGTTGCACAGTAGCTCCTTGCTGGTTACACATTTTAAATATGGCAGTGTGTACATGACCTTCCCAAAGTCCATAACTATTTCAGGGTCCATTTTTTGACAAGGATACTTCATAGCTGGTGCCGTGAACCTCCGACTGCGTCGCATCAGCATCACGTGGTGTCTGCTTGTCTCCTCTTTTGTGATGCTAGGATTGGCGTGTGAATCCAGGCACTGCCAGCTTGATCCGTCCATTTAAAAGTGCCCCATAAGCTTTTCCCCTGGGAGTTTTTAACGGGCACTGATGATCATTGCTCAGATCTGTTATCTCATTAGCGATTAGAGACGTACAGTATTCTAATCCCAGCATTCCTCCTTTATCTACTAGCTGGAAAGGTTCTGAAACAAGAACTTTCCCTCAACAACAATTCAGCTATCCTGAGATATGGTTCATATAGAAAAGACAAGGCAAATGCTCAGCTTTCCCTTTTTAAACCAGTGTTCAGAGTGATGAGTCGGTTCCTTAGCAACCTGTAAAGGTGACCTATGAGGAGGTTTTTTTTTCCCTCCTGGTATAATTATAAACTCACAAATTTTAATATATTTGATGAATCTCAATCCACTGGAGATGCTCAAATTATTCCCTCTTTGAATGCTGAGAGTCTCTTTAACCTCACTGGCTCCTGACCTGAGTCTTTTGGATACAACCCAGTCGTCTCTAAGGGCTTCCCCAGCAGCTCAGCAGCCAAGCATCTGTCTGCAATGTAGGAGACTCAGGGTTTGATCCCGGGGTGGGGAAGAGCCCCTGGAAAAGGAAATGGCAACCTACTCCAGTATTCTTGCCCACAGAATCACATAGACGGAGGAGCCTGCCGAGCCGTGGGGTCCAAAGAGTCGGGCCTGACTGAGAGACTGAAGACAGCAAACTGTCATCTCTGAAAGCCTCCTTCCTTCTAGAAGGACAAAATGCTCATTTCCTGCCCCAGCTCCGGAATCAGTGATGACCCACAGAAGCCCTGGTTCCCTTTAGGGACCACAGTTGAGTGGCCACGTGCTGGTGGCGGGATGCTTTCCGCTCCTGGAATTGCCATGTGAGCGGGTCTTTCCATGGCCAGAGCCAGACGGGCCCCTCTGATCTTCTCCTACTGCCCTCGTTCACTTCATTCCTGGCACACCCGCCTCCGTACTCAAGGTGCCGCTGAAAAGAACAGAGATCTCCTGTGGAGGGCCCTTTCTTTGCCTTCAGTGTTTCCCACACTTCTCACTCAGTCTTCCAAACACCGCTGCTCACTCCTCACGTCCTTCAGGCCTTTAACTCAAATGGCACCTGCTCAGTGAGACCATCTCCGAACACCTCATCCAACACAGGACTCGGAACCGCTGCCCTCCCCAGTAGTCCCCACACCTCTCCCTGCCTGAGTTTTCTCCCAGGACCTGCTGGCTAATTCTATGTAATTTAGTTGATATTTTATCTGCTGTCTGTTTACTCACTAGAATGCATGTTTCAAGAGGGCAGAGACTTTTGTCTGTTTCTTTGTAGCGTCACATTAGTTATCTATTTTATACACAGTAGTGTATATATGTCAGTCCCAATCTTCCAGTTCATCCCACTCACCTCCTCCAGCTCAGTGTCCATACACTTGTTCTCTACATGTGTCTCTATTTCTGCTTTGCAGATAGGTTCATCTGCACCATTTTTCTAGATTCCACATATATGGGTTAAAAAAAGACATTTTTTTCTTTCTGACTTACTTCACTCTGTATGACAGCCTCTAGGTCCATCCTTGTCTCTGCAAATGGCACAGTTTCATTCCTTTTTATGGCTGAGCAATATTCCATTGTATACATGTACCACATCTTCTTTATCCATTTCTTTATCCATACCCATTCCCATTTAGGTTACTTCCATGTCCTGGCTACGGTAAATAGTGCTGCAATGATATTGGGGTACATGGATCTTTTGGAAGTATGGTACTAGCACAAAAACAGAAATAGGGACCACTGGAACAGAATGGAAAGCCCAGAGATAAACCCACACACCTATGGTCACCTAATCTACGACAAAGGAGGCAAGAATATACATTATTCAAGAGCATACAGTTTCTTCAAAAAGAGGTGCTGGGAAAACTGGATAGTTGCGTGAAAAAGAATGAAACTAGAGCACTCCTTAACACCAAACACAAAAATAAGCTCAAAATGGATTAGAGAGTTTCGTCCATTTTGGATTACAGAGTTCTATTTTGTTCAGAGATGTATCCGTGGCATCTAGAGCAGGGTCTGGCTGTGAGTAGCTGCTCAGTAAATAGTTGTTGAAGAAATGACCTGAGAGGAAATAAGCCTATTGTGATCGGCCTAAGCCCATCCAGTCTTTCAATTATTGGACGCCTCTGGCAAACATCTGTAGACTCCAAAAATCAGATTTTTTGTGGGGAATGTAAGCTCACCCTACCCCATTATTTCGCAATCAAGTCTGGAAACAGGGCTAATTTAGCCACACACTTGTCAGACTCATGGGCCACTGGGAGGACTGTGGTTTATAAGCTGAGTGAGACAGGTTATACGAAAGACAGGAGTCAAGGATGACTCTCCAGGGTTGTATCGTTTTTGTTTTTGTTTGTTTGGGTTTTTTTTTTTTTTTTTGGTACAAACCGAAACTTTCAGAGTGGCACTGCCATGCACTAAAATGGGGGAGGAAACCAGAGAAGCAAGCTTTGAGGGGCAAGTCCTGTTGGTGCTGACAGCCAGTAAGACACTGCAGCTGCCAAGTAGGCAATTGGATAGAAGGGCATCAAGCTCAGAGAAGAGGTGCCGCTTGGAAAGGTAAATGTGGGGGCCGTCGGTACAGAGACGGTACTTAAAGCCATGAGACAACGTGAAGAGATGCGGCAGAACGGGGGTGAAGGTTGAGGACCGATCCTTCGGTGCTTTAAGGTCCAGCAGTGCCCTGCAGACGGCCAGAAAGGCGGAGCGCGTGCTGTCCTGGAAGTGTTCCAGGGCCTCTCTAGCGGCTCCGTGGTACAGAATCCACCTGCCGACGCAGGAAGACCGGAGTTTGATCCCTGCTCTGGGAAGATCCCACAAGCTGTGGAGCAACCAAGCTCGTGCAGCACATCTATCAGGCCAGTGCTCTAGAGCCGGGAGCCACAGCCGCTGAAGCCCGGGCACGCTGGAGCCTGCGCTCGGCAGTAAGAAGCCAGCACAGCGAGAAGCCTGAGAGCATCACAACCCGAGAGCAGCTCCGCGCCCTGCCGCAGCTAGAGAAAAGCCCGGAGCAGCCACAAAGGCCCAACGCAGCCAAAAACAATCAGATAAATAAAATTATAAACAAAAGAGCTCCAACATAACATGGATTTCCTTCAGTAAATTTAAAAACAGGAAAAAAAGTGTTTCAAGGAGGACAGAGTGAGCAACTGCCTTAAAAGGAAGTAGGATAGGTCCAGTAAGATGTGCGTGTGCGTGCTCAGTCCCTTGAGTCAGGGCTGACTCTGCGATCCCATGTAGCCCACCAGGCTCCTCTGTCCATGGGATCTCCAGGAAGAATACTGGAGTGGTTGCCCTTTCCTACTCCAAGGGATCTTCCCGACCCAGGGATCGAATTCGGGTCTCCTGCATTGCGGGTGGATTCTTTATCACTGAGCCACTGAGAATGCTCCAAGTAGGATGACCAGTGGGTTAAAGAGAGTAACTAGCCATCCCTAGACGAGAAATCAAAACCACCACATACACACACACACACACACACACACACACATGCGCCAGTCCCCAGGGAGATTTATCCTGAAGTAAATCATAAACAATAAAGGTTTTTCCAGGTGCATCTTACTGGACGGCGGCAAACAATATGGCCCAAAGCTCCTTGGGCCGGAATAGGGGCATGCAGCTTTGTGTCTCTGATCTTCAGGGCAACACTCAGGCCACCTCAGTGTGGAAACCAGAGCACTCCCTTAGGCAGGGGTAGGCAAGTGTTTTTCATTCCTAGGAAAATCACTCTGGGGCAGCCGCCTCTCTTGGGTGTTAAGAGGAGGAAGGGTGGCCTCAGAGCTGAGTGGTGCAGTGGAATGAGCTGCCTTAAAGCGGAGGTGTGGCAGTAACTGTGGGGCGGGGGGGCTCTAGTCATCCTAGGTGGAATCTACCTCATATCCACGTCTACCCACTTTCTTATTGCCCTTCATGTCAGAACCGTCAGCCTGCCTACCTAGAGAGCTTCCCCTCGAATCTTCATTCGACTCCACTTTTCCCCAACTTTGACTGCCTCAGCTTCTCCTCGGGGCACAAGAAGGTCAATTAAAGCAAATTCAAAATAATTGAAAACAATGATCACTTTGATACAGGCTAGAGTGAGGGTGAAAGTTGCTCAGTTCTGTCCAACTCTTTGCGACCCCATGGACTATACAGTCCATGGAATTCTTTAGGCCAGAATACTGGAGTGGGTAGCCTATCCCTTCTCCAGGGGATCTTCCCAACCCAGGAATCAAACCAGGATCTCCTGAATTGCAGGCAGATTGTTTACCAACTGAGCTATAAGGGAAAGATTGAGACAAATCTCTCCTTTAGTGGAACACTTCCAATTCCCCTCCTGGCCTGTTTTCTTGGCCTAAGTGCCTGTAAGCTCCAGAACTAAAGAGGTGGGCAAGGGGAAAGGGGACCATTCAGTTCAATTCAGTTCAGTTGCTCAGATGTGTCTGACTCTTTGTGACCCCATGGACTGCAGCACGTCAGGCCTCCCTGTCCATCACCAACTCCCTGAATTTACTTAAACTCATGTCCATTGAGTCGGTAACACCACCCAACCATCTCATTCTCTGTCATCCCCTTCTCCTCCCACCTTCAATCTTTCCCAGCTTCAGGGTCTTTACCAGTGAGTCAGTTCTTCACATCAGGTGGCCAAAGTATTGGAATTTCAGCTTCAGCATCAGTCCTTCCAATGAATATTCAGGACTGATCTCCTTTAGGATGGACTAGTTTGATCTCCTTGCAGTCCAAGGGACTCTCAAGAGTCTTCTCCACACCACACTTCAAAAGCATCAATTCTTCAGTGCTCAGTTTTCTTTGTGGTCCAACTCTCACATCCATACATGACCACTGGAAAAACCATAGCCTTGACTAGCTGGACCTTTGTTGGCAAAGTAATGTCTCTGCTTTCAGGCCTAATGAAGTTTCATGTCAAATAAAGGACAGCCTATGCTTTCACCACAGCTATCTCCTTGAGCCTCTTACCATCAAAAAAGTGCACCGCCCTCTTACGTCACCACTAGCCAATCAGAACAAAGCCACACACCTTGCAGCCCTTACCCCAAAATCTGCTAATAAAAACCTCTCCCTGCAAACTATCAGGGAGTTCAAGGTTTCTGAACATGAGCCACTTGTTCTCCTTGCTTAGCCCTGCAATAAACCTTTCTCCAACCTCCCATATTTCAGTCTGTTTGACCTCACTGTATCCTGGGCACTTGAACTTTGGTAACAAGTTCATCCATAAAATACAACGCTTTCCAGCCACAAATTCCTTTAGACAAGTCTACCTGAATGGATTTGGACCTGTCCGCTAGGCATCTGAGGTGAAAAACAGAGTATTCATTATGTTACCACTTCAATTCTAAAGGAAATCAACCCGGAATATTCATTGGAAGGACTGAGGTTGAAGCTGAAGCTCCAATACTTTGGCCATCTGATGGGAAGAGCCTACTCATTGGAAAAGACCCTGATGCTGGAAGGATTGAGGGCAAGAGGAGAAGAGGACGATAGGGGATGAGATGGTTGGATGGCATCACTGACTCAATGGACAGGAGTTTGAGCACACTCCAGGAGGTGGTGAAGGACAGGGAGGCCTGGCGTGCTGAGCCCATGGGGTGGCAAGGGACACGTCTGAGTGACTAAACAAGAACAGAAAAAAAAAAAGAAAGAAAAACAAAGTCACAGAACGTTTCTGAATCTGTAACAGATGGGTACAGAGAAAGAAAAGAAACATGCATTTCCCTACATATCTTATTGTTGTTTTGCAGTTATTGGAATGTACATGAATCTATTCAAAATTAATTTAAAAAATAAAACTAAAGAAAGCACTTAGAAAATCAATGCTATCCAATTGATTGACTGATCTTGGCCTTCCCGGGAGTTCTTGCAGATGAGAATCGAAGATAGGAAGGCTTTCAGAGGGATACATTGATCTAGGGACGGTTTTAAAGCCAGGGGCGGGCTTGGGAGAAGGAGGCTGGAAAAATGTCAATAGACACCTAGAGACAATCGCGCTTGAAAGAACTTGTGAAGTACTTAAGTTCCCTGACACTTGGGAATTACATCCTAGCTGTGACACCATTATGGAAGTGAGAATGTGCTGGTTTAGAATGCCCAGGGCACTTACCTCCAGTTTTGGAGACTGTCCAAGGAGTCTCCTCTGCAGTCTTGAAGGGCTGTGGCATCACCATGCAAATCTTCAACAAAGGCTGCTTGTCTCCTCCTGGAGAGGGCTGGGGAGACGCACAGAGGCTCAGAGCCCAGCAAAGCGAGGGCCTGGAGGCTTTGGGTCCCCACCTCTGCAACACCGCATTTCCAATTCTTGCCTTCTTGGTGAGGAGCAGGAAATAGAGAGGAGCTTGGTCTCTTCTCTGGGAAATGAATAAACCACAGTGTCAGGTCAGCCTGAATTTGGGATTTAATCCTAATAAAATTTTACTCTAGAAAGCAATCTCTCTCAGTTGCTACTTTCTGGTAGCTCATTACAGAATTGCTTTAATCATATTAAAACCAAACTGGCCATCAGCTTTGAATGGAGAAAGGTCAAGAGAAAACGCGGGAAAGATACTAGCTGAAGCCAAATCACTGGTGGCTCATGGCTTGTTCTTCACTTTACCCCTCTTATCAACAGTGTTTGTGACCTGGAGTTACTGAGTAGGAAAGACTCAGGTTAGCATCTCATCTCCACCATTATTTAGTTCAATGGCCCTGGGCAAATTGAACCAGTATCTTCCTAATAATGGGAAACACTAAGGCTGCTTCAGTGCTATAGTTAGGATCAGATGAGAGCCTTTGTGGAACTTAGTCAGCAATTTTTGGCAATTATCATGTGATAGGAAGAAGGCTAAAGCAGTCCTTGTGCTCTAGTGTAAGAGATAGATTAGAGGATCACTTCATGGCAAATAGATGGGGAAACAGTGGAAACAGTGTCAGACTTTATTTTTTGGGGGCTCCAAAATCACTGCAGATGGTGACTGCAGCCATGAAATTAAAAGACGCTCACTCCTTGGAAGGAAAGTGATGACCAACCTAGACAGCATACTAAAAAGCAGAGACATTACTTTGCCAACCAAGATCCCTCTAGTCAAGGCTATGGTTTTTCCAGTGGTCATGTATGGATGTGAGAGTTGGACGGTGAAGAAAGCTGAGCGCTGAAGAATTGATGCTTTTGAACTGTGGTGTTGGAGAAGACTTGAGAGTCCCTTGGACTTCAAGGAGATCCAACCAGTCCATCCTAAAGATCAGTCCTGGGTATTCACTGGAAGAACAGATACTAAAGCTGAAACTCCAGTACTTTGGCCACCTGATGTGAAGAGTTGACTCATTGGAAAAGACCCTGAAGACGACAAAGGATGAGATGGCTGGATGGCATCACCGACTCAATGCACGTGAGTTTGAATGAACTCTGGGAGTTGGTGCCAGACAGCCTGGCGTGCTGCGATTCATGGGGTCACAAAGAGTTGGACACAACTGAGCAACTGAACTGAACTGGACTGAAGAAAGAGAACCAGGAGTGGCTTTCTAAGCCTGGGCACAATGCTTGCCCTTGAACAGGTCTCAGTAAATAATAATCTTGAGAGAGAGGATGTACAAACAAGGGAGAAGCAGTCAAGAAACAATAGGGCAGTTTGGGGACAGGAATATGCCCCAAGGAATATGCATAACAATACATCTTTAAATTGTGCACGATTTAAGGCCCCCCACCCAGACAGTCAACACCGAAATCAGATTGATTATATTCTTTGCAGCCAAAGATGGAGAAGCTCCATACAGTCAGCAAAAACTAGACTGGGAGCTGACTGGCTCAGATCATGATCTCTTTATTGACAAATTCAGACTTACTTGAAGAAAGTAGGGAAAACACTAGAACATTCAAGTATGACCTAAATCAAATCCCTTATGATTATACAGTGAAAGTGAGAAATAGATTTAAGGGACTAGATCTGATAGATAAAGTGTCTGATGAACTATGGACGGAGGTTCATGACATTGTCCAGGAGACAGGGATCAAGACCATCCTCATGGAAAAGAAATGCAAAGCAAAATGGCTGTCTGAGGAAAGTGAAGTTGCTCAGTCGTGTCCGACTGTTTGCTACTCCATGGATTGTAGACTACAAGGCTTCTCTGTCCATGGAATTTTCCAAGCAAGAATACTGGAGTGGGTTGCCATTTCCTTCTCCAGGAGATCTTCCCGACCTAGGGATTGAACTCGGGTCTCCCACATTGTAGGCAAGACACTTTACCATCTGAACCACCAGGGAAGTCCTGAGGAGGCCTTACAAATAGCTGTGAAAAGAAGAGAAGTGAAAAGCAAAGGAGAAAAGGAAAGATATAAGCATCTGAATGAAGAGTTCCAAAGAATAGCAAGGAGAGATAAGAAAGCCTTCCTTAGCGATCAATGCAAAGAAATAGAGGAAAACAACAGAATGGGAAAGACTAGAGATCTCTTCAAGGAAATCAGAGATACCAAGGGAACATTTCATGCAAAGATGGGCTCGATAAAGGACAGAAATGGTATGGACCTAACAGAAGCAGAAGATATTAAGAAGGGGTGGAAAGAATACACGGAAGAACTGTACAAAAAAGATCTTCATGACCCAGATAATCACGATGGTGTGATCACTCATCTAGAGCCAGACATCCTGGAATGTGAAGTGAAGTGGGCCTTAGGAAGCACCACTACACACAAAGCTAGTGGAGGTGATGGAATTCTAGTTGAGCTATTTCAAATCCTGGAAGATGATGCTGTGAAAATGCTGCGCTCAATATGCCAGCAAATTTGGGAAACTCAGCAGTGGCCACAGGACTGGAAAATGTCAGTTTTCATTCCAATCCCAAAGAAAGGCAATGCCAAAGAATGCTAAACTACTGCACAATGGCACTCATCTCACACGTTAGTAAAGTACTGCTCAAAATTCTCCAAGCCAGGCTTCAGCAATATGTGAATTGTGAACTTCCAGATGTTCAAGGTGGTTTTAGAAAAGGCAGAGGAACCAGAGATCAAATTGCCAATATTGGCTGGATCATAGTAAAATCAAGAGAGTTCCAGAAAAACATCTATTTCTGCTTTATTGACCATGCCAAAGCCTTTGACTGTGTGGATCACAATAAACTGTGGAAAATTCTGAAAGAGATGGGAATACCACACCACCTGACCTCTTGAGAAATCTGTATGCAGGTCAGGAACCAACAGTTAGAACTGGACATGGAACAACAGACTGGTTCCAAATAGGAAAAGGAGTACATCAAGGCTGTATATTGTCACCTTGCTTATTTAACTTATATGCAGAGTACATCATGAGAAACGCTGGGCTGGAGGAAGCACAAGGTGAAGTCAAGATTGCAGGGAGAAATATCAATAACCTTAGATATGCAGATGACACCACCCTTTTGGCAGAAAGTGAAGAACTCTTGATCAAAGTGAAAGAGGAGAGTGAAAAAGTTGGCTTAAAGCTCAACATTCAGAAAATGAAGATCATGGCATCTGGTCCCATCACTTCATGGGAAATAGATGGGGAAAGAGTGGAAACAGTGTCAGACTTTATTTTGGGGGGTCCAAAATCACTGCAGATGTTGACTGCAGCCATGAAATTAAAAGACGCTTACTCCTTGGAAGGAAAGTTATGACCAACCTAGACAGCATATTAAAAAAGCAGGAAAAAAGAAAAAAAGAAAAAGCAGAGACATTACTTTGCCAACAAAGGTCCGTCTAGTCATGGCTATGGTTTTTCCTGTGGTCATGTATGGATGTGAGAGTTGGACTATGAAGAAAGCTGAGCGCTGAAGAATTGGTGCTTTTGAACTGTGGTGTTGGAGAAGACTCTTGAGAGTCCCTTGGATTTCAAGGAGATCCAACCAGTCCATCCTAAAGGAGATCAGTCCTGGTGTTCATTGGAAGGCCTGATGCTAAAGCTGAAACTCCAATACTTTGGCCACCTCATGCGAAGAGTTGACTCATTGGAAAAGACCCTGATGCTGGGAAAGATTGAGGGCAGGAGGAGAAGGGGATGACAGAGGATGAGATGGCTGGATGGCATCATCGACTCAATGGACACGAGTTTGGGTAAACTCCGGGAGTTGGTGATGGACTGGGAGGCCTGGCATGCTGCGATTCATGGGGTCACAAAGAGTTGGACACAACTGAGCAACTGAACTGAACTGGACTGAACCCAGATGGAGGACAGAATGATGATGCTGACTCTTTGGACTTCAATCAACTCACGCGTAGACACTGTTAACCTTTTCAGTCCAATTCTGTGCTGAATTCTCCTTTGCTCAAGCCCCATGATGAATATGCATGTGTCTGCCTGCCTGCTTAGTCACTCAGTCATGTCCTACTCTTTGCAATTCCATGGACACAAAGGCTCCTCTGTCCATGGGATTCTCCAGGCAAGAATACTGGAGTGGGTTGCCATTCCCTTCTCCATGGGCTCTTTCTAACCCAAGGATGAAACCCAGGTCTCCTGCATTGGCAGGCAGATTCCTTACCATCTGAGCCACCAGATGAAGCTCTTTGCTCAAGCCCACTTATGAATATGCATCTATCCTTAGTTTAAAACCTCCTCAGTTTTGCTGTTGGGGAGACATTGCTTTGGGAAAGGGTTCTTATTTGCTAAGTCACTTCAGTTGTGTCTGACTCTTTACAACCTTACTGGGTGGAGCCTGCCAGGCCCTATCCATGGGATTCTCTAGGCAAGAAAGCTAGAGCGGGTTGCCATTTCTAATTCCATGGGATCTTCCCGACCCAGGGATCAAACCCGAATCTCTTCTCTCTCCTTCATTGGCAGGCGGGTTCTTTACCACTAATATCACCTGGGAAGTCTTATTTGCTGCAGGTAACAATAAGTCCTTCCTTCTCCCACTCTTTGGCTTGGTTGTGTCTATCAGCTCAAGATACATCAAGAGGAAACCCAACTTTCTGGTAAGAAAAGGGCTTCAGATACATTCTGAGAGGTAAATGCTAAGCTGTGGGTTGATTGAGGGAAAAAGGGTGCAGATTTGCAGAGGATTAAAAATATATATATTAATAGCAGTTGAAGCAGATTCGCCCTCAGCCCTGGAACTCTGCACCACGTTGCTCCAGTTAAACTCCTCAGTGTTTGTTAGTGCTGTGTTTGTATGCTACATTCAATCCCCTCTTCTAGAACACAATCTGCTATACAGTCTCTGCCGTGTTTCTTGCTGGGTCTCTTGCACCTAGAACTCTCCTCTTCCTTCCTTTTTTTTCTGGAGGAGGAAGGGGTGGGTATCTTGATTGTATTTTAAGATTATGATAAGTTCATAAAATGTTTGAGACTTTTAGGTTTTTTCTCTGTGACCTGAAATATAGTCATCCCTGGGTATCCTCAGAAGACTCTTTCAGTAACATTTCAGTAACTGGTTCCATTAACTGCAGGCCAGTAACATCACTGGCTACTGCAATAACACCGTACTAAAGGGTAGATAGGACCCAGATCTCATAAGCCCACTGCTTTTTTAAAGGTTAGATTGAAATCACTCTTTTACTCTTTTTTGTGAGTATTGACTGGTTTAGATCTTCTTCCTTTTTTTTTTTTTTGGATCAATTTTGGTAACTTATATTTTACTAGGAAGTCATGGATTTCCTCTATATTTTCAAATATATTACCGGAGTGTTGTACAGATTTTCCTAAGGTTCTGGGTATCTCTTCCATAACAATTCTGACTTCCCGCTTAGTAGATGGAAGAGCAGGCAGCAAAATATGATTGAGGAAAAAGGGTCAAAATGATTAGGATTGAACCAAGAGAGCTGAGTATTAAGCCAGGCACTGCAGATACAAAGATATGCCAAGCCTCATGGGGCTTCATATTCTGTCCCTTTTTGGGTATCTCCCCCCCTGCAAAAGGGACACTTTTCAAAGGAAAGTGAGTTTCCAATAATCTAAACTGAAAACTAATGAGGAGAAAAATAAGATGGTGATTCAAATAGATGTAACCCAATAAGCTAAGTCTTACATCATCAATTTCACCATCATCATTGTTTGAACTTAGTGTTCAGGAGAATAAGTCCTCACCCAAATCATTAAAGCCTCTGCCTCCCAGTCTTGTGCTCTTTTGCAATCTGTCCAAATTTTATCCACTAATCACTGATTTTTTTCCTCCTTGGCCGCAGTTGGCATAACTGAGTTTCCTATTGTTTCTGATTTTGGTGTGCCACTGCTTCTTTGTGTCCCTTCCTGCTCCCTTCCTATACTGTGGGGAGTTTCCTCATGCTTGGAAAGTCTCTCTCTAGAGTTTATATATCAAATTTGGCATATACGAAATAATAATAGATAAATATTGGTGTATACCAATAATACATATATACCAAATAATAGGGACTTCCTGATGGCTCAGCAGTAAAGAATCTGCCTGCAATGCAGGAGACTAGGATTCGATCCCTGGGTGGGGAAGATCCTCTTGGAAGAGGGCATGGCAACTCAGTCCAGTACTCCTGCCTGGAGAATCCCATAGACAGAGGAGGCTGACAGGCTACAGTCCATGGGGTCGTAAAAAGTCAGACACAACTGAACCGACTGAGCATGCACACAGGCAGCAAATAATAGATGTGTGATTTGGGATATAGACCAATATATACAACACACCAAATAATAGACATGTTGTTTGGTATACACCAAATACTATATATATGTTGTTTGGAATATACCAAATTGTACATATATATATAATTTCATATATCTTAAATTTGGTATATATCAAATAATAATAGAAATACATAGAAGGCATAAAACAACACAGAAATACATAGAAGGCATAAAATAATAGAAATATAAAACAGTTTAGAGGAAGGAGAGATTGAATCAGAAGGAGAAAAAATCGTTACCCAAATAGGAGTTGAGAAATGCATAGGGAAAAATTGAGAAATGCTCAGAAAGACTGAGGGCAGGAGGAGAAGGGAGCAACAGAGGATGAGATGGTTGAATGGCATCACTACTCAATGGACATGAGCTTGAGCAAACTCCGGGAGATGGTGAAGGACCGGGAATCCTGGTACGCTGCAGTCCATGGGGTCACAAAGATAGAACTTAGCCACTGAACAACAGCAACCTGCATCATACCAGACTGTGTGTTTATTGAGGGAAGGAATCTGTTATGTTATCAGATCCTACAGCCCAGGTCTGCTGAGACAAGGCATTCAATTAACGCCTGGAGAACCAACTGATACACAGCTTTACACTTAGGCAGGCCTTATTTTTAATTTTTAAATTTTGGAACTGTTTCAATTTACAGAAATATCTAAAGATAGTACAAAGAGCCCCCACATGACCTGTGCTTAGTGTTCCTGACTATTCACATCTAACATTAATATGGCATTTTGTCACAATTAATGAACCAATACTGATTCATTATCATTAACTAAAGTCCATACGGCATTCCAATTTTTGTTTTTACCTGATGTCCTTTCTTCCATTCCAAGATCTGACGTTGCATGTAGTTGCCTCATTTCTTCGGGCTTCTTTTGGCTGTGACAGTTTCCCATACTTTGAACTGAGTGACCTTGACTGTTAAGCAGTGCTGGTCAGCTCTTTTGTAGGATGTCCCTCAATTGTCATTCGTCTAATTTTTTTTTTTCCTGATTAGCCAGGGGTTATGGGTTTGGGGGAAGAAGATTAGAGATCAAGTGTCCTTCTCATCACACCATACCAAGCATACAGACCCTCAGTGGGATTTATCCCCGTTGATGTTGACCTTGATCGCCTGGTGAAGGCAGTGTTTGCCAGGTTTCTCCATTCTAAAGGTGCTCATCCCCCCAGCCCCAACCCTTCTCCCACTGCACCCTCTGGAAGAAAGTCAGAGTTGTAGCACACTTTGAAGGAGTGGGAGTTATGCTCCACCTTAAAGTTTTTGGAATTCTTCGGCATGGGAGATGTGTCTCTCCATGCCCATGTTTATTTACTCAATCACTTATTTACATCAGTATAGACTCCTGGATATTTATTTTATACTTTGGGTTTAGCTCAGTGCCACTTTATTTTGTTGCTCAAATGCTCCAACTTGGGCCATTAGTGAGTGAAGTCGCTCAGTCCTGTCCGACTCTTTGTGACCCCATGGACTGTAGCCTGCTAGGCGCCTCCGTCCATGGGATTTTCCAGGCAAGAATACTGGAGAAGGTTTCCATTTCCTTCTCCAAAGGATCTTCCCAACCCAGGGATCGAACCCGGGTCTCCCGCGTTGTAGGCAGATGTTTTTCCTGTCTGAGCCTCCAGGGGAGTCTATTTTTTAAGAAAGGATCTATTTATTTATTTGGCCACGTTGGGTTTTAGTTATGGTACACGGACTTAGTAGTTATGGTGGTTCATATGCTGAGTCGTCCACAGCATGTGGGATCTTAGTTCCCTGATAAGGGATTCAACCTGTGCCCCTGCATTATAAGACAGACTTTTAGCCACTGGACCCCCTGGGAAGCCCCTAGAGGCCCTTTCATTTGCCTCCTTGGTCCCTTCCACATACCTACATCATCATGTAGTTTGTTTTGTTGTGTGTGTGTGTGTTGTTTTCTTTTTAATCCTTTGGCAGTGCCACATGGCATGTGGGATCTCAGTTCAAGTCTTAACCACTGGACCACCAGTGAAGTCCCATGTTTGTTTTAACACTTTACTTTCTGGCCCTCCAAGATGCTCCAGGCTCACCTTGTATAGCTCTGGCCTGAGTCCAAGAATCAGCCGTTTCTCTGAGGACCCCTAGTTCTTCTTCCTGAAGAATGGCGCATACATACTGTAGACCAAGACCTAGGCCCTCGATATGCTCACCATCACTGGAGTGCTGGGGCTCCAGGCCCCCTCAGCTGACAGCAGGAAACATATGGAAGATTCTTTCAGTCTTACAAAGCACATTTAAAAGAAAGAAACTGGAGCAATTTAGGCTTCCCTGGCCGTTCAGTCTCAGGGTCTTTTGCTGTCCCTCCCTGTCGGTTCCTTTGTGGCAGTCCAGATCAGTCTGTCCCGCCTCCTCTCCTTGCCTACCCCTGCTCTTCTCCTGCTGCAGTGAGCTGACCCCTGAAGGCTGCATTTCCTCGGCTCCTAGCTTCCGCCTGCAGCAAGTGGAGGGCAGCACGTCCGGCAGCAAAGGTGCGTCCTCTAGGGCTCCGGCTCCTGCTGGACAGGCCCACGGTGATGCTGTCTTCCAGACCCTGCTGCCATCGCCTCGGTACTTTGTCCCTCCTGCCCAGAGGTGTCAATGGCTCAGACTGCGGTCTTTCTGTTGCCCTCTCCCCGACCCCTGTGGGCTTCTCAGCTGCTTCTGTCATGCATGCAACCATTTCTCTGAATAAATTCTTTCTGTTTAAAAAACACAGTGCTGGGACTTCTCTTGCAGTCCAGCAGTTAAGACTTCTACTGCAGGGGGCACAGATTCTATCCCTGGTTGGGGAACTAAGATCCCACATGCCCTGTGGTGCCATCAAAATAAATAAAGAAATAAATGCATTAGACTAGAATACACAGTGCTTTCTATTTAACCTATTTGGACCCTGAGACAGATACACATGTAAATTTTTTTTTTTGTAAAGTGGCCCCAAGGAGGGGGCTTCCCTTCCCTGGTAGTCCAGTGGTTAAGACTCTGTCTTGCGATGTAGGGGACACTGGTTCAATCTCTGGTCCAGGAAAATTCCACATGCCGTGGGGGCAACTAAGCCCATGCCCCACAAGTACTGAAGCTGGTGTGCCCTCGATCCTATGCTCCATGGCAACAGAAGCCATTGCAGTGAGAAGCCCAGGTTCCTCACCTGGAGAGTAGCTGCCATCGCTGCAACTAGAGAAAGCCAGGGCACCGCGGCAAAGACTCAGCACAGCCAAAGATAAACATAAATATATGTATATATTTATAAGAATCAATTCTTTAAAAATAAAGTGGCCCCAAGGAATGAGTGGGGTTTGGGAGTCAAGCCAATCATTGCTATGGACAACTGAGACTTGACCCCACTGGGGAGGCTGACTTGATAGGGAGAATAGACCTCAAAACCGTCAGGCTGCCTCCAGAGGCTCCAAGGTTGCCTACAGTGGGTAACTCCTTGTACCTCCAAGTTTTCACACAGATCTGGTTGGCTCAGTGGGTCCCCACAGGCATGCCATGGGTGGTGGCCGTCCTCACCTCCATCCCCATAGAAATCCAAAGATTCAGTTGGCAGCCAAGGGGAGGGGCTGTTGGGACCTACGTGCCTATTTGCCGCAGAAGTGACTCAAGTTTATAAGAAAGGATGGGCCACGAGGATTTGAGGCAGGCACAGAAGTCTCTAATAGATTTTTCACAGGTTCTGTTCCTCACGCTCTGCTCAAGGCCTTTTTTCCCTCTCATTCTTCACCCTTCTTGAGCAATCTTACACAAACTATCTACACTGATGTAAATGGATCAGTTTGGTTTGTGCTTTAACAATAACTATTAGAACCACTGACTTACTTTACTTTTGCTGCTGCAGACAAGAAGGATACTCTCAGATACTTCGCCTAATTAAGAAAGCTTTCTGTTGAACTTACACTCAGCAGATATTCATGACGAAGCTGGTGAACAAATTCAACCTTCTAGAAAAACCATGGTGGTGATAATTTTAAGTGAAGCACATTCTTTACCACAAACATCTTAACAAATGCAATAAATATGCACGGTTTCAAGATTACAAGTCAACAGTCCTTAGAGGAGAATTGTTAAAATTAAACTCTGACTATGACATGAATGTTATATTAAATAATCAGAAATCTTAAATAATTACAACATGGTCAGCTACAGAACAAAGAGTCCCCTGGACAGCAAGGAGATCAAACCAGCTAATCCTAAAGGAAATCAACCCTGAGTATTCACTGGGAGGACTGATGCTGAAGATGAAGCTCCGATACTTTGGCTACCTGATGGAAAGAACCAACTCATTGGAAAAGACCCTGATGCTGGGAAAGATTGAGAACAAGAGGGGAGACGGCGGTGACAGAGGATGAGATGGTTGGATGCCATCACTGACTCAATGGTCATGAATGTGAACAAACTCTGGGGTACAGTGAAGGATAGGGAAACCTGGTATCCTGCAGTTCATGGGTGGCAGAGAGTCAGACATGAGACTGAGCGAATGAACACCACCACCACAATCTATAAATTCTGTGACATCAACAATCAAAAGGCGGTGGGATGAAGATGGAAAGGAGCAGAGTATTTTTAAATGTTATTGGAGTTAAACTGGCATAAATTCAAATTAAAGTGTTATAACTTCAGGACGTCAGATGTAATCTCCATGGCAACTACAAAGCAAATAGCTGAAAAATACACACAAAAGAAATGAGAAAGGAGTTTAAATGTTTCCGTTTAAGAAAAAACTAAATACAAAAGAAAACAGCAATGCAGAAAATGAGGGACAATAAAGGCACAGGGAAGACAAATAGTGAAAGTAAAGAGGACAGGAGAAAGTCCACTTTTCCAGAGCCCTCGCCTTATAGCCACCTCACGTGTGTATGCACCTGACTAGACCCTGAGCATCGAGTTTCTCACAAAAAGAAATTACAGTGTGTCCAAGGGCAGATAAGGAAGGTTGAGATGAGCCCTCTGATACAACTCCAGTTCTCAGCATAGAGTCTGACACACAGGTGACTGCAAAATAGTTTGGATCAATGCTTCTTTCTTAACATTTAATTGTAAAACTTGGAAGCCATGACTTCCCCGGTGGTCCAGTGGTTGGGACTTCGCCTTCTAAGGCAGGGGGTGCAGGTTTGATCCCTGGTCTGGGAGCTAAGATCACACATGGCCAAAAAACCAAACCATAATACAGAAGCAATATTGTAACAAATTCAAGTGAAGTGTTGGTCACTCAGTCCTGTCCAACTCTTTGAGACCCCATGGACTGCAGTCCACCAGGCTCCTCTGTCTATTGGATTCTCCAGGCAAGAATAGTGGAGTGGGTTGCCATGTCCTTCTCCAGAGGATCTTCCCAGCCCAGGGATTGAACCCAGGTCTCCCACACTGCAGGCAGTTTCTTTACCATTTAAGCTACCTGGGAAGCCCTAACAAATTCAATAAAGGCTTAAAAAACATGGCAGCCATGCATATTTACAGTGCCCATTCAGCTCTGATGGCTCAAGAACCAACAGCTTTAAGTTTTCTGCCCTTTCTTTGCACCTTATATTCCTCTTAGCCTGATTTCTTTGGTTTTGATCCTAATTTTTTTAATGAAATCTGACAGTAAGTCTTCTAATATTCAACATTAAAGTTTAAGTTTAGGGAACCTCCCTGGAAGTTCAGTGGTTAAGACTCCAAGTTCTCAATGCAGGTGAGCCTGAGAATTAAAATAAATTAGTTTAAGTTATAATATACTACATAGGTAATTTTCTATTTCGTTTGCAGTATTACAAACTGACTTACTTCAAAAAAATTTTTATCAGGGAAATTTCAAACATGTCCAAATATTTTTTAAATTTTAAAGGGAGAGAGAATAAAGCAGTGAATTCCCCTAAACATCTATTATCTAGCTTCAACCATGATTAACTCACAGCCAGTCTTCAACTATACCTTCACCGACTTCTCTCTACCATCAGATTATTTTTAAGTCAATCCAAGATGATATGTCATTTCATCCATAAATATTTCAGTATGTCTGCTACGGTGCTAGGGGTAAAGAACTCACCTGCCAATGCAGGAAACCTAAGAGATGTGGGTTCGATCCCTGGGTCGGGAGGAATTCCAAGGGCTACAGTCCATAGGGTCACAAAGAGTCAGATACGACTGAAGCAACTTAACACACACACACACGTTTGCTTGTATCCGTTTATAACAAGCTACCACAAAACATAGTCGCTTACAACAACAATTTATTTGCTCTTAGTTTTGCAATTTAGGCTGAGCTCAGCTGTGTGATTCTTCTGTTTCCCCCAAGTGATTCATGCGGTCAAAATCATCAAGTAGCTTGAGGGTGGTGGACAGGTCTAACCTAAGACGCCTCACTGTCGGGGGACTTGGTGCTGGCTGTCAGCTGGGAGTCTCTCTCCATGTAACCACTTACCTTTCAAAAATCTGACTTCCTTCTGTGGCAATGGCAGCATTTTAAGAGGGTGTAAGTGGGAGTTTCTAGGTGCCGCTACTGCTAAAGAACCGCGTGCTAATGCCAGAGACTTAAGAGACATAGGTTCGATCCCTGGGTTGGGGAAGATCCCCAGGAGGAGGGCATGGCAACCCATTCAAGTATTCTTGCCTCGAGAGTCCCACGGACAGAGGAGTGGTGGGCTACAGTCCATGGGGTCGCACAGAGTTGGACATGACTGAAGCAACTTAGCATAGCACTTTTTTCCCCAATTATTATTGAGTTCAGGACCTCATTTATACAGGGAGAGATAACTTTTAAGGCTCTGGGGGAATATTCTTACTCCAGAGAAGACTTGGTGTTTTGGAGCTTTTTGTTTTTTGGCCTCACCATGCAGCATGTGGGATCTTATTTACCCAACTAGGGATCAAACTTGCACCCCCCTGCAGTGCACAGGACCACTGGGGAAGTCCCACCAGATTTTTCAATCTACCAGTGTCTACAAGACAAAACCTCTAGTTTTGAAACAGAACCACAATTACACGGTCAAATCTTAAAAAAAAAAAAAGTTAAATGATATAGTATAATTCTTTATTATTGATTTGCAGGGTTTCCCTGATGGCTCAAGCAGTAAACAGTCCATCTGCAATTCAGGAGATTCACGTTCGATCTCTGGGTTGGGAAGATCCCCTGGAGGAGGAAATGCAACCCACTCCAGTATTCTTGCCTGGAGAACCCCATGGACAAAGGAGTCTGGCAGGCTACAGCTCATGGGGTCGCAAAGTGTCGGACGCGACTGACACACATACGTTGATTTGTAACTTCAGAATTATGAAACAAAAATGCTATTATTACAAATATAACAGTGTTCTGGGATATTTTTTTCTTAGTAGATATTATTAGTGAGGATTTGGAACTTAAATAGAAAAACAATGATGTAAATCTCTAAGATTTAAATTCTAATATGGCTAACTGGCTTCTTGAAAAAGCAGCTAAAAAAAAAAAAATTAAATGTTCCATGATTGAAAGAATAAGGGAGCCTCTTCTGGAAAATTACATATTTAGTTCACTGCAATTTGCTTTCTAATTCGCTGAAAATAATGCAAGTGAACTATTAGAATGTCTATTCATGTTGCAATTTTTGAGAGTTTAGGGAGACAATGAGAAATGAACTAGGGCGGGATCCCCAGCCTCCTCAACAAAGCTCCTAAACGGGCCTTTGTGAGACGCCACAGCAGCTGCAGGCCAGAAGAACTGCCAGCCTGTGAGTGACCCACAAATCCCACGTGCCAGGAAGTTGGCCAGGTGCAGGCTCTGCCCAACTAACAGGGCCCCCTTCAACGTCACTTTTAATTGTAGAGTCACTCTATCAACAATTGAGGGCATGATTACATAATTGGTTTTATTAACAGCCAAAAGGATTCAAAACTAATTTGCAAAAAAATAGAGAATTTACCAAAAAAGAAAAAGAAGTGCAAGGCAACTACGAGCTCTTCTCAGAGGGCAAGAATTCAAGGAACTTGAGAGGCAGCACTGAACAGCCCAAGTCATGATGGTTAAGAGCTCTGGCTTCTACAGTCAAGGGCAGCTTGGCTTCCCTGTTACTGCATGGCCTTAAATAAGTTACTTAATGTCTCTGAGCTTTAATTTCCTCACATTTTTGCTTTGAGGGTTATATGAGACAACATGTAAAAAGTACTTAATGGCCAGTCTGGCACTTTTAAGCATGAGATGCATAATAGCTCCTACTGTGGGGCAGGCATCGCTCATATTCCCTATCCTATCAAAGTTGCTCAGCACGCTGCAGACGGTCAGTTAATGAACTGTGATTGTGCTAAAAGATGCGCATTATTTGCTGATCAGCACCATTTCTTTCTTAGAAAATCTGTTCCTCCCTTAACTCATCTGGTCTCACTGTTGCTATTCGGCCAAAATTGATTCACCCACAGGGGATACCAGCCTCAGGCTTAGCCCATCAGATGGTACTGGGCCCTGGAACCGTGATGTCCTGAAGATTGGAAGTTGGCAGAGCAGGACTCTCCAGTCAAATCCAGCGCACCGCCCCTGACTTTGTAAATAAGATTTATCGGCACACGGCCACACCCATTCACTTAGGTTCGTCATGGCTGCTTCTGCGCTACGGACGTGGAGTTGAGTTGAATAGCTGTAACGGAAGCAACAGGATCTGCAAAGTCTGATTATTTACCACTGGCCCTTTAGAGTAAAAGCTGGCCTATTCGTGGAGTAGACCAACAACTGGCAACTTTTTTTTTTTTTTTTTTGCCATTTGTATGTTGAAAGGTAAGCAGGAAGAAGGCTCACCTGCAGAGACAAGAGGGAGACTGGTTTAGACATCGAGGAATTTGCCCACAGAAAGCAAGACGGCAGAGACAGAGGCTCTGGGAGAACTGGAGGGTTCGCTTCCAAGGGCTGCTCTGGAGGTTGCTGAGTAGCACCAGCTGTGGCCTGGGTTCCTCCTGGTGTGGACTGACCCTCCAGCCCCCACTCCCCGGGAACTCCTGAGTGTCCTCGGGAGATGGCAGCTGGCTTCCCCTGGGGTGAGTGACTAAAACAGTGTCTTTTATGATCTAACTTCAGAAGCCACACATAGACCGCTGTTTCCACGATCCTGTTCGTTCCTTACCCGTGAGGCCTGGTTGGTGTAGGAGGACCGTGCACCAGGATGGGAATACAGGGAGGGGAGACTTACTGGGACCACCTGCTGACCTTCCATCAGTTGAGGCCCCTCTGAATTTTCCCCTGGGAATAAGTGAGACTCTGCTTATCTTATAACAACTGTCTCCCTCCTTTTCACTGGAGATGACAAGTACATATTTATATCCTTGCAACAAATCAGTCCTAAGAAAGCAATGAAGAGAGGAAAATGACATATTATTTGTCCCATCACCTCTTGTCACATGAAGAGGTCTCCCTGAGGTCTTGGGCTTCCAGGGCCCTTCTTGGTAGCCTCTGGCTCTTTCTGGTGTGTGACACTCCAGCCTAGCTCCTCCTCATTTATGCAATATGAGTGATTGTCAGGCCCTGGGATGGGGCCACAGACAAAACAGAAAAAGACCCCATGCCCTGGAGCTGAGATTCCAGTGTGGGGAGGCAGACAGTAAAGAAACAGAGAACATACCGGCGGAGATAAACGCTAATAAAAATAATTAAAATGTGTGTGTGAGAGGGATTTTATAAAGGGTGGCTGAGCAAAGACCTAAGTGAAGAGAACGAGTGAGCCATGAGAACGCAGCAGGAAAGGGGACCTGGGAGATTTGCTGGGAAGCTAAGAGGTGGGCGGTAGGAGCAGGATGTGGGATCACGGGACGAGAACATGTCCAGCAGCCAAGGAGCGGGCTTCCCGGGTGGCGCAAGTGGTAGAGAGCCTGCCTGCCAAAGCAGGAGATGTAAGACATGCAGGTTCCATCCCTGGGTCGGGAAGATCCCCTGGAGGAGGAAATGGCAACCCACGCCAGTATTCTTGCCTGGAGAATCCCATGGACAGAGGAACCTGGCGGGCTGCAGTCCATGGGGTCGCAAAGAGTCAGGCACGACTGAAGTGATAGAGCACACGCGTCTCATGATTCAGGGATGCAGGAGCGAAAGGGAAGAAATCTGGAGGCCACCCGACCCAGCGATCGAACCCAGGTCTCCCGCGTTGTAGACAGATGATTTACCATCTGAGCCACCAGGGAAGTCCCCCTACAGAGCTGGGACCCTACAGATGGAAGAAGGTTGAGATGTGATGGACAGCTGAATTCATATGACTGTATCCGGCGTTCTCAGTGGACTGTGAGCTGAGTGATGGGCCACAGGGGTTCAGGAGGTTTGAGGAGAAAGAGGAAGATGATGAATGAATTTCAGAAAGCAAACCACCAGGGCAGTGCTTCTGAACATTTGATGCAGAAATGAATCACCTGTGGAGGTTGTTCGAGTGCAGATCATCCTGATTCAGGAGGTCTGGGTGGGGCCTGAGCTTCTGCAGGTGCAGAACTGATGTCTGTGCCATTGGTGCAGGAAGGGAAATAGATCAGACCTGTGGGCAGTGTGATGGGACCTTTAGGGTCTGTGGCCAGGAATTAAAGTGAGAACACTCACCCCAGCTAGTGTTCTCTTCCAGCTGCTTGGGTACAGGGATAGAGCAGGAGATAGCTGAGCGTTGTGGTATTTATGAGGAAGTGCTCTTAAAAAATATGCCATTCACCCTAAGCTGAGTCAGGAAGGAAGTGAAAAACTAAGCTATGATGGGGATGAAAAAATGATAAGGCCAGTGAATCACGGGCCTTGATGATGTCAGAGAATCACTGGGATGGGCGCATTAGAACCAATAAGCTAGAAGGAGAGGAAAACGTGCTCAAGAAGGGGGTGCTTCAAATCGAGACTTACAGGTGATGACAAGGTCCATCGGGGTGGAAAGTTATAGACCACTCGAGGTGAGGAGGTCAGGAAGAGGCCACAGCTCCCTAAATAGTGACGGAAGGGGTTGGTGAAGTTGAAGATGGTGAGTTCAGTACTCAAGTTCTTAAGGAACAAGGAGGCTGAAAGTGAAGGCAACTGGAGGGAGCCAGGGGTTTAGTCTGGTGGCATGGACTCTGAAGGAACTTGCGCCAGCAGCCTGCCAGGGACGCAAGACTGCCATAGTTCCCTCTCCTAAGTGTGATGAGAACCATGAAGGGTTTTAGACCAGTTTGTTGTTGTTTAGTGGCCAACTCGTGTTTGACTCTCTGTGACCCCATAGGCTGCAGTGTACCAGGCTCTCGGTCCTTCACTATCTCCCAAAGTTTGCTCAGACTCATGTCCATCGAGTCAGTGATGCCATCCATCCATCTCATCCTCTGTTGCCCTCTTCTCCTGCCCTCAATCTTTCCCAGCATCAAGGTCTTTTCCAATGAGTCAGCTCTTCACATCAGGCAGCCAAAGTACTGGAGCTTCAAGTGCTATAGACCAAACGTTTGTGTCCCCCCTAGATTTCTATGTGGAAATCCTAACCCTTAACGTGGCAGTATTCGGGGCAGGGGCCCTCAGGTGATGAGGCTCCACCCTCATGAATGGGGTTGTTGTTGTTTAGTTGCCAAGTCGTGTCTGACTTTTTGTGATCCCACAGGCTGTAGCCCGCCAGATTCCTCTGTCCATGAGATTTCCTCGGCAAGAATACTGGAATGGGTCGCCATTCCATTCTCCACGGATCTTCCTGACCCAGGTATCGAACCCGAGCTTCCTGCATCGGCAGGCAGGTTCTTTACCACTGAGTCACCTGAAATATCCTGAATGAGATTGGAGCCCTTATAAAGAGCTCCCTTGGCCCTTCCACACATGGGAGTAGGAGAAAAGACAGAGGGTAAGAGAAAAGGGAGTGGGCCTTTACTAGACACAGAATCTGCTGGCACTTTGATCTTGAATTTCTGTCTTGAGAACTGTCAGAAATAAATTTTTTATTTATAAATGACCCAGTCTATGGTATTTTGTTACAGTGGCCTGACCAGACTAACAGAGCAGAGAAAGTGACATGATCCAAATGAGATTTTGCATAGCTCAGTTTTTAAAGAATCTGCCTGCGATGCAGGAGACCCCAGTTCGATTCCTGGATCAGGAAGATCCACCGGAGAAGGGATAGGCTACCCACTCCAGTATTCTTGGGTTTCCCTTGTGGCTCAGCTGGTAAAGAATCTGCCTGCAATGTGGAAGACCTGGGTTTGATCCCTGGGTCGTGGGAAGATTCCCTGGAGAATGGAAAGGCTACGCACTCCAGTATTCTGGCCTGGAGAATTCCATGGACAGGATACTCCATGCGGTCTCAAAGAGTCAGACATGACTGAGTGATTTTCACACAAAGACTTCTCGGACTGCTATACAGAGAAAGGGCTAGAAGGAGGTTCAGTTTGTCAAAGAGTGGACTCCAGGAGCTTCAGCTTCACCAAAAACTTGTGAAAATGTACATTCTTGGGCCCCTGAATCAGAAACTCTAGGGTTGGGAGCCCTGCAACCTGAGTTTTAATGTAAACTCTCCCAGTGATTAGATGTCAGTTGAAGTCAGACTAAAGAACATGGTGATTTGATTAGGGCAGTGGAGAGAGAGAGAGAGGATGGGGCTATATTTTGGTAGAGGAAGGACCAGGAAAGAGTATGGGATGTGTGGGTGATGGGGCAGGTTTCTGGGAGAGAGGAAAGCATAGATGGAGTCTTATGCACAAGAAAGGCAAGGGTGAGGAGAAGCCAATTTGCCGGTAAGATCAAAAGTTCAGGTCTGTCTGTGATACAGGGCAAATGTGTTCTGGAGAAGTTTGGGTGGGAAATAAAGTTGTGGGTAAAAACCACAGTAGTTCTCGGTAGGAAGTTGGAGATGCCTTCATACAGGATTGCTGCCCAGGACCCCACGGGACAGGAGGCATGTGACATGTCATCCGTGGCTCTCTAACAGTTTGGCTGCTGCTGCTGCAGCTGCTTAGTTGCTTCAGTCGTGTCCAACTCTTTGCAACTCCATGGACAGCAACCTGCCAGGCTCCTCTGTCCATGGGGGTTCTCCAGGCAAGAATACTGGGGTGGGTTTCCATGCCCTCCTCCAGGGGATCTTTCTGACCCAGGGATCGAACTGGGGTCTCCTGCACTGCAGGCAGATTCTTTACCGCTGAGCCACCAGGGAAGCTCCAAATGTCTGGCTAAGTGTCAGTATTTCACACTCGTAGTTGGTGGCCTGGTAGAGAGAGCACTGAGTTTGGAATCCAGAGGAGTTAGGTCCCTGGGTTCTAGTCACTTTTCAGCAAGTTACCTCACCTCTGTGAGCTCCAGCCTCTGCTGCTGCTGCTGCTGCTGCTAAGTCGCTTCAGTTGTGTCCGACTCTGTGCGACCTTCTCCCGTTCCAGCCTCTACCTCCCTTTAATCGACATTTTGGTATCTATGTATCAAGATTCCAAGGCACCGGGATTGTTCTGAAGACTTTCTGCTCTTTTGTATGACCTTCTAGCACCTTCTAAGTGTCTTTGCTCTCCATGACACCCAATCACTTTTACTTAGATATTGATGGTATGTTTGAACAAGAGCCTGGGGAGGGCCTCCGAGGCAGGCTGGCCTTCCTGAGTCCACTAACCTATAGAATAAATGCGTAGCAAAGGATGGGGGGCAGGCAGGCTGTCTTGGCCCAGAAGTCTGTTTCCAGGGGTTCACTGAAATGCAGTTCATCTTGCACACAGATAGCATTAGGCTTGTGAACTCTGCTGTGGGCAGAAGAGAACTAAAGTTGTTTGGAGGCTGTGGCAGTTGATGATGCCAGTTTGTGACATGAGAGTCTAGCAGAGTTAGAAAGGAGCCAGTGTTCCTTGCTTTACAAACACAAAAAACCAGGGCTTTGTCCACAGGACCACACTGGGACTGGTGAGTGTAACAGAGAGAAACAGAATTCCAGCCTCCCAGCTGCTCCTCTCTTCACTCCTATACTTAAAAAAAAAATTTTATTTATTTATTTGACTGTATTAGGTCTTAGTTGTGTCACTCGGGATCTTCCTTGCTTCATGCTAGATCTTTCTTTGCAGCCCACAGACTCTCTAGTTACGGTGCACGGGCTTAGTTGCTCCTAAGTCACGTGGGACGTGGGATCTTAGTTCCACAACCAGGAACTGAACCTCCGTCCCCTGCACTGCAAGGCCGATTCTTAATCACCGAGGAAGTCCCACTCCTATCCTCTTAAAAAGAACTGACTCAAGGCCAGACAACAAAAAGTCCAGGAAGAACTGGCATCTTTTGCATGAGCATGGCCTTCATTAAAGAATGTTTTCTGAATACGGGCTTGGTGTCAGTTCTCCTGTGAGCGCTGCTCGGCCGGATCACAGTGGTCCTGTAGGCAGATACCTCAAGGTTCAGGGCTCCGTGGTGTGCGTGCTATGGGCTCCCAACTGTTGGCAGGACGGATGGGTGGGTGAGTGAACGATCAATTGCCCAAAGGAGCTGGAGAATATCACCTGGACAGACTCGGAGTACAAATTCAGTGTCAAGGAACATCATGTTACACTGGTTATTTTTTCTGGCCCGGGAGACTATGTCTCGGAGGAAAAACCCTGCTGTTGCCCAGCAGTGTAGACATAAGCCATCAATTACATGCACTCACTACTGTTGTTTTTTAATGTGTCCTGACTCCTCCAGTGGAGGCAATAGACAGTTAAAACATTTGCTCCTACACTGTCCTGAACACTCGTTTGGAGTGGCTGTGAAAATCAACCATCTGAGGAGAAAAGAAGGAAAAGGAATTAACCTCCAATACTTCACTTTCAGAATGAGTCAGGGCAGCTTAAAAAAAAAAAATCACCACTGGATGCAGAGAGGCAGAGACACAGGGCTGCAGGAGCAACAGCAAGTTCCAAGGAGAAAAGGACAGTGTTAATAAAGGCTGTTTTGGCTCTCTTGTCCCTGGGGTCTTTTGGTGGGCCCATGATTAGGTCTGCAAGTCATCTGGCTCCCTCTGGAGAACTGAACACTTGGCGCTTCTTGGACCACAAAGATGTTTTGCTGCTTTTGGAGTCGGGAAGAGGTGGGTTCTAGTCCGCTGGCTGTGTGACTTTCAGCCAGTTACTTAACCTCTCTGAGCCTTAACTTAGTTGTGAGAAAGGTTTGTCCAGAGTAAGTGATATAGCACATCGGGCATCAGTGCGCGCTCATCGAAGGGCTGGAAACTGAGGGGTTTCGGGTCCCCGGAGTTACTGCGAGCAAACTGCGCGGGGAGGAAGGGGGGACAGCTGGGGCGCGCCCTCCGCGTGGCCTCGGAGCCGCCTTGCCTCGCTCGAGGGCCGAGTCCAGGCTCGAGTTCTGAAGACAGCGCGCCCCCTAGAGGCCGTCCTCCGGAACGGGTTTCTTCCTACACAGGGCGGAATAGAAACCTCAGGGGCACCCCTGGCCAAAGGCACAGGGTGAGGAGGGGGCGCCCAAAGCTGTCAAAGCCTTTTTCTGTGTTTTCCCAGGGCTTCGAGTGGATTCTGTCGACGGTACCAGGCTGCATCCCCAGGCTGCCGAGCTGACCTCAGTCGGGTAAACTGACAGAAATACTTGGTTTGTTCAAGCAGGAAAGACTCAAGTAATATTTACCGAGCATTCACTCTGTTCCAGTGTGGGAACTGGGTGCTCTTCACTTAACCTTATCTTGTTTAAACTTCTCAGCAGCCCTGCGAGGGAAGGTTTATCCTCTGTTTTTCTGGTGAGGTAATTGAAGCACCCTGCTGCTACTGCTGCTAATTCGCTTCAGTCGTGTCCGACTCTGAGCGACCCCATAGACGGCAGCCCACCAGGCCCCCTGTCCCTGGGATTTTCCAGGCAAGAACACTGGAGTGGGTTGCCATTTCCTTCTCCAGTGCATGAAAGTGAAAAGTGAAAGTGAAGTCGCTCAGTCATTTCTGACTCTGTGCAACCCCATGGACTGTAGCCCACCAGGCTCCTCCATCCATGGGATTTTCCAGGCAAGAGTACTGGAGTGGGGTGCCATTGCCTTCTCCTGAAGCACCCTAAAAGAAGGTATTTGCACAGTTGAAACCTGCCAAAGTTGAGATTTGTGTTAATCTGCTTCTTGTTGTTGAGTCGCTCAGTCATGTCAAACTCTTTGTGAAACCATGGACAGTAGCCTACCAGGCTTCTCTGTCCACGGAATTCCCCAGACAAGAATACTGGAGTGGGTTGCCATTTCCTCCTCCAGGGGATCTTCCCAGGGATCGAACGTGTCTCTTGCATTGGCAGGTGGATTCTTTACCACTGAGCCACCAGGGAGGCCATTTGTTAAGACTCCTATAAGGAAAACCCCAGACTGGGTGGTTTAAACAACAGAAATTTATCATCTCACAATTCTGGAGGACAGAGTCTGAAATAAGATGGAGTTGGTCCTTCCTGAGAGGGCCCTGAGGGAGGGATCTTTTCCAGGCCTTTTTCTTTGGCTTGTAGATGGCTGTCTTCACTCAGCATGCATGTCTGTCCCCCAGTTTCCTGTTTTTTAAAAACACCAGTCATATGGGATTAGTAGTAGTTGCAGTGTTAGTCTATCAATCATGTCTGACTCTTTGGAACCCCATGGCCTGTAGCCCGCCAGGCTCCTCTGTCCATGGAATTCTCCAGGCAAGAATACTGGAGTGGGTTTTCATTTCATTCGCCAGGGGATCTTCCCCACCCAGGTATCGAACCTGGGTCTCTTGCATCACAGGCAGATTCTTTACCATCTGAGCCACTGGGGAAGCCATATCCAGCAAAACTGTCCTTCAAAAGAGATAAAAGAATACATGGCAATATAAACAAAAACAAGAAAACAAACACAAGAAATCTTAGATGGAAAAATATATCAATAATTTTTGAAAAGAACACATCAAGTGGACGAATAACAGAATGGATAGGGCTGCAGAACAAATTAGCAACTTGGAAGACCAGGTGAAAGAAATCTTTCAGAAAGAAGGAGGAAAGAGATATAAAATATTTATTTTATTTTACAAAGAGATATAAAATATTTTTATTTTATTTTACAGAGATATAAAATATTTTTATTTTATTTTACAAAGAGATATAAAATATTTTTATTTTATTTTACAAAGAGACATAAAATATTTTTTAAATGCTAGGTTATTTGGAAGATAGAAGTGTTGAATACTATCATGTGACTGATAAGAGTCCTAGAAAGAGAGGAAAAATAAAATGAAGAGGAAGAAGTGTTCGAGGAGAAATTGAGATAATTTTTCGTAACTTATAAATGATGAAAGATTGAATGAGTTATAGAGGAGAAATAATGAAAAAAATCCACACCAGGATATTTTACAGTATAATTAAGAATTTCAAAGAAGCAGAGAAAATTCTAAAGTACTGCAGAGGGAAAGAGAAGTCAGATGGCATCAAATTTTTCAATAGCAACAACTGATTCAAGAAAATAGCAGAGGGAATTTCCTGGCAGTCCAGTGGTGAGGACTCTGAGCTTCCACTGCAGGGGGCATAGTTTCAATCCCTGGTCAGGGAAAAATCCCACATGCCAAAAAAAAAGAGAGAGAGAAAAAAAATAGTGGAGTGGTATTTTCAAAATATTGAGGGAACAGAAATTAGAACCAGCCTCTTTCCTTTGTCCAATCTGCCACCAAAAGCAGCGCATAGTTAAAAAATATTCTCAGGCATTGAAGTCCCCAGAAAATTTATCACACAAAGACTACACTGGAAACTGTTTTGGACAAAGAGCTTAAAATAAGTGGGGAGAAAATCTTTTAGGTGCTGCAAGAGATACTGGTAAAATTTGTTTAACTTAAAAGAATAGCTATGACTAAAGAAAAAAAGACTATATATTTCCCATAAACTGGCATTAAAATGTAGGTAATACACTATGTAGATTTCCCAGGTGGTGTTAGTGGTAAAGAACCCTCCTGCCAATGTATCAGTGTAACCTGCAGGAGACACGAGTTCGGTCCCTGGGTGGGGAAGATCCCCTGGAGAAGGAAATGGCAACTCACTCCAATTATTCCTGCTTGGGAAATCCCATGGACAGAGGAGCCTGGTGGGCTACAGTCCATGAGGTCACAAAAGAGTCCAACACAACTGAAGCAAATTAGCATGCACACACAGAGTAAGGTAATGTAGGTCTGGGGTTAGAGATGAAGAGATATGAGTGTCTAGTAAAGCCTTGCTCTTATTAGGGGTGTGAAAGTGTTGGTCACTCAGTTGTGTCCAACTCTTTGCATTCCCATGGACTGTAGCCTGCCAGGATCCTCTGTCCATGGGACTCTCTAGGCAGGAATTCTGGAGTGGGTTGCCATTCCCTTCTCCAGGGGATCTTCCTGGCCCAGAGATGGATCCTGGGTCTCCTGCATGGCAGGCAGATTCTCTACCATCTGAGTCACTGGGGGGAATATATACTTATTATAGAAAGGGTTAACAGGAACTACAGAAAAAGTGAGTCAGACTGAAACAAAATACTAAGATCACAGAAACAGGTCTAAATATATAAATAATTATAGCAAATATACATGAACTAAATTAATCAGTTTAAGAAAAAGACTGACCATTGGATTTTTTAAAAAAATCCAAGTATGTGCTATTAACAAGAGATGAACCTAAAACAAGGAAAATGCAAAGGCTGTATGTAAATGAATGCAAAATGATATATCAGCAAAACACTAATCAAAATAAAGATGGTTTATCTACAGGAGTGTCTAACTCACTTTGATTTTCATAAAGGTCTGGAAGTTAGAACAGTATTTCCAAGTTAACTCTATGACTAGCATGTGGGTTGGCTTGCTTAGGAGTTAGTGTGCCAATTTGGTTGGAAGCTCCACTGATTGAAACAAAGGAATCCAGGAACTGAAAGATCATGAGTTCAAGCACAGTCAACTTAAGTCACAGTGTTCAGTCGTGTCCGACTCTGCAATTCCAAGGACTGTAGCCCACCAGGCTCCTCTATGAAATTCTCCAGGCAGGCATACTGGAATGGGTTGCTACTTCCTTCTCCAGGGAATCTTCGGGACCAAGGGATCAAACCTGGGTCTCTTGCATTGCAGGCAGATTCTTTACCGTCCCAGCCACTTAGTAGATGGGAAAAGGAAAAAAGGAAGGGCTAAGTTGCTGGGATCCTCTTAGAGATGCAGGGATAGCAAGTCACTTGGGAAGAAGTGACATCCAAAAACCACGAAACCACAACCCTGAGAAAATAAGTATTAATCAGGGGGTACAATGGGGATAAGGCCTAAAATCCAAGTGGAAGAGAACAGGCAAATGGAATCTTCACTGCCCATGGATCAAAACGTAATGTTTCAGTTATGTTCTTCTCGGCAAATATTCCTACCATCTGCTTTTGAAATGACGGAGCTGGTTTAAAAACACATGCCAGGCACTTCAAGGACCCCACATTCTGTAGGCAAAAGTGAAGACAGTTAACAGAGCACAATTCTGTTTCACCTGACTGCATAAAAGAGTTTACATTTTTCCTTTAAAAGCGTGGCTGGGACTTCCGTGGTGGTCCAGTGACTAAGACTGCCAGTGCAGGGTTCCTGGGTTCCATCCCTGGCCAGAGAGAAGCCTGCCAGTAGCGGGACTCCAAACTGTCATGGTATGAGTTTGCAAAATTCGACAGCTTTAATGATATGGCCTTGGTCTTGAAATTCAGTGCACAGTAATTTTATGGTAAAGAAAAGGACATGAGAAAAGAAAGGGCAATATGTTTTTCAAATTTCTTCCATCTTCTATGACTGAGCAAACGTTCTTTAGAAAAATCTGATGTATTCTCATGTTTAGAAATTTTGCTATAGGGATAGCCACTGCTATTGTTTACATGAGACATTCCTTTTCTGAAATCTAAACTCTGAAGTATTTACTATGCTTAGATAAATCACATATTTTTCCTTGTGAGTACAGCCTGTTCAGGTTTATCATACCACTGGGTAATTCCCCAAGCACTGTTCCCAGCTTATTGCATGATGTTGGATACATTTGTGGAAACTGATGTGAAAGTTCTTTGCTCTTCAAAATACTTGCTAAGCAGGCCAGTTAAAAGCATGCCTTTGAATCTGAAACTGAATTTGGCTTTGGTCAGTGGAGGCTCCAGGAAAACTGATAAAACAGAAGAGACACTGGCTTGTTCTTCTAGAATGTGAATGGGGAGACCAAAGCCTGAGGATGGGGAACATGGCATAATGATGGCAGAATCTTAAAAAGAAGAGACATGGATGAAGGCAGCTGAAGAATCCAGAAACCTTTCTGGTTTCTGGCCCTCCTGAGGCTTTGATTCAAGAAATATCCTAATATCTTTCTGTAATCTGCCATGCTCTAAAAAGTCTACAACATCTAAACAGCCCTTAATATTAGGGAAAAGTTATTCGACTGTGAACAGAGCCCAGAAGATGGAACAGAGTATTTCTTCACTGTTCTCATGACCTTGTTGTTCAGTCCTGTTCCATGACGAGGCCCAGAGCGCATCTGCTTCGCGAAAGCATTGAGTGAATGCGTTCATGAGTGGAGCCCCTGCCCGCTCTCTCACAGAGCTGCTCCCCTTGGTAAGTCAGGTAAAAGATCCCACCACTGATACGGTCTCTCTGATTCTAATGAGGATACTGGATCTCAGAGTGGCAGAAGTAATGGAAGCACTTAATCACCCAAGACAAACAGGATGCCTCTGCTGTCAGGGGCGGGCTTCCCAGGTGGCTCAGTAGTAAAGTACCTGCCTGCCGGAAATGGCAACCCACTCCCAGTATTCTTGCCTGGAGAATTCCATGGACATAGGAGAGTGGAGGGTTATAGTCCATGGGGGTCACAAAGAGTCGGACATGACTGACTGAGCAACTGAGCACACGGCAGCACCGCTTTCCAGAATTAACACAAATTTTAATGTGACGAAGCCTTACATAATCCCTGGAGATTCCGCATCTCCTATTTTCTTGCTTTCAGTTTAACTTTCTGGAGACTCAGCAATAGTCTGAGTGAAATGGAATCACCGAGTTTTAGAAAGCATCTAGTTTGGTCTCTAACCCAGGAGGAGCCATATTTATGAGGTCTCTGGGATAATCCTCTAGCCCCTGTATTAATTATATTTTCTTATTTCTGTATTCCTGGTGCTTTCCTGGAGCCTTACTGTCAGAGGAGGGACTGCTTCACCCAGGGTTAGTTAATTCCTAGAGACAGCAAGCAACTCACCCCAGGAGTCTGCCTTTCATTTGCAAACCAACCAATCCAGAGCCCCCACTTTCCCAAATGGTTCTTACATTCATGTCAATCAATATTCCCTTGTCCTACTCACCCCAGGGCCAGGTACCAGACAGCTGGGTCAGCCTCTAAACCCTAGAGCCTGCTGAAATTCTTCACACCAACCAATCTCCGATGGCTCAGTGGGTAAAGAAGCTACCTGCAATGCAAGAGACACAGGAAATGCAGGTTCGATCCCTGGGTCGGGAAGATTCTCTGGAGAAGGAAATGGCAACGCACTCCAGCACTCTTGCCTGGAGAATCCCATGGACAGAGGAGCCTTGAGGGCTACAGTCCATGGGGTCACACAGAGTTGGACACACAGCACACAGTCCTGAGTGTGCTTACCCTGCCTTGCCCATGGGAATCACATGGGCTGATGCCCACACCTTCCCATGCTCCTTCTGCCTCCTGACCAACTCTGATGCTTCCCTGTGGGTCCCTGTGTGGCATGGTGTGCCCTCTCTTCGGAACCGTAACAAACTATCTTTTTTCAATAGCAGCATTCCCCTGCTCACCATACCTGAATAAGGACAAAACTTACATTTTAAAAACACTGGTTAAAACAATTCCAGGGACCAGAAGTTCATTTCTTTGCAAGGCAGCAGTTTCAACAGTGAACTAAATAGGCAAGTTTTTTTCCATCTTAAACGGAAATCTGCTTCCCTCTACCTTCTAATAACTCTGCCTGCAGGACAACAGAAAACAAATCTACCCATTATTTAAAGAGATGAACATCAGATATCTGAAACACATCTATGATTGTCTTTGCTGAAATACACGTGTGAGAATCACACACGTGACTCTGTAGATTTGGGGGTGCTTTATTTCTAGTCTCCTTCAAATGACTAGTATTTCACAAGTCATTTTGGTTTCAATAGCTCAGTGGATTAAATATAGTCTTCCCACATTACCAACATCCTCAATGACCATTCATTCATGGATTAATCCCTGTCCTTGATTTCAAGAGCAGTGTCTGCTGGAACTGGTCTACTCCACGTGTGGCTCCCCTCTCACTTATTTCCATGGGCCTGGGCACCAGGTCTATAGCGATGCCAGGCATGGTATCAACTAAAATTTCTGAATCTTTTAAGATGAAGTCATGAAACACATTATATGTTGTACTTGAGTTGTGATTTTACTGTAGCCTTTTAGATTTTTTTGGTGTGAATGTAAAATCCCCTGTTCTCTAGTGCACAGAGCTTCCTCCAGTCACTTTTCTCTTCTCTTAAAATTATTTTTTCCCCAAATAGTATGTTAATTGTAAAAAAAAAAAAAAATCAGATAAATTTGCAGTGATTTAGTTCCCTGTAATCTTATTCCTATTTTGGTGTATATACTTTTTCCTATGCATAAGCCTTTGGGGTTTTGTTTTTTGGCCATGCCACACTTGAGGAATGTATTTTTGTCCCCTGACAGGATTGAACCCCAGGCCCCAGCAGTGAAAGAGCGAGGTCCCACCTACCTGTGGATATTATACATACAATTGTAATTCATTCATAAATATGATACAAGAAATGATTCATTCACAAGTATGGCTCTACAGGAAAAATTTTACTAGTATATCTTGGGTATTGTAGAGCCATATTTATGAATGAATTACAATTACCAGAGTTCCTTGAGGGCACAGAATATTGCAGTTTGAGTATTTATGAAACACAACACATAAATGATTCAATTTTTGAATGACTACATTGTAATGATTCCTATGGACTTACAGATTATGCATTTCAGCCAATACTGTTTTTCCTTCAAATTCTATAGAAATCTTGGATGGTATGTGATTCATTTATATTGCTAATTGTATCTAACATTGCTGTGTTTATACTGATTATTTCAATAATTTGGTCCTGGTTTTTTTTAAAGAACAGTTTGAAGGATATTCATATCCTATTGGATGACAATTAATTGTTTCCACTCATTCATGAGAACAGCCCGTTTAGCTCCAAAGTATTTCTCTATCAGATTGCATAAATATTGCAAATTAACATAAGTGGTAGGTAATTACATTCCACTTCTGAGTACTATGCCTCCCTTATGGCTCAGCTGGTAAGAATCCGCCTGCAATGCGGGAGACCTGGGTTTGATCCCTGGGTTGGGAAGATCCCTGGAGAAGGGAAAGGCTACCCACTCCAGTATTCTGGCCTGGAGAATTCCATGGACTGTATAGTCTGCTGCTGCTGCTGCTGCTAAGTCACTTCAGTCGTGTCTGACTCTGTGCGACCCCATAGACGGCAGCCCACCAGGCTCCACCATCCCTGGGATTCCCCAGGCAAGAACACTGGAGCGGGTTGCCATTGTCTTCTCCAAGGCATGAAAGTGAAAAGTGAAAGTGAAGTTGCTGTCATGTCTGACTCTTCAGGACCCCATGGACTGCAGCCTCTAGGCTCCTCCATCCGTGGGATTCTCCCGGGGTTGCAGAGTCGGACATAGCTGAGCAACTTTCACTTTCACTATGAGTACTATGTACAGGAAAGTTCCCACAGTTTTGATTAAAAATTTTCTTCTCACAGTATCTAGTGTTTTTACATTATCAAAAGAAATTTTTGATTTAATGTAGCTTATCAAGAATAGTCTAAGATTTCACTCAAATTTTCAGCTATGCTTTCACTGGTCTATACCTAGACTTACATTAGGTAAACATGCAGTTAAAACAAAAATAAAGATGTGAGCAACACTATCATACATGTTTCTGTTAATGATTTTTTAAAGCCTTAAATTATATTTTGTATCATTCTTAAATGATAATAGCTTATAATCCAAGTGGAAAATATATTCAATAATGTTAACCAGTGAGCTGACAGCCATTAAAAGCCAGTATCTTTTTCTGGTTTTTAATAATGTAAACTTATTTATGAGATGTTCATTGTTTCACATATATGCCATTGCAAGTCCCTTGCAATGTTTAAATCACTGAAAGAATAACATGGATAATAAATCACTAATTTTCAATGTGAGTATAAAAAGCTACATCTGTGTGAACAAGTGGATTTCTGTGAAAAACAGAATCAAGACAATGGACAGTTTCTTCAGCCAGGGAACAAATGCAGGTTTTTTTGTGTTAAAATACAAGGATGTTTTATGTCCCATCTATGTTTATATTTAGCTATCACTGAATACTTATGCTATAAGTATATACCATACCAATGTTCTACTGTCTTCAAGAAAGGCTTTAATTTTCTTCTAGCTGAATGTGGGTTTTTAAATACACTTTATTTTTTGGAATAGTTTAGATTCACAGAAAAATTGAGATAATAGTACAGAGTTCCCTCTTCCAATTTCCCCCGTTAATAACATCTTACATTTTTATGGTTCATCTATTACAAATAATAACATATTGACACATTATTAACTAAAGTCCATGATGTATTTAGATTCCCTTAGTTTCTACCTAATATTCTTTTCTGTTCCTGGTTTGCACATCACATTGACTTGTTTTGTTTCCTTAGGCTCCCTGGGGTGTGAGAGTCTCTGCTTTCCCGTGTTTTTGATGACCGTGACAGTGCAGAGTACTGCCCAAGTATTTTGTAGGATGCCTCTTTATGAATCTGATGTTTTTCTCAAGGTAAGACTGAGGTTATAGGTAATTTTCCTACAAGAAATTAGATTAGAGATTAAAAGCACATCTAGACTTCATCAAACTGTTGTCATGGACATAACTCATATACCAATTTTAGTACTGTATCTATTCAGTATGATTAGAGGTAGCAAAGATAGTCTTGAGAAAAGAACATGATCATTAAAAAAAAAAAGGTTAGCTCTTAGAAAAATAATTCGGAGGTAGGTAACATTATAAAGAACGAAGCAGTAAAGAAATAACCATGTTCTTTACTAATTAAAATTACAAGGTCAGAAAGGCAAAAATACATAAATAATAAAGTTAGTTCAATTCTGTGTATCTACAGAGTTAAATCTGGGATTTATGTAAATATGTTACTCAAAGATATCTGTTTTGAAAACAATTGTTATATTTTTATCAAATAAACGATAAATATTGTGCAGGACTCTCTTGTCTATGTGTCAACAATAGTCTTAAATCCTTAGAAAAGTTATAGTAGGCAATCATTGTCGAAGAATTCTCTCCTGAGCAGTGGTTCTCAATCTTTAGCGTGGATCAGAATCATAAGGGCTTGTTCCTGTAACAGATTCCTGGGTGCATCCCCAGCAGTTTCTGATTCCATGGGTTCGGGGTGGGGCCTGAGTGTCCTCGTCTAAGTTGTCAGGTAAGGAAGGCTGATGCTGCCGGTCTAAGGGCCACACTATGAAAATCACTGAGCGCAGTCAACAAAGACGCTGCATTCATTACCTGCGGATGATGATGAGGCTGTTTTGCATATGTAATTTTAACCAGTTACAGAATCTTACCAACAAGGTATGACTATCCCTTTTGTAAATGGGGAACCTGCATCCAGAGAAACTGAGGAAATTGCCTGAAGAGATAATAGGATCCGGTGGCAAAGCTACACTTCAGGTATCCTTCGATTCTTAAGCGATGTTTTTCTGGTACGACATACCGCTCCATGTTAATAAATGAGCGAAATGTATGCATCCGTGGCCTGGCCTATCTGCAAAGGAGACTGTCCTAAAGATACGGACAGTGGTTTGTTCAGCTTTGTAGGGTATTTTTTAAAGGATAGCAATTCTTCCTGAAAACTAAGCAAAGGCTCATGAGGAGGATTCACTTATTTCTAAACTTCTGAATAATCAAGGGCAAAGTGAATTTACAGTATAATTAAAACAGGAAGAACATGTATTTAATATAGTACTGAATAGTCCTTAATTACTATTATTTTATTATTCCTTACAGAAAAATGCACATTTAAATAAAATCCTTAAAAGAATAACCTCATTTCCATTTAAATTGAAGGCATCATACTATTCTAAATGTCTGCTGTGTACACTGTCACCAGTCAATACCACTAACTCAGGTATTGAAGTGACACAGCATGATGGTCTTCAACAAAACGCTCCAATAATTACTACCACATTTATCTCCTTTCACAAAGAAAATTAAAAACAACGGCATACAAACAAAACAAGCAATTAACATTTTTAAAGTGGTAATTTTACAGTAAATGAATTGCCAAAACGGAAGTTGCCAATAATATAAATATAAATGTCACTTTGTTATGCTCTATATAAAAAGACACTGAGACAAAATTATTGGACTGCAGACTTAAAACAGTTAATGAGGTCTAAACAGCAGAATGACCAAAAACCCACCCAACTCTGTCTCTATCAATACAAATATTTTACATTAAGAAAGACTCCCTTTTAAATATCTATATACATATTTCCATTTAATACTGTTAATTAAACCCACAGTTATATTTATTTAAATAAGAGTTAAATAAACTGCCCCAAATGCTGATTTCATTATCACAAAACCCAAATATTTTAAATCACAACTTCAGGGTGGTATAGTGTATACACTGGTTCCTTAGACAATATTAACAAGCATATTTTTAAGAATATATTTTCATCTATATGTCAGGTAAAGCTTTATTAAATGGTAAACACTTTTAACAGTGCAGAAATACAAGTTTCAAAAACAAATACATTCAGAAGATCTGCTGTTCAAATAATATCTTTTCAAAACCAGGTGGAGGAGTATGATAAAATTCACTGAACTGGCAATCCAAAATTGCACTGTCATCAACTAGAGACAGAAAAAGAAAGAAAATAAATTAGAAGCAAACACCTTAAATTGAATGAGTACATACTTATAAACTGTTTCCATAACGCCATAAAATTAACAAGCAGGAAGAAACACATCTGTTATCCAGGTTACAAAACATGATCCTACTGGTTAAAAACAGCCAGTGAAGAATAAAATCTGTCAAGAAATTTAACAGAAATACATCAAAATATTATTATGATTATTTCTAGATGATGTAAATACAGGTAATTTGAGTTTTTCTTTATTTACCTACCTGTATTTTCTAAATTTTATACATTAAGATAAATTACTTCTTAAAAAATATTTTATTAAAAAAGGAGAGATTCACAAAGAGTAGCAAAAACAATACAAAAATTCCTGAGTAACCTTCGTCCAGCTTCCCCCAGTGGTAACATCTCACACAAATACAGTACAATGTCCAGGAAACTAACACTGATACAATACTGTTAATTAGCCTGCAGGCCTTATTCAGCTTCTACATGTTTTTTTGTTTTCCTTTTTTTTTAAGCAGTACTTATCCAAGAGAAATGAATGCATATATCCACACAAAGACTTATACATGAATATTCACAGCAGCTTTATTTGTAATGGCCAAAAACTAGAAACAACCTAAATATCCAACAATAGGTGAAGGGAAAAATCAATTGTGATGTGTCCACACAATGAACTATACTACTTGGTAATAAAAATGAATTCTTGGTACATGTTACAACATGGATGAGTCTCAGTTACACTGAGTAAAAGAAATCAGATTTAAAAAATACAAATTGTATGATTCTATTTATATAATACTCTAAAAACGTAAGATAATCTGTAGTGACAGAAAGCAGATAGTGGCTACAGGGGCTGGGGTGGGGAAAGGTGAGCAGAATGCATGGCAAGGGGGCAGGAGGAAACTTAGGGGTGATGAATATGTTCATTATCCTGACTGTAGTGATGACGTGGGTTTTACTTTATAGCTATTTGTTAAGTTTCGTATATATGTTTAATGCACATTACTAAATAGTTTATATTTCATTATCAATGCAGGAAAAAATTTAAGCACTAGATGTGACATTCATGAAATCACTAGTGATTTTTAACAGAGGTGGTTTCAGTGAAGTAGTGGTAAAGGCAGCCACAGCAGTTAAAGATACAATATAAATAGAGACAAAAGCTATGTTATAGGAAATGCAGCCATATAGAGAAGGTAAACCCAGGCCTGGTGAGGGGTACAAGTTTAAGGGAGGGTATTTTGGAATAAGAATGATTTAGAATGTTTACAGGCATTGAAGAACGAGGTTGATGACATGAGATACAGACAAATAACTGACAATAAAGTCCCAGAACTGGGAAGTTTGAAATCTAGACTGAGGTTTTTGAACATGAAGGGCATCTCTTCCTCTAAAATGGGATGGGAAGGAGACAAGATTGGAAGAGAAAACCTTTAGGAGTTCACCATGATGGACTGTTTCTCTATAAAGTGGAAGATGGATCTACAGAGAATGAACAGGGAATTCAAGAACGATGAAAGTCTGGAAGGTGCAGAGATGTAAAAAACACAGAGAACTTAGATGAAGCTGGAAGTCCTAACTGTGAACAAACTTTTCTTCACTGTTACTCAGTTTTCTCTCTCCACAGGTTGAATATAAGGACTGACAGTATGAACAACTGGAAAGAATTAGGATCGGGTATAGGATAGAAGGCAAAGGGTAAGGGAATTTGAATTTTATTTTTATCTTTGATAGTATCTGGCTATCAATTTCAATTTATAAAATATATTACTACATAAACTTCACTGCATTAAAAATAATGCCAAATCAAAGAAACAATTTAGAATAAAAATCTCAAAAAAAAAAAAAATCTCGTTTGCTATCTTAATTTGTGTAATTCAGTCTAAAATTTTACTGATATTTATTTCTCAGACTAAACTATTTCAAATATTAAACTACATTTCCATTTATTTAAGTAAATAAAGATATTACTTTTAGGATTACCAAATACTGCAAGCAAACTAACTTACATCAAGTTTTAAAAAATACACTTTTCATGCAAAGATATGCAAAGACAAAGAAGGCAGAAGCACTGAAAAGTAGTATTTAGGGAAAAAGAAGATAAATGAAAACTTTAAAGCACAGGCTTTGGTCATTATATCAAATTATTAAATATTTATATTTGCTACTGTATACTTTTCTGCCACTCTGAACAAAGTCTCTTACTTTTCTGGTAAGTACTATAAAAAAGTTAACAATTAGTTTTTGTTATGGCTCAAATCCTTAATTATTCAAAGTAATTTAAATGAGAAACTGTTTTGCGATCTCCTAATAGCACAGGCAGAAAATCATAGACTTGTTGATTTAAATTTGATAACAAAAAATGAAGAAGAGAGTGATGAAGGCACTGTGCTTATGCATGTTTCCTATAAAGAGAGATGCCTTGTTTTTTAGGGATACATATAAAATACTTTAGAATAAAATGGTATAATGTCTGGCATTTGCCTCAAAACAATATAAGGAGGGGAGGTGAAGAACAGAGGACTGTAAGGAGGAGATGAAACCTGTCTGGCTATTAGCTGACAATTGTTTGAAGTTAAGTAATGGGTACATGAGGGTTCAATATTCTATTCTGGCTACTTCTACATGTTTGGAATTTTCTGTAATAAAATAAAAGTAAGTGAGGAGTATAGAGTCATCTCTAAGTAACCCAGTTCTTGGAGGTATACTTGCACAGAAACTATGCTTAGACATACATGGCTATCAAAAGCAAAACAATCAATACGAAACCATTCTAAGTCATAATTTTTCTCAGAAGAGTTTTAACATTTAGGTGATTTTGTAAAGGTAACCAACGTTCAATCTACATGGAATTCCCATCTCTACTTTCAAAATATTCTTTACAATTACATTTTCTCTTCGTCTAACCCTTTCTGACAACTGGCAGGAATACCTTTTTGAAAATTCCATGAAGTTTTTGAAACTTTCTGGAATATAAGACTATATGATCTAAAAGGGAATATGGCTATTGCATATTTAAGAATAATCATTGTATTTAGCAAGTTTATTTTTTTAATACAAAGGAAATAAAAAGTTTCCTTAGTCCCGCAAAGAGGGACTGTGATAACTACTGAGTATACTCCATATACAAAGGTCCTTATTAATTTGTCCAGCCTTCTGAATGATAGTTACAAAGTTAAATGCCAAGCAAAAGTTAACATACATTTAATAATGTTCAGAAATGATTTTTGCAGGGTACTTTTCTACCCCCTTCTGATGCCTATGTCAGAAGCTTTCTCTATCTCCTTTATACGTTAATAAAACTTTATTACACACACACACACAAAAAAAGAAATATTTTTGCTTACCATAAACAACTGGATACACTGTCCCACGTATACCTGATGCTGGACAATGCATGTTTTTTCCATTCAAATACACATTTAATTCTACATGGTCATATGTAATACCCTAGGAAACAAAGTAAATATTAAAAAGAGGGAAAATATATATGTTCCATAAAAACCTGGACAGTCAGAAAGCACTAACTGGGGAGCATGGAAATAAAAAACTAAGCAAAATATCACAACAGATTTTTTTTTTTTCATAACAGATTTTATTAAGGGTTTACAATTTGGTAGAAATCTATTTGAATTAAGCTAAAAAAAAAGTGGTGGTGATTATGTAGGGGGAGGGGAAAAGTAAAATCCCATGAGTCCACATTCAAGGGGTCAAACTAAATCTTAGTACTTTATTCAGATAATCTGGGTTTTATATTTTGAATATTAAGATGATATAAGTACTATATACTGTAAACAGACCTTTTAAACTCATATAGAAAACACTGCTTTATGTAGAATTTGATAAAAAGGGGGAAAACAGTGAAGTTTTCACCATTAGGGATTACTACCTATCATTGTTTTCAGTTGTGGTGAACTGTCTTTATACAATTTATTTTCAAAAAGAAATAATGTATTTCTCTATTTCTTTACCTTGGTTTCAAATATGTGAAATGTATTACTAAGGTAAGGTGGGTATTTACAACTGCATATAACTGATAATTAGTATCAAGTGGAAAACAGAAAAACAACAGCTCAAAAGGCTTTAAAAAGACAGCAAAATAAAAATATATTACTTTGTATATTATTAATGGTACAAAATTACAATTATTATTATTGACATTCTGGAAAACAACCTGTATTATGTACCAAACACGAGATACTTCATATTTACTTATTTAATCCTAGGTATTTTTATTATCTCTACTTTACAGATGAGGCAGTAAAGCATAGGAGAGGTTAAATAACTTATTTAAGGTTGCACAGTTAGGAAGTGGCAGAGCTGGAATTTAAACTGATGCAGTATGGCTTTGTAAAAGTTATTCTTAATTGCCACGCAATTCAAAGCTTGTAAAGACTTTTACACTTTTAAAATTCTCTTTAAAACTCTATACAGTATTTACTAGCTGAAGACGGAGAGCTTTCTTTTCAAGAATGACAGCAGAGACCTTTCAACAGAGAAATCATCATAGATCAAGAAGCAACCACTTGAAGGATTTCTGACTGTGGATAAATTATATGAACCTAAAAGCTTTTATAGACAGAAAAGGACCTTACAGATGATCTAGTCTTAAATCCTTCACTTTCCCGTTAAGACAGCAAAGGCTCAGATAAGTCAACATGTTAAGTGCTATAAAAGATTCTCCTCAAATCTTAGCAAAGCCAGGGTTAGACTAAACACTGAGAAAGATAAACAAAACTGCTTTTGCTTTATTTCAGTTTATGTATTTAAATATAAATATGTAAATAGTACTTTAAATACTAAATACTTTAAATACCTTAAATAATACTTTAAATACTTTAAATAATAAAGTGATCACCAGGATTCACTTTTTAGTGAAGAAACCTAAAGATTTTTTTTTCATTTAAAACACATGATAACATTAAAAGCAGCATGTAACCCTCTTTACAGGAAATCCAGCAGTTCAGACTAACAGGTATGATCTGGGCACCTTCCCCACCTGGTGGCAGCATAACCTACTGCAAGTTCTCAACCCCACCCTCCAGCATCAATACCCCACGAGTGAGTGAGTTGCTCTGGCGTGCGTGACCCTTTGCGACCTCAAATGGACTATACAGTCCATGGAATTCTCCAGGCCAGAATACTGGAGTGGGTAGCCTTTCCCTTCTCCAGGGAACAATACCCACTACCCAGTATCAAAGATCCCCTGGAGAAGGAGACTGCAACAAGCTCCAGTAGTCTTGGCTGGAAATCCCATGGAGAGAGGAGCCTGGCGGGCTACAGCCATGGGGTCGCAGAGTCGGACACGACTGAGTGACTAGACAACAAAAATACCAAAGAAAGACATGAGGAAGGATGTGAGAAACCACACCACAGGATCTTAGTTCTCTGACCAAGGCTGAACCAGTGGCCCCTGCAGTGGAAGCACAGAGTTCTAACCACTGGACTGCCAGGGAATTCCCTTAATCTGTCCTTTGTTCTAGATATTAGGTTTGATTCTCTCATAATTTATACCAAAAACCCGATGTGTTCTAAGGATTTATCAATAATTATTTGCAGGTTTGGTGAACAGACTCTGAAATTAGACAGTAATCCTGGGGTCACTCTGAATAAGCTATTACTTAACTTCTGGTCTGTAAAATGATAATAATAGTACCACCTATTTCACCTTCTCTGAAATTAAACTGAAAACTGCAATTTTAAAATGTAATCTGTACTTTTCAAAACTATATACAAAAGGTAAAAATAAGCATAAGCTGTCTCGGGTGTGCCTCCCTGGTGCTGCAGTAGGCTCTGCTGATCCTGTATGGTTATTACAGAAACAGAATCATTTGGTTGGATATTGAAAGCCTGTGTTTCTTGATTTCTCCTCAGAGAATGGTATATGACTGAAATTCTACACATATGGAATGTTTTGACTGTCTTATAATTCATTCCAGCTTGGGATGGTGCTTTACTTCTCAGGATTCTGCTCATCTCTCATCTTTTTGAGCCCTCCTTTTATCAGAATGGGCATAAGAACTCAAAGTCTAATTTAATAATGCTGACAGGCTAAAAATGACATTCTTAAATCTGTTGATATGAAGTACCAATCATCTTAAGGAATGAGATAGGAAGGAAAGAATAACACACGGTACAAGTCAGTACATCAACAAAGAAAAATTTTTGTCACTGATTATCCTTTCTTCTTTTTTTGGTCTCACCATGCGGTACATGGGATCTTAGGTTCCTGACCAAGGATGGAACCCGGGCCCTTCGCAGTGGAAGCATAGAGTCCTAACCACTGGGGAGTTACACGGATTATCTTTATGTTTGAATTTCAATTTTTAGTATAAGCAGGCTGACAACATCAACTTGACTTCAAGATTCTCTTTCATGAAATAACCCCTTGAAGAGGGTGTTCCACATTACGGGCGTCTGGCAATGATCTATAAACACAGAACCAACTATTTAAAAGGAAGAACCAAGGAAAAGCAGATTTTAAAAATGGTTTATGTCTTTGGTTTCCTTGTTTTCTTTAGTTAATTTGGGGGGAAAAAAACACTTTCTATAATTTACCTATTTAAAAACTGTTCTTCATAATTTTTTTTAAAACTGAAAAGAAGAAAGATCAGACCATAGTCAAAAGCTTTCATTTCCTCATTATTTTTCACCTTCTTCCAAATAGTGTATACTTCTTTAATTCAGTAACCTGGATTTACCTTGTCTGTTATCTAATTATTAGAAACTCTCATTCTTTAGATTCCTTTCAACTTGCTACAAGAGCAAGGAACCCAAGGCTCTGTGTATAAGGACACTCTTGCTAAGAGACCCAAGAATTCTATTCTCAACAGCTAATGGCCTGAATTCAATGTGTAAGGTTCTTGGAAAACACTGTGAGAAGTATCTGAAAAAGACAGGGATCTCTGGATTACATTTTCAATAGGATGGCTCTGGCAAAGACTTGAATATATCTAGTTAGGAATAAAAACCGAGAAGCCTTCATAATATGTAACTCCTTCTATCCCCTGCTTTCAAAAAAAAAAACTTTTCCACAATCAAGCCTTAGGATTTTGAGCCAGTTCTTGAAAGAGTTCTCAAAGTGAAGGAAACTTAACCTTAAGCAGGTTAAGTTTAATAAGGACCAACATTCCTGATAAAAATGCTGTAATTCTTTAACAGAAGTTCATAACAAATTAAGTAATAAATGTCTTCTCTAAGAGATCTCCAACTGCAAAAATACCTATATCTTTTCTAATGTAAGGGTCAGTGTTCTTTTAAAATTGTGGGCCAAGGTTTCTTTTATGTGAGAGTGGCAGGAGATGTTGACTGGCAGCCAACCAGTCATAACTCTCCTAAATGGAAATAAGGGTTCGTGGTGATTTTCCTGGCCAGTGCAGCTCCAGAAAGAAGGCAGTTATGTAAGACAGCAGCATCGACATCAAGGGCTCTCTTTGGAAAATGAACTACCTCATTAGATCCAATCCTGGTGCTCTGGAATTTGAACCACAAACTTCCAGGCAAAGCTAGAAATACTAAAAGCAGCTCAAGTTGAATAACTCACAGTGGAAAGCAAGTCCACAGGGAAACTCACCACCACGTCTCCCTCCTGTGGAAGGCTGTTTGCTGGCAACCTGTTCTTCTCCTCGTTGTTGTGGTACAGGGCTCCATCATTTCTCATCACCAGACTGTGTACGTCTCGGCCAAGGGGGATTTGATTCAAGTTAACCTTCTGAGTTGCAACGCCAATACCCCAGATTCCTAAAAAATATAATAATTTAAATGCTCCTCAAATCTGAAGAATACAAATATGAAAGTTGTTGTTTTAAAAGAGAGTGTAAATTGTTTATAAAGAAAGTGGCATATTATCACTGAATTATTTTTTGTTAATCTTAAAAAAAAATTTTTTTTTAAGTAGTTTGCAAATGATGTACTACATCTCTGCAGATGTAGTACAGCCTGGGAGATAAGAGTGGGCCCTGGAGTGGTACTGCCTGGTTTAAATCCTGCTTGTGCTATGTCATCTTGGGCAAGTTACGTAACCTCTGTTTCCTCACCTGTGAACTATGGAGTCTAACCGAACTCGCCTCTTAAAATTATCAGAAGATACAGCAAGATCATCCAAGTAAAATAACTGCAACACTGTATTTTTCTTTTAATGGATAAGTAAAGCAGAGAGGAAGTATATTTAAAAGATGCTAGCTATTGTCATTACTATTATTATTATTATTCCCCCCAAATATTACTAAAAAGCCACACATTGAATTTAAATAGGCTCGGGTTCTCTTTCAAGCACCACCTCTGAGAAGCAGGAAATTACTTCTTTAGTTTTTGCATCTGTAATATGTGACCAATAGTGTAGAACCTGATAATACTATGGAGAGGAGAAAATTAATGATAAAATGTAAAATCATTTTCTTATCCAATACCTTAAGTCCGTGAGTTTAAAACCGTTTGGTCTAAGTTGACTTTTAAAAGAGACCAGCTCTCTTCGTTATCAGTCTAACAGAATATGTAGAACTCCTAATTATATCTCAAACTGTTTCCTTCTCAGTTTTTATCAATATCAGGGGAAATGCTAAAGAATGCTTGAAGACCATGTTGTCAATCAATTTTCCTGGATTGAGTGAGGCCATCAAAAAGCTCATGTCTGGACTTCCCTGTCTTGGCCTCCTAAATAATTTGATTATATAATTTATCCTCCAAGGTGAGACAAGAGGGCCACTAGGGGATGATACTAATTTCATGTGACAACAGCTCTAGGCAGGGTTACACCGTCCTCTTCCTCCTGAAGAACTGTGCACAGTGACACCCGCTGGCACACTGCCTGCAGCTTTCATCGAGGAATCAATGCCTCAAACTCCAACAATACACTTATTCTAGAAATATCTTTGAGGATACCAACCTTTACAGAAAACCCACAAAGAAATCTGTATTACATTTAAGGCTCAAGGAAATATTCACTTTTCTTGAAAAAAGGTATGTTATACTTGAGAAAATTACAGTAACCATTTTGCAGCCAGTGAGTTTACTTACAAAAGAATGGAATTGAGGACAGATTTATTTTTACACACTTAAGAAAAATTAGTATTAAAACAATTTAAAAAACAAGTCCCAGAGGGATATTTTATGTCTTTCATGTAAGAGCAAATTAATTTACTCCACTCTAGTTTCCCTATTCTGTACCTATATTACTCATGCCATATTTTACAAGTTTCTAATAAAGCCTTAAAATATTTCCCCATATTCAAAACTGCCACAACTAATAATAACTATTATAATACTCATGTAGAACTGCCATACAAGTCAAGAAACTTCATAATTAAAAAAATTTTTTTTAATTTTAGTTGAAGCGTACTTGATTTATAGTATTGTGTTAGTTTCAGGTGTACTATTCAAAAAATTATAAAGAGACTTTAGACTTCTACCAAAATTCTAAATCTGCCAACTGCTTCAGAAGACACTGAATCAGGGAATCTTTACAAGAGTTAAGAGAAAAACTCAGGATCATAACATTAATTTTACCCTAAGATAAAACAGCAAGAGTCTACACCTTACATGCTTGACCAAATGAAATGGTTCATCTAGCTCCTGCTAATCATTAACTATATTAATAACAATGCTTGTGTGTTAAATGGAACCAGTACATACTATTGTTAAAACACTTTCATACATACAGCTGCTATGAAGTGGGAAGAGCAGCTCCTGTAATCCATTTTATAGATGAGAAAACTGAACTTAATATAACTAAATTAACTAATGAAACCAGGATCTCACAAGAAGATGTGAATGAAAAAGGTCTTTAAGTAAGAGTTCAGTGTTTTTTTTTTTAATTACCTCATTAATCTTTTCCATATATTGAAGATTCCTCTTCACATTCAGACTACTAACAGTCAAGTACCATTATACCAACCTGTGGATTGGATTTTGAATTCGAAGTAGCTTTTGTTTTGATGTAAAGGCGCACTGGCTAAACAACCTCCCGTTCCACATATTCGTCTTCCGTTTTTTACAATGACAACATCAGTTCCTAAACAAAAAATACAGACACTGTGTAAAGTTTTGTATTCTCTTACCCAACAATTAAGGTTAAGTTTTAAAAAATATCTATTGATTTACTGTTTACTTATTTGGCTGTGTTGAGTCTTGGCTGTGGCACAACAGATCTTCATTGCGTCATGTGGGATGTTTCTCTGCAGCCCACAGACTCTCTAGCTGCAGCCCACGGGCTTAGCTGCTCCACGGCATGTGGGATCTTAGTCCCCTGACCAGGGATGGAACCAGTGTTCCCTGCATTGCAGGGTGGGCTCCTAACCCCTGGACTACTAAGGAAGTCCCTCGAGGTTAATTTCTATTTCCCTTTTAACTCTTAGTCTCCAAAAAACAGGAAGACTATATATACTTTGAAATATGAATAATGAGAAATTATTTAAAATATTTAATTCACTTTTTCTGAGAGAACATTTATATATATATTTTTTAATTTTGTACTTTACAATACTGCATTGGTTTTTGCCATACATTGACAGGAGTCCGCCACAGGTGTACATGAATTCCCAACCCTGAGCCCCCCACCACCACCCTCCCCATATCATCTCTCTGGGTCATCCCAGTGTACCAGCCCCAAGCATCCTGTATCCTGTATCGAACCTAGACTAGCTTTTCGTTCTTACATGATAGTATACATGTTTTAATGCCATTCTCCCAAATCATCCCACCCTCTCCCTCTCCCAGAACATTTATATTTAACATTAATTTGTGGCTAGACATTTTAATTAGACAGCTTCAAATAAACAGTAATTTTGCATTATACTGAATTTTTTTAAATATACATACTGAATATTTTAAACACTTTTAAGGTAGTAGGTTTGTTTTTGTTTTCGGCTGTGCTGTGCGGCTTGTGGGATCTCAGCTCCCTGAACCCTGGGTCTACCTTAGTGACCGTCCACAATCCTAACCACTAGGCCACCAGGGAACCCCCTGAAGCAGACTTTCTTCCATTTCAGCCAGTGAAGCAATCTGATGACTCCAGAAATCTCTTGATTTAAATAAAAACAGAAACACTTAAGAGAAGCTGGGAAATTAGTACAATTTTCAGTTCAATCCAAACAAAACAACTTGGTAAAAGCGGAATGAATGTGTGTACAAGGTCTTATGCAAGTGCACTGGTCAAGTAAGAACTGAAGAGTAATGAACCATGGAAAGAAACATACATCTATGTCCTTGAAATAGCTGACATGGAAAAATGCCAATTTTAGGATCTTAAAAATATCTGTAAGATCGCTGCTGTTAATCACATTGAAAAGATGTAAACAAGGTTTCAACATCATTAAAAGCATTTTATTCTCATGGAAAATCTTACCTTAGTTCAAATAACATTTGATAGATGAGAGTGAGAAAAACAATTTCTTGATATGTGACTCCAATACCAATTCTTTCCAAACACTGATTTAGGAAACCATATCAGAGAACATGAAGAAATTTAACAAAATGCTTATCTGTAAGAAATATCCCTTAACTATCCCGTGACAGACTCCCAAGACCTGTAATCAGTATAACTTTTCTGCTAATAAGTTTACCAACCAAGCAGATCTGGCTAGGGGAACTGTAGGGAACTCCTCTTTCCAGAGGGGGTAAAATAAAATTAGAAAATAGTAACAAATGTACTAATAGAGAGGCAGGTCTCTCGACTCACTGTTGAATTGATACTTGAACAAAAAATTATTTGGGACAAATACACATGAGAAATGTCAAATTTTCAAGACTTTACCACAATTCTAAATGGGCTGATTAAAGACACTCTTATAGAAGGTAAAACTAAGATCCTCTGTATTGCACTACGTGGTGCTCAGTCCCAGGGACTGTAGCCCATGAGATTCCTCTGTCCATATAATTTTCTAGACAAGAATAAAGAAATGGGTGGCTACTTCCACCTCCAGGGGATCTTCCCAACCCAGGGATTGAACCTGCTTGTCCTGGATTTCCTGCATTGTAACTGGATTCTTTATCCATTGAGCCATCGGGGAAGCCCACAAGATCCTATTATATGATTATTAAAAATTCATTAGCATCCTTTTTTTTCTAATTGCAAAATGCTAAACTGCAAATTCTGGGCAAGTGTCTTTATACATAATTTACATCTAGCTGTCTCACAGATCTCCAGCAGTTGCTGGTGAGCAACCAGGGCCCAGCTCCTCCTTAATAGCAAAGACCATGGAGTGCTTGGCATCCAGCAGACGCTCGACAAATAACTGATACGGAAATGAATGAATATGTCTGCTAAGTACTTGTCGTGGACATGCAGCATCTGTTTTCTCTTTCCCAACGAACTTCTCTCTGGAGATCAAAACAGTTCCAAGGAAGCTGACTCAGCCTCTGGCTTCAGGGGTACAGCTTTGACCTGGGTTAAGTCAATCAGTGCATTCCACATTTCTTGGCCACAGTGACTGACTGAAAAAGTTTATGTGACCTAAGCCACTACCATCAGAGATAGTCTCAAGACTTTTGCAGAGAGAATGAAGGGATAAAGATTCTCTCACTCTTGCTGGATTCGAATGAGGAAGCCTATAGTACAGGGAGAGGCTGCAAGCTGTCATGGACGCCAGCCTTCAGGAATAAGCAACAGCTGATGGGGGAAAGAGATAAAAGGAGCCCAGTCCTTGGCAGCACTGAGTCTTTTCTGAAGCTAGTGCTGCGTTTTACTTTTTAAACTTACACAAACCGATGAATTTCCTTCATTTTTCAACAATTTTTGAGTTGTAGGTTTTACTGCTTGTAACTGAAAGCACCCTAAGCAAAAAAACATTTCAAGAATTATGAAAATACATGGTATTTGTTTAAACCCAGCAATACTCTATGGTTCTTACATGTAACTCTGAGTTGAACCCAAACAACCAAATCTGAATATGCTATTATGTTCTTACTTCAATATCATTTCTTATCTCCAAGGCATTCTGCTAGGTACTGAGATGTTTTATACATAAAGAGGGGTATATTCAGAGAACATTCTACAGTGCTTGTGAATCATTAGGGAATTATTTCAAGTCTATTCTATTTCTCTTTTTTAAGTGCAAAGATATCCTATATTTGGATCTGTGTAATTTGTACAGTTTTATTATCAAGATTATTTAGATAGTCAAGGCAAATTTGAGTACAGTCAGAAAATATATAAATATACCCAGACTATTTTTTAAAAAGCATTAGACATTTCTAAATGAATAACATCCCTTTCAAGGAAGATACCTTGGAAGACACTCATTTCTAAAAAGTATTAGTCACTCAGTCGTGTCCAACTCTTTCTAACCCCACAGACTGTAGCCTACAATGCTCCTCTGTCCTTAGGATTCTCGGGGCAAGAATATTGGAGTGGGCTGCCATTCCCTTCTCCAGGGGATCTTCCTGACCCAGGGATCAAACACGTGTCTCCCACACTGCAGGCAGATTCTTTATCACCAAAGCCACCAGAGAAGTTCTATATTTCAAAAAACCAAATCACAATTAAATATGGAGGTTGTGGTAAAAAATAAGATATTTCTAAAACTATACTACAGAAAATTCCAAGAATTCCAAATCACTTTAGGTGACGTAGCATTAGCAATATAAGTGACAACTTTGAAAGAGACAACACTTATTCGCATATGAAACGCAGAGACTTAAAAAAAAAAAAAGGCAATCATATTAACCTTTCACATATCCAAATACATGCATATTCACTCAGAGGGCTTCTCATATTTCAACTTAAGATTAATTCATGCTTGAAGCCTATTCCTAACTTGATAAGCCTCTCCTCTTATATTATTTGTTTTCTAAAATCAGGCTTTCTCTGTGATTGAAGAATTTGAAGTTTTTGGAAGACAAGTTAAGAAAAAGTTTCCATGCAGGAAGAAAATCAGGGGATGATGTTACCCTACTGAAAGATGCGGGGCAGCTTTGGAGAAAGGAGAACACAGTGGAACGAGTACCAGTGACCAGCTCTCCGTGGAGAAGAGACCAGAGAAAACAAATAAAGAGTAGATGGTAGTAATTCAGGAGTTTGGCAGTAGAGACAGAAAGAACTAAAGCTGATCATAACCTCCAGAAACTATGTGTGGTTTTCCTTTACTGTGCTCCTAGTATATAAAACAATGCCTGCCACCTGACAGTCACTCAATAAATATCAGTTGAGTGAATGAATACATGAAATGGAAACATTTCCTGAGGGAAATCACAGAATTTGAACCTGTCTATAAGTGATGATGAATAAGAAATAATTCAAGGAGATATATGTACACCTACATACATATTGGACTTCCCCAGTGGCTCAGATGGTAAAGCGTCTGTCTACAATGTGAGAGACCTGGGTTCTATCCCTGGGGTGGGAAGATTCCCTGGAGACGGAAATGGCAACCCACTCCAATACTTCTTGCCTTGAAAATCCCATGGACGGAGGAGCTTGGTGCAGGCTACTATCCATGGGGTTGCAAAGAGTCGGGCACGACTGAGCGACTTCACTACATACATATTATGCATTGGGGTTCTATATTACACTCGGGAGATCTAAGAATGAAAAGTAAAAACCCACATACAAAGTGGTAAACAATTACCGCATTTGTTATTTAGTACATGCTATAGAAATGTGAGAAAAATAAAAATAAAATGAGCAGAGTGTTTTCAGAGTATAAAGAATCTGGGCAGGAGAGGGTTTTGCTACAAATATTTAAGAATTCCCTTTGTTATTTCAATGCACTGTCCTTTAGTCAAAGAGAGATATGGGAAAAACTAAAAGTGCAGATGTATATTTAAAAGAGAATAATTCAGCAAAAAGACAGTACTCTGAAATAATTACAGCGGGACATATCTCTTAGAACCACACTCCAGAAGCATGAAACTACATGAGACAAATCTAAGAAAGAAATAATAAGGTGGCGAGAGGCTATAGAGGGGAAGAGGAGAATGTTATAGGAGGAGAAGCTATAGGCTCATTTGAAATTGAAAGGAAAAACCATAGATAGGAAGAAACAACACGCTATTTCTGCAATAGCCTGACCTGCTAGGAAGAAGCCAGCCAGGTGAAATTACACCACCTCCAAGCATGACTCAGGAGGAGCCGCACAAGGGGAGGTTTCTGTTGAAATGACATGTCCTGAGCTAAGCTGTGACTTTAGGCTTTTGCAACTTGCCTTGTCTTGACTTTAGGAGGTGAGAGCAAACGACCGATGATTGACGGGCTAATAGAAAGCTGTCAGGGCAGAGGAAGGAGCGAGGACAGCTAAGTGTTCTCAACATGTGCGTATTTGACTGAAGCTCGACGGCGGGATAGGAGGAGAACCGAGACGCCCCCGCGCCCCTCGCCGGGGACGTCTGACGAGTCTCGGAAGGCGGCGGCCCAGAGGAGATTCCTGTGGGAACGGGAAGGTCCACACGGCCGTACCTCCCCGAGACAGGAGCGGACCGGGCTGCTTGAACACAGAACCAGGCCAAGGAGTCCGGAGGAGATCCGCGACGCCGACCCGGGTCTTCGGCAGCGTCGCAAGGCGAGGGGCAGGGACGACGCCCGGAGCCCGGCAGGGCTCGGCCGCGTGCGGGGCTCCTCGAGACGCCCCCGGCTGCCCCCCGACCCGCCGCGCCCGACCCGGGGTGGGCCGTTGGGTCTGGGGAAGGGAGGGCCCTTACCCATGTGCTGCGTGTCCAGCTGCACGGCCGGCATCTCCTTCAGAGGGATGTGGCCCGTCCCGCCATCTCTGCAGCACCGCAGGCAGCAGAACACCGAGGCGGCCATATCTCGGGGACCTCCGGCACCACCGCCGCCGCCGCCTGCAGCTGCTGGGCTGAGGCGACACCGCCCCCGACCCCTCCGCTCCGCCTCCCGCCCGCGCCCGAGCGCCTGAGTAGGTGCGGCGAGGGTGGGGGAGGTCTGTGCGCAGCGCGGAGGCGGGTACCGCGGCGCCGCAGGCCGGGAGGGCGCAGCGCAGGAGGAGAAGCTTGCCTGGGCGGAAGACACAGAAGACCAGCGTGCGGGGCGGGGCGGAGCTGGGGGCGTGGCTATGGTGGGGAGGGCGTGTCTAGGGCGTGGTTTGGCGTGGCGTGGCGAAGGGGGTGGTGGCCTGGCGGACAGCAGGGGGACGGCGCGCGCCTGCGCGTAGGAGGATTTTTTCCTTTGCAAAGTCCAGCTTCTGTGTCCTGGTAACAGGGATGCGTGAGCTTGGCCGGTTTCACTGTACGCTCCGGGGTCCTGGGGTGCTGTATCTTTAAAATTGTGCTTCCCTCACCTTAAACATTATCTTTAGAGATGAGCTGACAGAGGCAAATCTGGCTAGGGAACGGGACACAATTTAGAAGAGCCCCAAGCTTGTCCCCGCGCGCCCAGGACTGAGAAAACTATGCCTCCACCCGAGAGCCTCTGACGCGCCCCCCACCCCCACCCTCCTTACCGTGACTGGTTTCTGAAGAGTGTTCTCAAATCCTAAACAGACGCACAGGGCCCAGGATTAATGGCTGTTAATGATTGCATTGTGAATATACATCCTGCGCTCTGAGTCGTTGGTCCTGCTACATTTTAGGTACAGAGTGAGCTTTTCATCGTGACCTTCGGGTGCCGCGCGGTCGCAGTCGCGCAGGAGGCTTCTCTGTGAGGGACCCCTTGGGTAGAGGGGGAGGGCGATCCTTGACCTGCTTCTTCCAAGCTCATCCTCCTCGTGGGCATGGAGTTCTTATGAGTGTGATGGGAACCTGGAGGTAGCGGGAAGGATGCGGGGCCTCCGAGGGAAGTACTCCGTTTCTACCGCTTGTTATAGGAAATAGGAAAGCTATTTCCACACAGGAATCTCCCTTGGTGATTACGTGTCATCTTCGTGCTTACGTAGATCACCCGCCCCGATCTATTTTCCATCTTCAGATCCCACTTGGCGTCTGGAGATGGTGTGGGATGACTATCTAGAATTAACCTGAAATTAATCTCGCTCAAATCTCTGTTCCCAAACAAGGTTTCCTTCCTGAAGGCTTTCCTAGGCTTCAAGTCCTGGAAACCCCGATTTAGAATACCCTCTTACAATGTAATGGGTTCCTCTACACAACATTTTGGTGACCTGAGTACAAATATCCTTTATGGAGAAAATTTTCAGGGGCCTGTGTCTCTGATGTTTATACAAATGGTGTTTTCATTATAATACTTATGAAGGGCATTGCAACCCATTCCAGTATTCTTGCCTGGAGAATCCCGTGGACAGAGGGCCAGAGTCCACACAGTTGCAAAGAGTGAGACAGGACTGAAGCAACTGAGCACTTTGTACTTGGAGATTTATTATGGTAGGATTAATAATCAAGATGTTGACTGAACCCCTCACTGCCTATAAACTATTTTCTTGGTAGTCATTTTACACGTGAAATTTTCTTTTACTGAAAACTTTGACCAATATTCTGAGAAATGTTAGTGTTCTAGTTTTTTTACATTGGGAAGGAGTGGGGACTTGAAAAGAATGTTGCAGAGACAAAAATTTTCTGTCTGTGTGTGAGGCAGGCACTCTTTCACATGTATATCTAATTGAATTATTGAAACCTTTGAGAGTGAATATTGCCTCTACTTTCCAGATGAGCAATAGGCTTGGAGGGGTTAAATAATTTGGGTAGACACAGATGACTAGGAAATAAACAAAGTGGGATTCAAAGCCTATCAGTTTGACTCCTAAGCCTGTATTTGCTCAACCAGATCATGCTGCTTCAAATTCTGAAGTTCTGACTCTTGCAATTAAGGCTACAATCCTCTTAAATGTGCTCTCAGTTCAAAAGGCAGGTGTGCACTTTATTTTTATATGTTTCATTAATCTCTGAATTGGCCATAAGCAGCCATAACTCATGTGTTTAGACATTAAAATAAAATTAGTTGTTATAAGGTAAAATATTCAGAAATATTATTAAAAGTAGTGCCTGCGTGCATGCATGCTCAGTCATCTCCAACTCTATGCGATGCTGTGGACTGTAGTCTGCCAAGCTCCTCTGTCCATGGGATTCTCCAGGCAAGAATACTGGAGTGGGTAGCCATGCCCTCCTCCAGGGAATCTTCCCAGCCCAGGGCATGGAACCTACGTCTCCTGTGTCTCTAGCATTGCAGGCCAATTCTGTACCGCTGAACCACCAGGGAAGTATTAAAAGTAGTACATATACTGAATATATAATGAACACTCAGGCGATTCAAGGTAGTCACATCTTCAGTGAAAAGCCAGACTCTTATACAGCTGTGAATCAGCCTTTACTGTAGAGGCAGAATTGCTCTAGTCTTTCCTGTCAAAAAAAGTCATTTGCTGGGGCACTGCCCAGTGTACTTTGCTCCAGCTGTAGCTACTCAAGTGTACTCAGTGGTAGGAAGCAAGCAAAACTGGTTAGCTCCTGAGATAGACTTTCCTGTCTTGGCAGATGAATGCCATCCATGAGCTCACAGACCTTATTCTTTCTTATATCTGGGATTCTATTATCCTTTCATTATTACTTTCAAAGAAATTGGCCTTTCTTTTGGAAAAGCACACTGTTAAGAGCTATTTTGACAGTCTTTCGCAGCTATCACTTTACATAACCATCACAAATAAAGTCTACAAAAGGTTTCCCAATAGTTAGTTAGAGGTCGTTTATCTAAGTCAAAAGCAATAACAGAGAATGACTACTTGAAAAAAATTACAAAAAAAACAAGTCTGTTTCAGCGACACATTACAGGAGCTCAAGAAGTGATAGGATAATAATGTAAAGCATGTGTTTCCGAGTTGAGGTCAACATCATGCTCAGGATTTTCTTTAATGGTTTTCATGCCAGCCAGACATCTCCTGTGAGTCAACTTTACTCCTTGTACTGGGTCATACAAAATGGTTTCTTTCTTAAAAACTCATTTATCAGTGTATTAAGCCACACTTTTTTTTTTTTCTTGGAGTAATCCAAGCCCCATTGGTGATCTTTTAAAAATCAGAAACACTACATACAAAAAATAACCTCAGACTTTAAAATCTAAAAATGTTTCTGGAGCCTTCATTTATTCATTATTATAATTTTGAGTGATAGTAACTGACATTTATGTGGTGTTTACTATTGCCAGGCAATGTTCTAAGCACTTTTACTAAACTAAATTAATCCTTGTACTAACCCCATGAGGTCAAACTGTCCTCCAACTTTACAGATGAGGAAGCTGAGGCAAAGAAAAGATAAGAAATGTGCCCAGAGTCACATAGTCAATAAAGGAAGTTAGGTTCAAATCCAGGCAAATCTGGTCTGTGTTCTTAACCGCTATGCAAACTGCCTCCCTAGGGTGTCACATTTAAGAGTCAATACCCCGTTTTCATTTACTTCCTTCTCTTCCTTACCTCAGAAGTTGATGTTTAAATTTACCTGGCATTAGTTGCACTCATTCAATCTGGGTTTGCTGAATTATAAAGTGTATTACCTACATTCAACAACCAAAAACAAGACAAATAACATGGACAACCTTTCACTTGCAACACACGGACATGAGTCATCTTGCAGCTTTGCTGTCAGCGGCACCACTGAATATTTTCCAGCAGAGTCCTTCATAGGATGTCTCTAAATGGCCCAAAGAAAAGCATATTTAGTACTTTAAATTTCTAAGACACTTAAGCCAGGATGCAGATGGAAAATAAGAGATTGGCATAGGAAGGGAAAATAAAATGGGGTAAAAGAAAGGTATTTTATAAAAGTACAGGAAAAATAAGAATAATAGAGGATAAAGCAGAACTATTTTTTAATATTAAAAAGGAAGGGAAAAAAACAATAGCATGTGCTGTATAAATAAAATGCCAGGGAATAAATAAAAATGTGATTTACCAAAATCTTTCAACCTGGATTCCCTGGTGGCTCAAATGGTTCTTTAGAACCTGCCTGTGATGCAGGAGACCAGGGTTCAATCCCTGGATTGGGAAGATCCCCTGGAGAAGGGAAGGGCATCTCACTCCAGTATTCTTGCCTGGAGAATCCCATGGATAGAGGAGCCTGGCGGGCTACAGTCCACGGGGTCACTAAGAGTTAGACATGACTGAGCAATTAACACTTTCACTTTTTTTTCAACCTAGAAGATGTGTACCTTAATCCCCTTCTCTTCTGAGGAAGATAAAGCAGGTTGTCTTGAGCATAAAGTGCCTATTTAAGTCTGCCTTTTTCTAAACAACTGAATTGTTGTTTATTCATTATTGATTTGTAAGAGTTTTAAAATATATTCTGGATAAAAGTCTTCTGTCAGATATAAGATATTATGAATATCTTGAAAGCAAGCAGGACCCTTGTGGGGCCCTCCTGTGCACAAAAGCGTTTCTGTATCCTGTTTTCTTATTTGCAGGAAAAGGGCTTCACAGATTCAAACAGTTGCTAATCAGGGAAGTAAGGGGATATAGAAACAAAGGAGGAAAAATCAGAAAATTATAGTGCAAGACCCTGGTGCCTCCTCAAGAGGTATAGGTAACAATATCTTTGAGTTCTACCGGAACCAAAATCCCCACCCAGTGGAGGTTTGCAACTTCAGGAAGAGTACCAGATTACTAGAGCACCACCCTGTTACCTCATCATCAACCAATCAGAAGAAAGTCTCATTCCCAGCAGCCCTTACCCCAAGTTTTGCCCATGTAAGCTTTTCCCTCCAAACCAGGGGAGTCTGGGTGGTTATGAGCAGAGCCACGTATTTTTCTTGCATGGCCCTGCAATAAAACTTTCTCTGCTCCAAACTGACATTTTGGGTTTGTTTGGCCTTACTGTGCACTGGGCACAGTAACTTGTGACTTTGCATTCAGTAACATCTTCCAGTCTGTGGCTTTTTTTCCCCGCTTTTTTAGTGGTGTCTTTTGATGAAGTTCTTAACTATAATTAGATCCAATTTATCAATTTTTTTCCTTTTCAGTGAGTGCCTTTTGTATCTGTTCAAGAAATCTGTCAGCATTGATGGCCACATTCATTGATTTATGGACTCTTTCACTAGGATTTTTGGCTAATAAGTTTTGTTGATAAACACTGGAATGAATTACCTGAAGGAACCACTGTTACATTTTAGGTTAGCTATAAATCCTGCTTTGATTGCTGATCAAAGTAGCTTAGTATGTTATTTGCTGCATACACAATAACATTGCAAAATGGTATACTTTTTCTATGAAATAATTTTTCAGGGTTCTACCATTTGATAATCCCTATATATCTATTGTCAATAATTTTTTAAATGACATTTCTTTTTCTATATATAGGCAGTAAAACTTCATAATCACATAGGTTACTTTCATATGCTTATAATATAGTGAAGTAAAGTGAAGTGTTAGTCAGTCTGTCGTGTCTAACTCTTTGTGACCGCATGGACTGTAGCTTCCCATGCCCCTCTGTCCATAGGATTCTCCAGGCAAGAATACTGGAATGGGTTGCCATTTCTTTCTTCAGGGATCTTCCCAACCAAGGGATCAAACCCAGGTCTCCTGCATTGAAGGCAGATGCTTTACCATCTGAGCTGCTAGAGAAGCCCCTTATAATAATATATTAATATAGTATATAATATAGTCAATATATTATTATGTAATATATGTAATAATTGTAATTATTATATAATTACATATATAATTGTATTATATTTGTAATATATAAATAATTGTGTAATATATGTATACCATGTACATACACATATTTAATGTATATATTATTATAAATATTTCATAAATACATACATTGTGTAATTATGTACATATTATTATGTAATAATAATATATTGACTATATTGCTTATACTATATTGACTATAATTCATCACACAGGTGATTTTTGACATCTCTTACTATCTTAATGGTCTATATCAAAACTGTATCATTGCTTAATGAAATAAGCAATAATAAAGAAATAAATTCTTCTCCAACATTATGTGGCTCAAATAATCACATTTTGTGATTGTGCCATTCTATAAAGGACAACAAGACTTGTAATAAATTAGAAGATTTATTCTAATTCCAATCAGAGTATGATGGCTTTATAACAACATTCCTTTAAATATTAGAAATATTATATAATTTGCTAACTTTATCAATGTTTCTCTGTAAAATGTACATGATGGTTTTTTTTTGCTTCACTAGAAAGGCATATTGGCACAATGGGTACTTTATTTGTGAGCAAAGTTATGAACAAAACTTCAAATAATCAACTGAATATTACCATATCTTTTATATATTAGCCATTTTGAAATAATAGCCAATAAAGATTTTTCATATATGAATATATTTACTATACATATGCATATATGGATGTTCATCTCAGAAATTCACATGAAAATAAAAAACGTAAACTATTCTGGCTAATGCAATTGGATGTGAGTTAATACTAATCACCAAGACACCAATGTTTCTCATCTGTTCTTAAGCCTCATAACATCACTGTAAAAATTATGATCTGCATTTATAAGATCTGGAAACGGAGGTTCAGAAAGATTAAGTTACTTAAGCAAAAGCATAACTAGTAAGTGCTAGAACCAGATATTAGGACTATTTGCTTCTAAAGCAGGGGTTCTTCCAGTGTTATCTTTCAGCATTTGAGGGTATATAGAGACTATATTGGGCTTCCCAGGTAGCACTAGTGGTAAAGAACCCACCTGCCAATGCAGGAGATGTAAAGAGACACAGGTTTGATCCCTGAGTTGGGAAGATCGTCTGGAGAAGGAAATGGCAGCCCACTCCAGTATTCTTGCCTGGGAATCTCATGGACAGAGGAGCCTGGTGGGCTACAGTTCTTAGGGTTGCACAGAGTTGGACACGACTAAAGTGACTTAGCATGCATGCGAACCACATGCAGGACTTCCCTGGTGGTCCAGTGGTTAAGAATCTGTCTGTGAATGTGGGAGACATAGTTCAATCCTTGGTCTGGGAAGATTCCACATGCCAAGGGGCAACTAGACAGTGCGCCACAACTACTAAGCCCAAGCCTTGCAACAAGGGAAGCCTTGAAATGAGAAGCCCAAGCACCTCAACTAGAGAGCACTCTCAGCAACTAGAGAAAAGCCTGTGCGCAGCAACGAAGAGCTAGCACAGCCAAAAATACATAAATGAATGAATAAAAATTAAAAAAGCGAAGAAGAACTAAAGAGCCTCTTGATGAAAGTGAAAGAGGAGAGTGAAAAAGTTGGCTTAAAACTTAACATTCAGAAAACTAAGATCATGGCATCTGGTCCCATCACTTCATGGAAAATAGATGGGGAAACAGTGGAAACAATGACAGACTTTATTTTGGGGGGCTCCAAAATCACTGCAGATGGTGACTGCAGCCAGGAAATTAAAAGATGCTTGCTCCTTGGAAGGAAAGTTATGACCAACCTAGACAGCATATTGAAAACCAGAGACATTACTGTGCCAACAAAGGTCCATCTAATCAGCTATGGTTTTTCCAGTGGTCATGTATGGATGTGAGAGTTGGACTATAAAGAAAGCTGAGCACTGAAGAATTGATGCTTTTGAAGTGTGGTTTTGGAGAAGACTCTTGAGAGTCCCTTGGACTGCAAGGAGACCCAACCAATCCATGCTAAAGGAATTCAGTCCTGAATATTCATTGGAATGACTGACGCTGAAGCTGAAACTCCAATACTTTGGTCACCTCATGCGAAGAACTGACTGAATTGAAAAGACCGTGATGCTGGGAAAGATTGAAGTCAGGAGGAGAAGGGGACGACAGAGGATGAGATGGCTGGATGGCATCACCAACTCAATGGACATGAGTTTTGGTGACTCTGGGAGTTGGTGATGGACAGGAAGGCCTGGTGTGCTGCAGTCCCTGGAGTAGAAAAGAGTCAGACATGACTCAGCGACTGAACGAACTGAAAAAACCCATGTATAGTAAAATATTAATGTTAGAATCCAGGTGGTAATTACATAGTATTCACTATAAAATTCTCTCAACTTTGCTGTAAATTTTCATAATAAAATGTTTGGGGAAAAAAAATCTAGAAATTTAATGTTATCCTAGATCAGCAGGAAATACAAAAGAAGCCACTGTTATGATTAGACCTGTATTCTGGTTTCCAGGCTCGATAGCCTTTTAGACTGAATCTAATTTCCTGGATTCTCATCTCTCAGGGTTTTTATTACTTAAAACTAGTTACCTGTATTTTGGTTTTCTGGTTTATCTATTTGTTTATTCATTTTCAAATGCTTATCTTCACCTTCTGTGAACCAGGCCCTGTTCAGGTGCTGAGGATACAGTTTTGTCCCTATTTCCCTGAATCCTCCATTCATGGCTTATTTTCAGTAAACAGTATCTTCGATCTCTTAATTCTATCAGAAATGCTAGTTCCTTCATCTTTGGCTGAGGCTAAAACTGACAGGACCATATTATCCATTGAGGACTATAAGACTCCATTCCTAGAGCCTAGGAGGTTTCTGTTTTTAGTGGGGGGAGGGGCAGGTGATGGTGGTGGTGGTGTCATATCTCCAATTTACAAAAAAGAAACTGCAAAATCTTTCACATTCCCTTGAATGCAGAAACAATTCCTAGTCCCCTCGATTCTCGCTTTTTCACAGCTTTAGATCCCAAAGGACTAACAGCCAGCATTTCTGGTCCCAGTGGCAAATCCAGCTCTAATGCAGATGCTGTGGGGGAGTAAGATACTCCAGCAGAGACATAGACCCTTTAAGGGTCCAATCCATGCCATTGGATTCCTTGTTCATCAGGCTACCTTCTAATTCCCATGTAGGCCCGTGGAGAGAATGCACTATTTGAGTTTTTCTGATGCTTGTGACAGTGATTTCTAATCAAACCAGAAAAGCAACCAACTCTTGATTAAGAGCTGTTGCATCACACGTCTGGAACTCAGGGAGAAAATACACCAATCATGCCACCACCACCATCATTGTCATCATTTTGGTTGCTTGTGGCCATGAATTTCTCTGTAAATTTAAATCAGTAATGTTTGCATGTGCGCTAAGTCACTTTAGCCATGTCTTACTCTTTGCAACCCTATGGACTCTAGCCCATCAGGCTTCTCTGTCCATGGGATTCTCCAGGCAAGAATACTGGAGTGGGTTACCCTGCCCTTCTCCAGGGATATTTCCGACCCAGGACCCAGGAATTGAACTTGAATCTCTTATGTCTCCTGCATTGGCAGGCGGGTTCTTCACCACTAGCACCACCTGGGAACCCCCTAAATCATCCCCTAAACCAGTGACTAAAAACAGGGGATGGGGAATATTCTTATACTCTTTGTCCTTCAGAGCCTTAGTTTTGAACTGTTTTAGCTGGTTTAGCCCTCATAAAGCCTTGTTATTTTTCTCAACTTCCGGTTCTAATCACTACTGTTCTCCTACTGATGACTACTTGTCCTCTGACCTCTGCAAGGCCCATCTTATCAGCTGAGATCTTAAGTTCTGTTTCTCCACCTTTAGCTGTGTTATTCAGGGTCCCTTGGGAAAGATCCAGCCAACCTAGGCCCCTGGATCACAAGGATGCTCCCGAGGCCTGTATGCACTGCACACCTGGAGCTGGGGCCTACCTGGGCAGCTTTTGCACTTAAAATCCCAGGATTATAAAGATTTCCACCCAGTACATATCAACAAATAAAGAATATTGGTTTTAAGGACTTTGTTGTGACAAGGTAAACAATAGAACCATGACTTATAAACCAATATCTAGTGAAAACTAAGAGTACTATGAAATATTTTATTTTTATTGGTTGGTAATTACACCTGGATAGTTTACAAAATTATCATAACATTCTTAATTTTATGCTTCCCCCAGGAAATCCTCCCCTATTTTAAATAAAGAGTATTTTATCTTTGAATGCATTGGTACTTCTCTCCTGTTATACAATTACAACACTGTAAATAAACAGAAAGAGCTATGTGGTTTGACTACTTCAGCCAGAGAGAATTAGCTCCCTAAGAAGAACAGTGTTATTATCCTTTTCCCTTTAGAATCAAAAGGAGCCTGATGAGAGCTCTTTGAAAGGATGATGCTGAGAAGACTAAGTCTTCTCAAGTCTTCATGTCCCTGTTCTGCTGTCTTACTCTGGATGACTGTGAACAGACTGGAATGTATGTCTCTGCTAGGGACCCCAAAGAGCTCACTGCATAGGACCCACTCCAGCTTGGCTTTATATTTTCTGCATTTTTCTTCTGTTTTTGTTCAGAAAAGCTATGAGGTTAAAAACAAGGGGTGTGTGTGTGTGTGTGTGTGTGAGATAGAGAGAAACTATTTCAGTTACCATGTGTTATAGTATTTAATATTATTCAAATATAGTCATCTAACATTATGATCACTCTAATTGGCATATATTTTTTGTATATACTTGTGGTTGTTCAGTCAGCCAGTCATGTCTGACCCTTTGCAACCCCATGGACTTCAGCGTGCCAGGCTTCCCTGTCCCTCACCATCTCCCGGAGTTTGCCCAAGTTCACATTCATTGCATTGGTGATATATATACTTATATACAGCCTAATCGCATGCAGTTAGAGACTATTTAGCACGTCTGATGTGAAAGGCACTGGGCAATCTTAAATCTCCTGTTCAACAAGTGAAGTTGCTCAGTTGTGTCCGACTCTTCGTAACCCCATGGACTGCAGCTTACCAGGCTCCTCCATCCATGGGATTTTCCAGGCAAGAGTACTGGAGTGGGTTGCCATTGCCTTCTCCAAAAGCAGGGTATAAATCAACCAACTAACAAGCTATGTGCCGTGTGCTCAGTTGGGCCTGACTCTCTGTGACTCCATTGACTGTAGCCCACCAGGTTCATCTGTCCATGGGATTATTCAGGCAAGGAACACAGGAGTGGGATGCCATTTCCTCCTCCAGGGGATCTCTTATCTAACTCGTGTCTCCTATGTCTCCTGCACTGTAGAAGATTCTTTACCATCTGCCTACAATTGGGGGAGCCATCGGGGAAGCCCCAGAAACTATACAGAGATACAATATGTCCAATACAGTGAGGACTATTCAAGTCCTAACTTTGGAATATCTATTCCAGGTAAAGGTCAAACTGGTACTTTAATAATTCATAAAGAATTATTATATAAAGGATTATTATTAAAATAACAACTAGAACTCATTTATAACTGTATAAAGGAGACTCTGTTTCTAATTAATATCTATTATTCATGATTTGTTAAATAGTATTATTGTTATTTCTTTAATAGGGAATATGTTCATTGTTCTTCAGGATTAACTATTTTATGTTAACACTATATGAGAAAATGCTATCTTAACCTCTCTATGGGATGTGTGAAATCCTAACATACCTGTGGAAATTCAGCATTTTCGTTTATCACCAGGCATAAGACATTACTCCACCATCTCCTCCTCTCCAGCCTCATCTTTATTCCCACAGTAACCTCCTGTGAATTAGGACAGAGGACAGAGATATAAATATGACATAACTGGCCAGCTTTTACTACCACACACCACCTGACCCAAGTCCTGAGAGTGACATTTGTATATTTGTCACACACACTTTCACTCAGTTTAAGTACATAACAAAGCTTAATGCTCTCTGTTCAAGTTTGCTACAGGTACATTCTTAACATATCAGGCATGCATAAAAATAGAGGTGTTGTGTTTATTTGTTTTTCTGAGTAAATCAAATAGAGAGGCGGCTGTTGTTTTTGGCCACAGTTCTCACATTTGCTGAGAATTAGGCGAGGATTTTTAGGGCTTGGGGAAGCCAACCACAATGTCCAGGGCTGGCCTCTAGCTGCTGTCTCAGGGCTGCCTGGCCTCCTGCCTGTTCCGACCCCTTGCACCTCTGCTCCACCATTCACAGCTGTTTGTTGGTGGGGGAGAGACTTTCACTTCTACATTGTGCTCTTCTGCGTTGTCTGCATTTTCCATATTTACTCTATGTGTATGTGTATGAGAACACTGAAGTTCTTCTTTCCTTGCCTGCTTTTTTACAAAGCCACGCAATACTTACATTAAATTATAAATGTGAGATGTTCACCCTGATGCAGCCTGCCTGTGGCTACCCATACTCACCCCTTCCCTCTGCTTCCCACCTCATTCTCTCTCCCTTTTCACCTTTTTCTTCTTCTCTGCTCTGATGAGGTTCCAGTGTTGCCTTTCTTCGTTTGCACAGATTTTTTCCCTCCACTGCACCCTTTGTGGGAACCGTCTTAGAGATTCCTCACAGGTCCTCATTTGTAACTACATTGTTGTTCTTTGGTTGCCGTGATGGCTGAGCTATAGGCCATAGCTCGGAAACGCTTGTCCAGAGTGACTCCTGCATGGAGTGGCATATTTCTCCACTTCCTTTACTTTTTATCCTCATTTGTTTTGAGAACAATTATTAAAAACATGTTCTTCCTTTTCCTTCAAGTCCTTTTCCCTCTTGACTAGTATAGCAGGTTTTGTTACCAGCAGAACTTTCTCTAAACTGAAAGGTGACAGAGAGTTAACTAAAAGACACAGTGAGCTCCTGGGTGTGTCCAGAGTCTGATCTGGTTTGAGAAGAGGAACAGAAACAATTTTTGTATGTTAGAAATTAAGGAGGCCTCTTGGCCTAGTTTGAAAAACACAAACATAAAATTCTATTTTTAAAAAAATCCAACAAAGTCTAGTTGGGAAGCTAAGCTAGCATCTTGTTACTAATGCATCAGAGGTCTTGGTCACATATTTTTAATGCACTTGCTACTTATTAATTTAATATCCGAATGCATAGATCTCCTCCTGGGCCTTGTTAACCTTAATCGTGAGTTTTCTGTGCAGTCCCTCTGGCGCCCACCCTGGAGAGCTCGCTATCGAGACAGCTTCCAGGTAACCTGGTGCTTCAGCGAAGCACCGACCTATTGGCCTGGTCGCTCCTGTGCAGGCCGTGGTTTCTGCGCACACAGAAAATGATGGGGTGAGTCACATCCTCCTTTCCAACAAAAGGGCATTGTACTATGCTGTTTGGTTCAGGCTCTGGCGTGCCACTTGTGGTTACAAACGTATGGGACAGGAGGCTGGCTGCAGCTGCATTCTAATGGGCTGCTTCGGGTGTGCCCCAATAGACCGTGAGATACTTCAAGGCTGCGAAGCTTTAATTTACCTTCGATGCTCAGCGCTAAGTGCACTTGTGCTTAGCTCAGGGCAGCGCTAAGCCAGTTTGGCTTGGTTGAAAAGGTGCAAAAGAGGGGAAAGGCTAAATTTTGCGCTGTGCTGGGGGGAGCGGGAGAGGCCCCCTAATGAGGCCGGCTTGCCGGCACAGCGCCGGCAGGGGGCGCAGTTGCACCACTAGCTAGAACGCCCCACTTGTTTACTTGAGCGTTACCTTTTTGGTGAATCCGGAGGCGTGAGACCCTAGAAATTTAAACTTAAACCTGCCCATAGGTATTAGAATATGAACTATTTAACAGGACAAACTTGCATTATATTTAGTCCAAAAGGAACAAGAATAGTCCGGAGTTAGCTTACCGAATACTGAGTCAGGACACCTCCCAGAGTCAGATCTAAAGAGGAAAATTACCTGGTCAGCCTTTCAGGAAATTTGAATAATTTTGCATTCGGACGCTTCTTACACTCACTTGACGAACTAGTTCTTCTGATTTAGCCACCTCATTTGTCAGAGGAGAAGCCGACATTTATGAGTCCAGTCCCCTAGCCTCCTCAAGAGGATGTAGCTACAGAAAAATTATATAGAACTTTTCTGGGTTTTAGCCATGCTTTGAAAACACCCCAAAAGAGGGCCATTTGGAAAACTGCACTTACAATCCTGCTCTCTCTCATACCCACACACACACACACATATTCATATGTACCTGTATAAAATATAACATTTATACACAAAAATATATGCATATAGTATATATTTTATGGGGCTTCCCAGGTGTCTCAGTGGTAAAGGATCTGCCTGCCAATGCAGGAGATGCAGGAGATGTGCGTTCGATCCCTGGGTAGGAAGATCCCCTGGAGTAGGAAATGGCAACCCACTCCATTGGAAACTTCCATGAACAGAGGAGCCTGGTGAGTTACAGTCCGTGGGGTTGCAAAGAGTTGGACACGACTGAGCTACTGAGCACACAGTATATATTTTATATATGATAAATATATATTAAAAACCTATCTATCTCTGCCTGCGATGCAGGAGACCTGGGTTCGATCCCCTGGAGGAGGACAGGGTAACCCACTCCAGTGTTCTTGCCTGGGACATCCCCTGGACAGAGGAGCCTGGCAGGCTACAGTTCACGGGGTCACAAAGAGTCAGACGTGAGTGACTAACCACAGCACAGCACATCTATCTGTCTTATCTATTTTTCAGGCCCCTTATAGAGGCAGCATAGCCTAGTGACCTCAGCACACAGAGTCACTGGGTTTGACTTCTTAGTTCTGTCACTTATTAGCTGTGTGACCTTGTGCAAGTTATTTAACCTCTCTGTGACTTAATTTTCTCACCTATAAATGAGGTTAATAATAGTAAATGTTTCATTAGTTTAAGGATTAAATAGGTTAATTTTGTAAAGCTCTTAGGACCATACTTGGTACATAAAAAAGTACTATAATAATTGTTAAATAAAATTCATAAAATTTTGAAAACACTATCTTAATCATGAATGTAGATCACATTTCATAGGTTCTTTTTAAAAGGTTTGAAGTTGGCCTTTAATTATATCTTTTTTTAGGGACAATCTATCATGTAATAAATGATAAAGATGTGAGAAAGAACATGTGAGTGGTGAACCTGTCCACCAGATTGAGTCTGAAGCTTTACATTATGATTCCAGGTGAGGCTCTGGTTTCCTGGGTGCAGAAAAGTCATCTGACAATCGTTTTTTTCTCATTTTGGAAAACTAAAAAACAACCCCAGAAATTCCCTGGTGGTTCAGTGGTTAGGACTTTGGGCCTCCACTGTCAGGGGCGCAGGTTCCATCCCTGGTCAGGGAAACTAAGATTCTACATGCCATGTGTAGCGGCTAAGAAGCAAACAAACAACAAAAAACCCAAAACAGAAACCCCGAATTCAAATGCCCAAATCTTCAGAGAATCATGTGCTTGGAGCACTTTAAATGTAACTGCCCCCTTGTAGTCTGCTGTTTCAGAGGAACCACAACTTTCTTTCTGAAGCTGATTCTTCACCAGCTTCCTCCCCTGTTCCTGAGTATCTCCATCTGAGCCAGCCACTGTTGTATTCTGCTTGTCTGGAGGGGGCCTGCAGGGAGTGGCTGGCAGGAAAGATGATCAAGGGTAGTCTGTCCAGGCCACGTGGGACATCTGGACTCCAGGGTCAGCCACTAGAAGTAGGGGGGTCCCTGCCCCTTGAGAGGCCACTAGGATCCAGCTGAAGACCAAGTTGGGTCAGTCAGGCCCAGCTCTCAGGGGCTGTCACTGGACAGATCAAATCAGCTCCAAGAGTACAGAAGAGGCAGCTCCCCCTAGTTGGGTAGAAGGATGGGAAGAAAACAGTTCCGTTCAGTTGCTCAGTTGTGTCTGACTCTTTGTGACCCCATGGACCGCAGCATGCCAGGTTTCCCTGTCCATCACCAACTCTCAGAGCTTGCTCAAACTCATGTCCATCGAGTTGGTGATGACATCCAGCCATCTCATCCTCTGTCGTCCCCTTCTCCTCCTGCCTTCAATCTTCCCCAGCATCACGGTCTTTTCCAATGAGTCAGTTTTTCACATCAGATGACCAAAGTATTGGAGTTTCAGCTTCAGCATCAGTCCTTCCGATGGATATTCGGGACTGATCTCCTTTAGGATGGACTGCTTGGATCTCCTTGCAGTCCAAGGGACTCTCAAGAGTCTTCTCTAACACTACAGTTCAAAAGCATCAATTCTTTGGTGCTCAGCTTTCTTTATAGCCTGACTCTCACATCCATACATGACCACTGGAAAAACCATAGCTTGGACTAGATGGACCTTTGTTGGCAAAGTAATGTCTCAGCTTTTTAATATGCTGTCGAGAATGGTCATAACTTTCCCTCCAAGGAGCAAGCATCTTTAATTTCCTGGCCGCAGTCACCATCTGCAGTGATTTTGGAACCCAAAAAAATAAAGTCTGTCTGTCACTGTTTCCTTTGTTTCCCCATCTATTTGTCAGAAAGTGATAGGACCAGATGCTATGATCTTAGTTTTCTGAATGCTGAGTTTTAAGTCAGCTTTTTCACTCTCCTTTTTCACCTTCAACAAGAGGCTCTTTAATTCCTATTCGTTTTCTGCCATAAGGGTGGTATCATCTGCGTATCTGAGGTTATTGATATTTCTCCCAGCAGTCTTGATTCCAGCTTGTGTTTCATCCAGCCCAGCGTTTCTCATGCTGTATTCTGCATGTAAGTTAAACAAGCAGGGTGACAATATACAGCCTTGCCGTACTCCTTTCCCGATTTGGACCGAGTCTGTTGTTCCATGTCCAGTTCTAACTGTTGCTTCTTGACCTGCATACAGGTTTCTCAGGAGGCAGATAAGGTGGTCTGGTATTTCCATCTCTAAAAATTTGCCACAGTTTGTCGTGATCCACACAGTGAAAGGCTTTGGCGTAGTCAATAAAGCAGGAAAACAGCCCTGGAAGAAATGTCCTAGGGTCTCACCTGAGGAGAGGACTGAGTGGAGGTCTTCAGGAAGAGAAAGGGGTCCCTAAAAGGCCTTGGCTGTGAGGGGGCAGGGCTGAGAGGCTGTCTGCGAAGAAGAAAGGCTGGTCTCTAGTTGGGTGGAGGGCTCAGATAACCGATAATCAGCGAGATTGGCTGAGGCAGAAGATGCTTGCAGGAAAGTCCCTGAGGAGCATGAAGGAACCCTTAAATTCCCCACAGATAGCTCTTCACATGTTACCTGGAGGCCACCATTGGGAGGCTTTGAAAGAAGATACTGGGTTACCCCACACAAGCACTTGCCAAGCCAGGTGACCCATTGAGAGAAGCTGCTAATTGTACTAGAGGCAAAATGTTATCTGTGCTAAGTTTAAAACAGTTTTCCAAGGGGAAATAAGGACAGGCCAATGCAGCCAAAAAGAGTTGGTTGTTGGCTTGCAGAAAGTTACAATTGACAAAGAGGGTTGCCAAGTGCCCTGTACTGAACCAGACAGTGTGGTATTTTAGTTCCTGGTGTATAAAAATGCAGCAAATAGTTGTTTTATTTTTAATCACTATTATTTCAGATGTACTTTTTCTTACATTTCGATTGATTTTTTAATCAGCAGAGGCTTGTAATTTCACCTTTTATTTATTCTTTCTGCTAAATATTAAATGGACAGCACTACTTAAAAGAGAATTATGAGCCGTTTGAGATATGAGGAATTCTTCTAGGTATCTGTGCAAGTAAACTGTTCTAACACTAAGTATTCTGTTAAATAAATATCTGTCCCTTGGGAGGGGAGGGTACACTCTACAAAACAATTTTTTTCCCCCCTCAGTCTCAGTGAGGTGGATATTTTTTACAATCCTAGGAAATGCTTATCTTTAAGGCAATAGAAGAGCTAACATTTACTGAGGGTTTACCATGTGCTGTGTGAGCCATCAACGTCTTCTATTCTTTCTCACAATAATCCCAACACAGAGATGCTCTAATTATTTTACAGAAGAGGAAACAGGCCCAGGAAGATTAAGTATTGAGGCCAAAAACCTAGATGTTATCCTCAGTTCCTCTCCCCTCCCCCAGACCCTCATTATTAACAAGTTCTGCCATCTGTAACACCAAAATATATCTAAAAATCTGGCCTTTTTTTCACCCTAGCTCAAGTCCTCATTATCTTTCTTGCTTGTTAGCCTCTAACTACCCCTAGGCCCCTCTTACCCCTGTTATAATCTGTCTTCCACACTACAGCCAGCATGGTCTTTTTAATTAATTTATTTTATTTTTATTTTTTGGCCACATCCCATGGCATTCGGGATCTTAGTTCCCCAGCTGCTCAACCAGGGATCTAATCCATGCCCTCTGTACTGGAAGCTCGAAGTCTTAACCACTGGACCACCAGGGAAGTCCTAGAGTAATTTTTTAAACTGTAAGTCAGACCATGTACTCTCCAACGACTTTCCTTCACATTTAAGATAAGTGGAGGACTTACAAGGCCCTACATGATCTGGTTCCTGGTTGCCTTGTGCAAAGTCTTCATTCATTTAACAAAGAATTATTGAGAGCTTCCCTGGTTGCTCAATAGTAAGGAATCAGCCTGCAACGCAGGAGCCACAGGAGACATGGGTTTGATCCCTGGGTCAGGAAGATCCCCTGTAGAGGGGCATAGCAAACCACTCCAGTATTCTTGCCTGGAGAATCCCTTGGACAGAGGAGTCTAGCAGGTTACAGTCCATAGAGTCGCAAAGAGTCGGACATGACTGAAGCGACAGCACGTACTATGTACGTGCCAGGCACTATTCTAAATGCTGGGTGAATTGTTTCTGTCCAGAGCTTACAATAATCAAGGAAATATGTAGGATGATACGCATTATCTTGTAATAACCTATAATGGAGCATAGTCTGCAAAAATACCAAAACACTATGCTGTACACCTGAAGCTAACATGATATTGTAACTCAACCAAACTTTAACTAAAAAAAAAAAAAAGAAAGAAATATGTAGGCTAGCGGATAGTGGATAGAAAAACAGAAGGACTAAAACAAACCAGTAATAATATACAAGGTACAGGTCTGAAATTGGGGTATTGATTGAAGTTTGTCTGTTAGTTTTCAAAGAAAATGCATTAAGGTAATGCTTTTGCTGGGACTTCCTTGGTGGCTCAGTGGCTAAGACTCAGAACTTCCCATGCAGGGGGCCTGGATTTGATCCTTGGTCTGGGAACAAGAACCCACATGCCACAACTATGACCTGGTGCAGCCAAATAAATAAATATATACGTGTATATTTTAAAAGGCAGTGCTTTGGAATTGAAAATGAAAAAAAATACCCATTTTTTTAAAAGGAAAAAAGAAAGGGAAACTGCAGACAATCTGGCGGTGAAAGCAAAGGGTGCAAGTTTAAGTTGTCTTTTCTGGGTGAGCAACTGGTTTAGAAGATTAAACTATGCATACGTAAAGCAAAGATTTTGAACCATTTTCTGGGTTACACTTACATCTTTATTTCACGAAGGATGACTTGAAGCAGCCATGTCTGTGATGTGAAGCTTATTCTTCAGTGTTATTTTCCATTTGCAAATTGGTTGGGTCCACTTGAGTCAAACTGTGCTTTTGTGGATGTCATTGCTGCTTTTGGACGTGTTCTCTCAAATTAGGTTACAGAAACAAGAGCTGAATTATACACACAGCTGCAGAAATAGATTTCTACTTGCAAATGTAAGATGAAAAATAGGAAACTTGAGAGAGCTCCTTTAGTGCTGAAACCAACCGACCAAATTTCTGGGTAAAGTTCTGTTTCTTAACACATTCAGAAATCGGTGGGTGGGTGTCCACATGGCCTGAGGAGGCAGGCAGTCCCCTTTTAGAGCATAAGCTGGGGTCACACAGATAGATGTTTGAATCCAGTTCTGCTCTTCCTAGTTGGATGACCCTGGTCAAGTCATTTAGCTCTGTTACTTTCCTCATCTGCAAAAACCTCTGTGCCCAGAGCTCCTTCATGGGGTGGCTGTGAAGATTAATTAAGATGACTAAGTGATTTGCTTGATAAATGGAAGTCATTGTAAACTGTTAGCAGACTCCTTGCTTTCATGCACTTGTGTTTTTGTTCTTGCTCTGTTCACAGGCAGCATGAACATGGAATTTATCATCCACGCTGGGGCCCTTTTGAATATAAAGGCAGACACCAAACCTGAGAGGACTCCAGGCTCTTAGGAGTAGGTTGGGACTATCGCAGGCAAAGTAGGGTCACCCTCCGGAAGACTGAGAAGCCTGTAGGAGGTGGGCAGCTGCCACCACCAGGCGCCTGCTGGAGGGGCAGAGAAGAAGGGGAGGAGGTAGGCGATATTAGTTTCCCAGTCATGTCCAGCTCTTTATCACCCCATGTCCTGTAGCCTTCTGGGCTCCTCTGTCCAAGGTATTCTCCAGCCAAGAATACCGGAGTGGGTTGCCATTTCCTTCTCCAGGGGATATTCCCAACCCAGGGATCAAACCTGGGTCTCCTGCACTGCAGGCAGATTCTTTACATGTGAGCAACCAGGGAAACCCAAGGTAGGCAAGGACGGGCCTTGTCTGGATTGGTGTGCTGGTTAGGAACTAACAGTCAGTTCGAAACAGATTAAGAACAGATGAAGCCCCATTTCCCTCCTCTCCTGCCACTTTATAATTTTGGCAACAAATCTCTCTGTTGTGCCCAGATTGGGCTGGAGATTAAGCCAGCATGTGCCAAGATAGCATCAGACCACAGAGGCAGGGTGAGGACCCCTAGCATGGTTATGAGTAAGCCTTTTCTTGTGAGCCGAACCATGGGGATTTATGCTACTGTGTTTATTTCTCTTTGTTACTTGCCAGTACAGTGATACACAAAACTGCCGGAATTTAAGGATAACTGACTTGACTTTCAGATACCTGCTCCCATCTTCCACCAACATAGACCTGAATCCAAATCTCTTGACGTTCTGTATATTTAAATGAGAGTCTGGGATAGTTTCTGTGACCGGCAAGGTCAGGAAACATTGCTCTTGCCTTGAGAAAAGCTATTTAAACTTTCTGGCTTTGACTTGGTTGTGACACGAGATATTAAGAAATGCCTTTTGTCATCTCACATCTGGGCCTCAGCTATCAAAGGAGGGGTGGATCCAAGGAGGCTCTGATGGAGCAGACAATCAGGGTGAAATTTCCAATACAGACACATCTCCAGGACAGGGTTTAGGGTTCTGTGGTCTGTCTGCTTCTGGCCCTGCCCTCACTGGGATCTTTTTCAATGCAACTTAGGAGGAAGTGAGCCCTATGCATGCTTGTGTGTGCTAAGTCACTTCAGTCGTCTCCGATTCCATGTGACCCTATGGACTGTAGCCTGCCAGGCTCCTCCATCCATGGAATTTTCCAGGCAAGAATACTGAAATGGGTTGCCATGCCCTCCTTCAAGGGATCTTCCCGACCCAGGACTCAAACCCATGTCTCTTATATCTCCTGAATTGCCAGGCAGGTTCTTTACCACTAGTGCTTCCTAGGAAGCCCCAGTGAGCCCTATATTTATTATTAAAAAGCATGATTACGTGTCCCTATACTCTATTTAGTTATTGCTCTTTCTCTTCTTTCCCCATTTTGCTTCCAGAAAGAATTGTTCATACTTCCTGTATGCACTTCCTTAATTCTCATTCACTCCCGACTATGGTGGGGTGAAGCCTGGCCTAGGCGATCTGCTCTGTGTGGCCCTGAGCAGGTCAGGGAACCACTCCAGCCTCGGTTTCTGCACTGCGCCTTCTACACGAGGTAAGGCACTTTACTCTCTTCCTACCCACCACTGCCCCTTGTCCAGAGGTGAAACTTCTTTTCCTGAAAGCATTAGAAAACTAATTGTAAGATTTGATGGTTATTTTTCAGAGCTCAACTTACTTTTCTTGTCAAGAGTTATGACTATATTCAGTTCTTTAGATTCTTTTTTTTCCCCTTCCATCTATGTTCCTTTTCCTGGTGTTTGCCTCCTGGTTCTTTTTTCTTTCATAAACGCAACAGTTAGGTGTATTAATGGAATTATGCAGCCATCAGAAAGTATCTATAAAACTATGCAAAGATGACAAAATGATTACCTGAACATCTTAAGTATCAATAGGAAGAGTGCAATGCAAAATACTACAAGCTAAAAATAGGTAAGATGGGACTTCCCTGGTGATCCAGTGGTTAAGAATGCACCTGTCAATGCAGGGGACATTGGTTTGATCCCTGTTCTGGGAAGATCCCATATGCCTTGGGGCAACTAAACTTGTCTGAGTCTGCACTCTAGAGCCATGCTCTGCAAGAAGAGAAGCCACTGCAATGAGAAGCCCACACACCACAACTAGAGAGTAGCCCCCACTCACCACAACTAGCAAAAGCCCAGGAGCAACAATGAAGACCTAGCACAGCTGAAAATAAAAGTAAATAATAAAGAAAAAAAAAAGGTAAGGTGCTGATGCTCTTAAGAAGGCATTATGGCCACATGACCAAAGAAAACAGTATATTACCCCAGACTGCGGCCACACCCACACTCACATGCAAGATCTCCCAGGGACAAAGAGAACATCACAAATGGAAAGTGTCATTTGCTATGAGCACCCTGGTAAGCTGGGTCTGAGCCCTGCTTTGGGTTTCAGATTTGAAGACTTCCTCTATCTTCCAGGGATAAATAAACTCTTACCTCTGCAGGAGCCCGTCAGATAGGTATGTCTAGTCCTCTGCCAGAGATGAATCAGATCCTAGTTTCAGCAGTGAACAAAGAGGCAGCAGAAGAGATGATAAATTCTCTTTTGGGTGTGTTGAAGCAGGCTCACAGGACTTGAGAACTGATTCTGATAACTCTCCCCAACTCTTCTCAATTCTGATAACTCTTCCCAATGTGAGTTCACTGAACTCACATTGACAGCTTAAAATCAGCCATGGTGGGAGAATTTACAACATGGAAAATGGCAAACTGTACAAAGTATGGCTCTCCACCCCCCCACCTTGCCCAAAGCTGAATGTTAACTGTTCATCAGCACACCATTGGGAGAGGGCAGAAAACCCATCAGCCTCCTCTACTCTGAGCTGGCCCTGGTTATATATAACACTTTCATTATAGGAAGAGACAGGGATGTCTAGATTCATATCTGCAATAATAAAGAGGACAACAATGATGATAAACGTTAACTGAACACATCTGGGCACTATGCTTCACTGTACTAGCCAAGTGCTTCTCAGGCATGGCCTTAATTTACACTCAAATGACTTTATGAAATAGGGATTGTGATTACCTCTGTTTTACGTATGAGGAAATTGAAGAACAGAATAAGTGATTTGTTAAATGTGCCACTGCTGGTGATTAGAAGATTCTGGATTCCAGGACAGGCAAGGCCTCTCAAGCGTCTCAGCTCTCACCCTTCATCATAACCCCTTCCTGGGGAAAGGAGGAACACAGATTGGAAAGTTTCATCCCCAACTAGCAGTTGACAGCATGTATTTCTATAATTGAAATGTTATATTTAAAAATATGCATCCTTGTATATTGCGATACAACTATTAAAAAAAAGTTTGTTTTTAAAAATGTTGGCTATGCTGGGTCTTCGCTGCTGCGGGGGTTTTCTCTAGTTGTGAGCGAGGGCTACTCTCTAGTTGCCGTGCTCGGGTTCTCATCGCGGTGGCTTTTCTTTTTTTTTTTTTTTTTCCGCGGTGGCTTTTCTTGTGGAGGAACCCCCGCTCTGCAATGGAGAGTAATGCTCACTTGCTGCAACTAAGAGAAAGCCCATGTGCCTCAATGAAGACCCTGTGCAGCCAAAAATAAGTAAATTTGATTTAAAAAAAAAAAAAAAAGAGGGATCTGACATTGGCCTGGAAAATCTTGGAGAGCTAACCTGGGATGCGTCAGTAGTGCTGTGCTTGAAGGATGAGGACAAGGAGGAGGAATGTGGGGCCCAGCGAGGGGCGTTTGTTAGGGAGACAAGGAACTGTGGGAGCAGGAACTGAATCTGGAGGAACAGGAGGAACCTTGAGCGAAGCAAGAGCTAACTCAAACACTTGCAGAGAGGAGGATTGTGGGAGAGGAAAAAGGGCCACGCCTCCCTAAAGTGTATATAAACTTAAGAACGGTGAAGCTGAGGGTTATCGGTTTGTGTTCTCTGCTTGGCGGGGAATGTGAGAGTCATTAGGTGATAGCCGAAGTCTGGAGAGTGTCCTGAACCTGAATGTTCAAAGGATTCTAGAACTTACATTCTGGATACAAAAAGACAACCCAGCAGGAGTCCCTGAGCCCGAAAAAGAAAAACTGGGTGTGAACGTGATGTTACTAAAGGCCAGGGAAAGAGGGCTTTTTAAGGAAGAGTCAGTGAGAACTGCCAAGAGACCAAAGCAAATGAGAACTGAAAAAACTGTCCGTTGAATTTTACAACCCAGAGGTCAGGGACCTTCCCCAAATGCCCACCCTGGGCTCATACTGTTTGACAAGTCCCATGCATCTTCTGGATTGTCTCTTTTGCCGTGACTGGGAGGAGCGTGGGCTGCTTTAGATCCAGTGCAAGCTCCTGGAGACCTGGCCACATTCTCGCCACAACCAGGATAGTGTTGTAAACAACAAGACCATTATAAGATCAGTTCAGTTCAGTTCGTCGCTCAGTCGTGTCCAACTCTTTGCGGCCCCATATATATATATATATATATATAAAATCTTTTTAAAAAATAATTTTGTTTATTTATTTGTGGCTGTGCCGGGTCTTGGTTGCTGCGTGGGCTTCTCTCTAGTTGCAGTGGCTTCTCTTGTTGCAGAGCACAGGCTCTAGGGGCTCAGCATGTGGGCCTCAGCCACGGCTCTAAAGCACAGGCTCAGCAGTTGCAGCACACGGGCTCAGTTGTTCCACGGCATGTGGGATCTTTCCAATTCAGAGCTCGAGCCCCTGTCTCCTGCATTGACAGGTGGATTCTTTACCACTGAGCCACTAGGGAAACACCAATAAGATAAATACATTTTTGACAAGGCATTTATTACCACATTCTTTGATATCAGAGAGACTCAACTGGACTCGTTAAAAACCAGAAGCATGTATTTCTCATGCAGTGCTGTATAAGTTCTATGATGTACTACTGCCTTTACTTGAGATAATGAAAGTGTGTTGGAAGTATAGAAATCTACCAGTTATTTAAAACTATAATATAAAACTATTGTACCCTTATTTGTGGAAGAAATATTCTAAAAATGTCTCATAGAACAGGGTGAGAGTAGTTTCCTAAGTTGAAATTATAAAATTTATTATAACTGACATTTTCATGAGAAACTAGAGCACATGATGATTAATGAACTCAACACAAAAATTCCAAACTGAACAGTTTCTGCAAATCAAGTTCTCTTAAAAACTGCAAATATTTACCTGAATGAATCATTCCTTAAGGACCCCATAAAATAACTTTATCAAGAAAAAAATTCTACATGTATGGGAATTAAATTTAGAAAAAATTAACATAATTGAATGTAATCATCATTGAAATATCAAAATAGAGCATTATGCTTCAAAGTAATGATTTTTAAAGCTCTAATGTGGAATACTCTCAAGTGTAATTAATATTTAAGCAATATACTAACATTAGTTATACAATATAGTTAAGGTCATTATAGTAAGATAAATTATATAGAATGATATATAAATAAATAAATATATATACACACACACACATATAATTTCCCCTCAGAAGACTTTAGGATGATATTTGTCATGGTTAATTCTTCTTCCATTTTATTTACAAATTGAGAACTTTAATAAGCAATATATTTGAAATTAAATGGTTCAATGGGATTTAACCTATGCACACATGTTGCACTTTCTTTTTTTTAAAACATACATTGTACTTTTATATACATTGTTGTTGTTGCTTAGTCACTCAGTTGTACCCAACTGCATTTTTAAAAAATCTATAATTTTCAATAACCTCAAAAGTATTAAAATAAAGGAAACTTCTTCTACCTTAGGTCTTGGCTCCTATTACCAGATGGGTCTTCCTACAATTCTATTTTCATCTTGTTAGTGCCATATACTATTATCCAGTGGCTTCCCGTTTCCTACAGAATGAAGTTCAACTCTGACATCAAAACATTCCACAATATGGCCTCAAAATTTTTTTTCCCCCAAACTAAGCCATGCCCCTCACTGACTTGGTATCAGTGAAGTTCACTCCCACCCTGAACTGTGTTCCTTACCTCTAATGCTCTTCTTTCTCATCTTCATATCCTGTGATCTTTAAAGGTTCTGTTGGACTCCCACCTCCCCTCTGAAATCTTTATGATGCTTCCAGGCCTTCCTCTGATCTTGTTTTCACCACTTACATTGGCTCTTAAGCAGCCACTATTACTATACTAGTTCATGCTTTTAACCAATGGGAAATTCCTCATTTACTGTCTTTGGTGCCCAGCACAGTCCTGATTATAAAATTATAAAGTGAAAGTTGCTCACTTTCTGACTGTTTACAACCCCATGGACTATACAGTCCATGGAATTCTCTAGGCCAGAATACTGGAGTGGGTGAAGAAGTGAAGTCGCTCAGTTGTGTCTGACTCTTTGCGACCCCATGGACAGTAGCCTACCAGGCTCTGCCGTCCATGGGATTTTCCAGGCAAGAATACTGGAGTGGGGTGCCATTTCGTTCTCCAGGGGATCTTCCCACCCAGGGATCAAACCCAGGTCTCCTGCATTGCAGACAGATGCTTTACCATCTGAGCCACCAGGGAAGCCAAAGAATATTGGAGCGGGTAGCCTATCCCCTCTCCAGCGGATCTTCCTGACCCAGGAATCAAAGCGGGGTCTCCTGCATTGCAGGCGGATTCTTTACCAATTGAGCTACCAGGGAAGCCCATAGATGTTAATATCATCTTAATTATCTCTGACATTTTACTTTATTCTTATAAATTATCTTTCCATCTAAAGAAATGGCACAACTAAAGGCTAAGTTTACTGTTGCTTAAGTATCTCTCATTCTCTCCCAAAGCTAACTGGTCTTGCTGTTTGCTCCATTTAATGTACCATCTTCACTGTGCTATTGAAACACATGGAGCCTGGAATTCTCTTCCAACCAAGGACTAATTCCTTTAATTTCACCCAAGTCTTAGGTAAGTTTCTGTCTTTGGTGATACATGTATGTTTACAGGTAGATCTTTTTTTCTTTTTAAAATGGAATGTTTTGGATGTTCCAACCATTTTACTGAAATTGTAAAGCTTTAAAAACCACTGCAAAGTTTTCCTTTCATTAAGTGAGATGTTTTTTCCTTTTTCTTCTCCTTTCCCTAAGCACAAAGAAGAAGATAAAGAAAATACAGCAGTAGAAGGATCTGTGCCTTTAAAAGGCCATCCTGGACTGTAAAAAAGCAGAAATTATGGTGCCAGCTTCCTCAAAGAGTTGGACATGACTGAGCAACTAACGCTTTACTTTCCTCTACTGTATAGGTAGTTTACCTCTGCTTAAGATTGTTGTGCTTGACGCTCACAAATCCAAAGTAACTGTTATTCAAAACTGGCATGGTTTTCTTCTTCCATATGGCAGTAGCAGCTGTTTATTAAGCACCTCTTATATGTCAGATACCATGCTGGTTGCTTTGTACATTATCTAATTTTCCCAATCAAGTGAAACGTGACCCTCATTTTACAGAAGAGAAAACTGAGGCTTAGAGATGCTTAGTAATTTGAACAACTGTATATGGCAGAGCTCGAGTTTGGATGCAGAACTGATTCCAAAGTCACTGCTGTTTTTGCTACACCTTGCAATGTCAGTGCCTTGTATTGCCAGGAATTCTTGCTGGGGAATGTTGGGGCTTGCATTCATGACTTTGGCGGCTGCTGGGAAGGGAAAGATAGAATAGTAATGAAATGTTCCAGTATATCCAAGGAGGCTCACCAGTGCCCCTCTCCTGCACATAATTGCTCCAGTCTTAATTATTAGATGTTCCCAACTCTTGACAGTTTACACTTCGGTGTACACCAAATTTGGTGCTGTCCCTTTTGTTATCTAACATGTGATCACTTGTCTTGATAGGTGTAAGGAATGCTGGTGAATTTTAACTTCGCCAAGGCTCAGGACAAAAGCAACAGCATGAAATAAATCACAAAAAATAAAAAATATTTATATATTTCAAATTGTAACATTAGAAACTCTAGGGACTTCTCTGGTGGTCCAGTGGTTAAGAATCCACGTGCCAATGCAGGAGACATGGGTTTGAGCCCTGGTCTGGGAAGACCTCACGTGCTGCAGGGCACCTAGTCCCATGCACTGCAACTGCCGAGCCCGTATGCCTACAGCCCCAGCTCCACACCAAGGGAAGCCACCGCAGGCCTGCATACCACAACTAAAGAGTAGCTCCCACTCAACTGCAATGAGAGAAAGCCCATGCAGCAATGAAGATTCAAAAAGTAAATATAAATAAAAATACTAAAAAAAAAAAAAGGCAGAAAGGAATTCTACCTGTAAAAATACTTTTCTTCATGAAAGATCAACCTACATAAGACTCTATCTTACTGTCATGCTAACATAAGAATTCCAATCTTAAGCTTAGTCTATTTATTTGAAGAACAGTCAATAGAAGGAAATTCCAGTGTGACAAGCATTTTGACAATCTCCTAGTGCTATCTCCAGTGGGATCTAGTTACATTGTGCTCTTCCAGGAAAGATGGTGCTGTGTATGTAGGTTTTAATCCAACAGTAATTCTCTTTTTCTAGAGTACTATATGTGGTGATTGCCTGATTGTCTATTTTACAAAATTAGGGCCATGGGAGGGAAAATAGGTTATTCTTCCTTCCCTATTTTTCTACACTTGAGAGTTTAATACACAACGTTTTCATAGTAGTTAATTTTTAAAACAATCTAAGCATTTCTACACAGATTTAATCAATGTGTTCATTTAGTTGGCCAGAAGTTTATTTATTAATATCTACCACCAAGCAGAGAGATTACCTCACAGCTCAGTTGGTAAAGAATCTGCTTGCAATGCAGGAGACACAGGTGGGAAAGATCCCCTGGAGAAGGAAATGGCAACCTACTCTAATATTCTTGCCTGGAGAATCCAAAGGACAGAGGAGCTTGGTGGGCTACAGTCCATGGGGTTGCAAGAGTCAGAGATGACTTAGCGACTAAATCACCACCACCACCACTACCAACCAGATACACATGAGTATCATATAATTACATAAGGATAATTTCTGATTTATGAATTAATAACTTTTCACTCTTATCATTTTAATATTAGGGTAATTCAAAATGTTTATACAAATGGGTGTTTTTTAAATAACACTTATTTAGTAGGAGACTGGGATGGAGTTTTTGTACTGACGGTTACCTTGCTATAGAAAGACTGTGTACCTGGAATATGACTTCAGAGACTCAGTTCTGCCTGTTTTTGTCTTGGAATTATCACTTCCTCATCTATAGGTTGCAGATCACAATAGCCATTCCACAGTGTTCTTATGAAGACAAAATGCCATAAATATAGGAACTCTTTGAGAAATGGAGTATTTCCTGCCATATCAGTAAACAAGGATGTCACAGTTTTCAGTGATTCCAGCCATCCAGGGCAACCAGGAAGGAAAATAATACCTGCTGCAGGGCAGCCATTAGATTGCAGCTGTTTTCTATGGTGAGCACCGAGAAAAAACATCATATGGCCCCAGATAGCTGAGATGCATATGAAAAGAATGATTTCAGTGAGCCCAGACACTTGCATCTTTTGGTACATAGAAAACACAAATTCCTTGGTTTTCTTTAATTCACAATTCTTTTGATGTTCAGATTACCTGCCCCTTGTTGCAAACTTCTATAACTTGATCTCCCTACCCCCCGCCCCCAACACCCAGCAGTTCTTTCAGGGTCACTTGAGATGCTGTCTCCCAGGCTTGAAGTCCTAAAAATTCCCACTGAATAAATCATATTTCTCAACTTTCAGATTCTGATTATATTTGACAGCAACATATTCTTCAAAGGCAAAATTGGGTTTAACAGATACTTACAAAACTGGGTTTTATGGGACCCTGATGCTGGGAGGGATTGGGGGCAGGAGGAGAAGGGGACGACCGAGGATGAGATGGCTGGATGGCATCACAGACTCAATGGACGTGAGTCTGGGTGAACTCCGGGAGTTGGTGATGGACAGGGAGGCCTGGCGTGCTGCAATTCATGGGGTCGCAAAGAGTCGGACACGACTGCGCGACTGAACTGAACTGAAGCATGGTCAGGAACTGGACATCTTAGAAGGGAGTGGGGAGGAGATTTTTATAGCAATTGAGCTAAGAAGTGTTCGTTACTGGGCCCAAGCACCAATCCTTTTCTCCAGGAATTCTACTTCCAAAGCACAGACTTCCTGTGCACAGACAAACTCAAACCCAGGGCATATTCTGTGATTTTTTCTGTACATGCTTCACATCCCTCAAGGCTGCAAGTTTGGGTGAAGCCATTCTTTCACATTTGTAATCTTGCAATTGCTCGTTTGCAAGTGATTAACGCCTTTGCTATTAGAGAATGTCCCTATATAGGGGGCTTAACGTCAGAATATAGAGTCAGGCTAGCGGCTAATTGTATTTAAGTTCTTTCTCTCCGAAGGAAAGAGCAGTGGTGTTTTCCCTAAAAAGAAACCTTGAATTGGGTCCCTCGTGTTTAGTCTAAAGCCTGCAAAGAAATAGATGGGGAGGACGGGGCCGGCAATAGTTAACTATTTGACTGTGCTCTGGCTGGAGCTCTTGGCTACAGCCCTGGCGTTGGTCTCAGCGCAAGGCCCGTCCCACCCACCCCGGGTTGTGGGTGCAGGCGGGCAGCCTTCTGTCTCCCCCAAGCCGCTGAGGCGAGCTTCTGGTCGTGAGAGATGCAGTTGAAGCGGTGTGAAGGGTTGGGCTTTTTTTTTTGTTCCTAAAAATGCAACGAACAAAAAAAAAAGTACAACAATCCAAACCCAACCATCTCGTTGTGCGCCGGCTTCCTTCCCAGGTGGCTCCACCGGGAACCACGCCCGCCTCCTGTCGATCCGCGCGATCCGCGTCCCCGCCCCGCGGGCGCGCGCAGCCCTCACGAAGCGGGCGGAGCGCGCCGCCGGGAGCCCGCCCCTCGGCCCCGCGCGCCGCGCGCGCCGGCGGTTGCAGGCGGCGGTTGGAGATACCGGAAGGGCTCCCGCCTTCCCTCACCCGTGGCCTCCCTCCCCGGGGGAAAGGCAAGCCCCGGGAGGCGGAACAAAGGCGCGGCTCGGCGGGGGAGGCGGACCGAAGTGCAGGGGGAAGCAGGGCGTCGGGGCGGGGCCCGTCGGCGCCGCGAGTCCATTTTGCAGCCGTTCCCGCCTCGTAAACGCGCGGTACCCCCGCGGCCTGAGGGCTGGCGGCTCCCGGCGGCTGCCCTCCATCGGCCCCGGAGGTCCGAGATAAGTACGCGCCGGCCGGCTTCTCTTGGGGAAGCGGGGTGGGGACTTGCCCTGGCTGGGCGGGCACCTGCGTGCGTGGGGGCTGGCGGAGAGCTCGGTCTGCGCTCTGGTCTCCGCGGAGAGCAGCCGGGCCCGGTTACCGGAGGTGGGGGGAACGGCGTGCGGGTGGGCGGCCGGGCTCCAGGAAACCTGCTCCGCTACCAAGCGCTCCTGGCTTCACCGCCGGCTCCTCGCGGTCGCCTACAAAAGAAGAGGCGACCGTGAACCAGAGTCGGAGCGCGCGACCACCACCCTCTGGCACTGAGCGTGGGGAGGCTGCCTGGTGCCGAGGGAGGGCGCCCTAGCCGTGAAGCTCCTTAGCACAAAAGATCGCCAGGCTCGCCCAGGCCCTGGCTTTTTCACCAGGTCCTTGCCGGCTGGCTTTGTTGGGGATGATTGGAAAAAAAAATTGAGGGTCAAAACTAAGGATCCTGTGCAGATAAATGCATAACAGTCTTCTTTCTTTGTTCTTTCTTTGCAATAGCCTCGTTTTGATTACCATTCACGACCTGAAGAAAAAACAAACCAAAACCTGATTGCTTTGCCTTGGGAAATAGTAACCCTGACCAATACTCCTGGCTTGCAAGTGACAGAGGTAAACTACAATACTTTTCCCTATATTAAGCAAAAAAGCACCCAATTTCTTTAGGCCCAGAACCTTTCAAAATCGAGCTTTGTCGAATGTATGTGTTCCCACCTTCATAAATGGTCTTTGTTCTTTTCATATTTTGTCAAAACCCAGAAGAATAGATTCAATACTTAGACATTCTTTAAATGACAGGTATTTGAAACATAATCCAAAGATTTGTATTGCAAAGGAAAAGAGGCTATAACAACTTTTGCTTTTAAATAGGGTTTGTCTTTTTTTTTTTTCATTTCCTGTGTCACAGCTGCTTGGGTTTGTACAACATGGCTTGAGTTTTCTGACCCTATAATAGGTATTTTAAAAGCAGAATTTCTTTTACATAGCCAGTCCCTCTGGTAGAACTTAATGGAGTTGTTTATTAACTGGTTATACTTCTGTCTTGCACAGTGAGAAGATATATTTCTTCATTCTCTCCTGTCTTTCCCTAAAAATACTGTCTTTTTTTTTTTTTGCACCAGCTGACATACTAAGCCTCTCTGGCAAGTCTTTCTGTAACACCAGGTTATTTTTATTCTCTACATGTATTGGTTACCTGGCCCTACTTCTACCACCGCTGTTCAGCTATGCCCATCTCCACCAATGGTGCTTTGCACCTGGTATGCTTTGTAACACTTAATTTGCCCTCCCTTGAAATTATAGTTCAAGAGAGTCCAACTGTCTTAGGACTTTTCTTGGTTAATACACTCATGCTCTAACATAATACTGTAAATGTGTAGTTACAGTTTTACAGTATCTATACACATATGTTAATTAAATCACCTTACACTGATGTAGGTCAATAATTTACAAGATTGTCACACATTACTTAATCTTTCCAAGAACATGAGGTAGGTATTATAAAAATCCTGATTCCATGAAGGGTAAAGCTAGTGCTTGGAAAGCTAGGTGGTTAGATGCAGTTTCAGTGCTCTTTACCCTTCTTCACTGGAGAATCTGTTACAACCTACTTTGTAAAAATTATAGCATTTTAGAAGGGATTTAGAGAACTCATGATTAGATGTCTCCATTTAATGAGTGAGGATCCTGAATTCTTGACCCACTTTTTGGATAGTACTGCTGCTGCTAAGTCACTTCAGTTGTATCCGACTCTGCGACCCCATAGACAGAAGCCCACCAGTCTCCTCGGTCCATGGGATTTTCTAGGCAAGAGTACTGGAGTGGGGTGCCATTGCCTTCTCTGTCGGATAGTGCTGAGGTCTCGTAATTGGGCAACTCAGGTCCTTTGCCTTGCTTGCTGTGTACAGTTTGCAGGGTGGAGTGGGGCTCAGTGTTTTCACTTGTAAAGTTAGGTGTTTAGCTAAATGATCGCTAAGATGTTTTTAAGCCCAGTATTTTATTCTTACCCCATAACTTTTAGCACCATATACTGTATATTGGTGATATACAGATACATACTAATATTAACTGCCTTAAACTGTTTTATACTTAAAACTTAGGTAGGTATGGTAAAGTATGCCTTTTTCTTCTTTTTTTTTGTTTTTACTAAGTGCTATAAAAGTATGTTTCTGTTGTAAGGTCAGGAACTACTTGGAGAGGTGGAGCACCATCATACATCATTGGTCAGAGTGCAGAAAGTGGTATACTCTTTTCTAGAAGGAAACTTGGTTTTTTCAGGAGCCTTGAGAATGTTTCTACTCTTTGACTCACCTGACAATACACTTAAAGGAACCATTTAAGGAAATAGAGTGTTAGACTAAGACTTTGCTACATTGTTCATTAAAATGTTATAATCCACCCAAAATAAACATAGGAAATAGCATATCCATAAGATAGATGATCATGTTTTAAAAGAATAGGGGAACAATAGGGGAAATGCAAGTAATAAGTGGAAAAAGTGGACACAGAGTTGTGTTATGCTACCATTTCTGTTAAAATATGGTGTGCATACACACAGGATTGGAAGAAATATGACAAAATAATGTTAGAAGAAATACACCAAAATAATAATAATGGTTATTTCTTGGCAGTGTGACCATGGGTAATTTTTTCTGAATTATCTGTAATCACAAATTATAATTTTAGAAAAACAAAATCCACTTGTATGGATAACTTCTCCAACATTAGTATGGTGTCAGCTTTCTATGTCCTTTTGTTAGGCATTTATCACACCTTGTATGATAATACCTCTGTAAATGTGCTATATTTTGGAATTTAGGGCAGGAACACATTTTTTACTTAATATTTCATCTTTTAAAACAGCGTTAGATCGTTGGATTGTCCATTTTTGTATTCATGAAAGACACTGCTACTCTCATTACCTTGCCTTGAAACTCTCAGGTACTAGAGGAATAGCACCCCGAACAGTTAACCAAAAACAGGTGTCCTTTGACATGGAGAATAGTTACACTCCAGTTAAGCCCTTGAGGGAATCCAGGCAGATTCCCTTAATGTGGATGCTTTCTAATTCATTTGCATTATGGATGTAGGTACATTTCTAAGGAAAAGTGGAACTGAAAATTTTTGCCGATAGTTTAAATCGTCTTTCCTGTGGAATAAGCACCACAAGTGTATCCTATTTGGCAATAGCCTGGCCAACCCTTTAAAATTACCAGAGGAGCTTGCTCTTTGAATATGTGCAGATACTGACTAGAAGGGTGGAGTGTCAGCATCTGGAAACTGCTTAAAGTTTAGCATAATCAGCTTTCTATTTGAAATATTTTCTAGATGAGTTTTACTTAGAATAAAATGTGTATGTAATTCTACGCTGAACAAAGGGAACTTGGTTCAGACCAATTTTATTGGTAGGTAGTACTGATCAGTTAGCCACAGATAACCTTTTTCTTTTGGCGCAGTATTACACACTAAGTGATTTCACTTACCAGATAGATCTAGCTTGCTGTGTACTAAATTGATAGTACTTTTCTGAAAGCTGGCATTAACCTCAAATGCAGGGCTAGATGATGAAAACTTTCAGTAGATACCAATCTGTTGGGGATAATAATTTAGGCTAGTGATTGCCAAGTTTATTGTTGCAAAAGCAGATTTGTTCTAAAATTTTTTCACCTTCATTTAAACCTCTTTACATTTATTTGGGAGAAAAGAAACCAGACACGTCTGGTTCATAAAACCTTTGTTGGTAGTTCCAATTTAAGTTAATTTTAACTCTTAACAGGTAAAGATAAATAATCTGAATCTGGTTGGTACCAGACTAGGAGAATAATTGAGGCCATATGTTATGTTTCCTTGAAATTCAGACCCTCATTTTATTCTAATTGATTTCATCTGGGTGGGAGAGAATGGGATTCCATACCATTAGATGTCCTCATAGATTTCTAAATAGTTGTTCATAAATAGGATACTGTTACCTGATCTAGCTCATAATCCCAGAACTGTTAATTTAATGCCACTGATTAACAGGATTGCAGAATAGTATCTTGGGTGACTATCAGGTGAGAGAGAGAAGGTGTGAGATAAGGAGGGAATAAGAGGAAATCAAAAAGATTATGTTCCTTGAAGTAGAATGGGGAAGATGAGATAAAAGAATAAACAAAAGAGTCAAGGAAAAAGAGTGGCATACAGAAGAGAATGAAGGAAAGGAAAAAACTAATTTTTTCCAAGTTTGTCTGGACTGTGAAGGTAATGACCTAATTTTTGGTTTTTGAGATGTCGTCTTAGTCCAAAAACTTGTGAACTTTTGAAGTAGGTAGGGCTTCTAAGCTGCTAGACCTTCTGTACTAGGTTTATTTTGCCCTAATCAGGAATCCTATTAGAAGTACTGTGGGGGGGAAATTTTACTTATTATTACTTATTTACTTATTACTGCCACTTATTCTAGGACAGTTCCAGAAAAGAGGTTACTTATGTCTTAAATGGACACAAAGATAAATTATATGGTGTTTGCAAGGGCCATGTAACAATTAGATAAGCTATTTTAGATCCTATACGTGGTATATTTTCATATTCCTTTTTTTAAGTTATCAGAAATTTTGTTTTTTTCTTAATCTCAGTTATCCTGTTTGGATCATGTTTTGGCACAGTCTGTAAAAGCCAGAATGAAGTGTTAATTACATACTGATAAAGAGTACTTAAAAAAAAACAACTTGGTAAATAGTTTTCATATATTATTAGATAACTTTCAAAACAGTTTTTCAACAAGGAGAAAAGCTAACAGTGTAAGTGGTTTGTCCAAGGTCATAGACTGGAAGCAAAATGAGTATGTCAGTCTACTCATAGGCCTGGATCCAGAGATTTCCAGTAAGATACTTTTTATTTTATAAAAGATAAAAAAATATTATAGCAGATTAAGCTCTTTTTAAAGCTTATCATAGTCAGCTAGTATTTCTGAAGTTTTACCTTTTTAGCTCAATATGATTTTCTTATAACTGGTCTCACTGTTGATTTTTTTTCCCCCAACTTCTGTGAAAATTTTCAAATATACTGAGAATTAAAAGTACGCTACAATAGATATCCTTACATCCTCCACCCAGATCCAATTATTGTTAATACATCTTTAGTAAGTTTCAAGAAACCATTTAGTGGATCTCATTAAATTATCAGTATACTACTTGAAAATAAGATTAGTGGGATGAGAGGACATAAGTTTTTTAAAAGGTGAGCTCTTTTATTCTATATTTTGTTCTAAAATAAGGTTGATTGATGATTGGCTGTTTAGTAGAGTTCACATAATTTAGTTTTGTCTGTGAAGTGAGTTTCAGTATTTTCTATCTAGTTACTTGTTAGGTATTTAGATACTGCTTTGAACTTTCTGAATTTAAAGATCAAAGCAGGATGGAAATCAGGTTTAAATTTCTAAGATACAAGGTATAATCTTTTTATTCTCTAATGGGATTTGGAAAAGAAATCATGGATATTATTTGAACTTTATATTGTCAACTAATGAAGTGCCAAGATTTAGTAGGAAAGCTTCTTTTATTAAAAGGTTTTATTAAAATTACCTTTTAAGAGTGAATAAAATGAGCACCTCTTCATTTATAGTCATTTTGAGTTGATCATGTAAAAACAAAAAGGCTCCCAGGAGGGAGAAGTCAACTTTTACCTGTGTTTTATGACTCCTTTCCTTTGGGTTGTGTTAGCCCTCAGTCATGCCAGACTCTTGCGACTCCATGGACTGTAGCCCACCAGGCTCCTCTGTCCATGGGATTCTCCAGGCAGGAGTGCTGGAGTGGGTAGCCATTCCCTTCTCCAGGGGATCTTCCTGACCCAGGGATCGAACCTGGGTTTCCTACATTGCAGGCAAATTCTTCACTGTCTGAGCCATCAGGGAAGCCCGTAACTATTAGCTTTTCTATCTCTTAAAATATTCTGGTTGTTGTATTAAAGACTTTTGTTGCTATTAATATATACCCACTCAAGGTAGTATTGATCAAACAGTTTTTGTAGTCTTCCTTGAGTGGATATTTTGAAAGTTTGCTTAAAAATAAATCTGTGGTGGTGTTCTACAGCTTCATTTGTCAAAACTCATAGAATTATGTACCAAAAGGAGTCTTATTCTCCATAAATTAAAAATATATTTTAAAGTATAAATACAGTAGACAGATGAAGTTGAAAACCAGAGGAGGTGGTAGGTAACTAGTTATATATTCAGCTACTTTCTTTGTTGGTACAGAACTTGCGAGATTTTTAGGAATTCCTTGGCAGTGTGATGGTTAGGACTCTGCGATTTCCTTACTACAGGCCCAGGTTCAATTCCTAGTCAGGGAACTAAGATCCCACAAGCTGTGTGGAGCAGCCAAAATAAACAGAACTTGGGAAGTTTTTGATTAAAAAAAAATTGAATCTTGGAAAACTTGTTTGCCTTTATATTCTTCGTTTGAGATTGGTTAAGTTGAAATTTTATGACTGGTGAACAGAAATTTTGTTCACATAATAAAGTTTTTGACATCTATATTTGTCCCCCCAAAAAGGGGATGTATATTTTAGTTTCATCAAAAAAGTAAGCTCAGGTGATTTATTTAGATTTTTATGTTAGCACACTTTTAAGAAAAGAATCTGTAAGTTCCTTTACTGTGAAGCATACCCTTCTCTTAGTAAGGCTAAAACCCTTATTGTTTTCCTTTAAAATTTTAAAGGCATCAAACTTGCTATGGTATCTTGGGTTGTTAGGCTAATATATCTCAGTTTTCTCTAAAAGTCAGCTAGGGAATTGGTCACAGAGTTTTGACATAAGGTTTTGAATATAAAGCTAAGAAAATAAAATTGTTTTAATGTGGATTAAAATGAAAGTCTTTAAATTATGAACTAAAATTTATAAGTTGTATCACTAAAAGTGGAACAACAGGATCTTCTATGGTTTTGATGCAATTTTTTTAGAAAAGGGACTTTCCAAATAACGTTTTTCTCTGGTTCATTTTAAGAGCTGTAAATTGATTATGGCTTTGGGATGACTATTATTTCTAAATTTTCCTGTGTGTGACATTTTCTTTTTTTCTTTTTGATCATACTTGCTTGCCTTAAAATTCTTCTTGGCCGCTATTGCAGTATCCTCAGTTTTCTTCAAAGTTTCTTTGTCTTGGGTGCCTTTTTCTCCTTCTCATGACAAAACTTGGTCTCCTTTGTTCTTCCTTTTAGTTTAATGTGCTTAGATAGGATTCTCTGGAAATATTAACCTGGCAAGGAAGAGTCAATTAGGTTTATATAATTCTAGGTGAAATATGTTAGAGAGCAGGGGAGGTGACGGAACCAGGACTAGTGGTGGAAGATATGAAAAGTTTTCTTTCTTTGCTCTAAAGAGAGTATTCTATAACTGCTTGATAACCTTTCAGCACACTAACCTCAGTCTCAGAAGCCATTCTCTTTCCAGTGCTTTTCGAAGATTATTTGATTTGTCATGCCACAAAAAAATTTTTCAGAAAAATAAGCTCATCACCATTTTTGCCATTTAACACTAAATTTGGACAAATACTCTACTTTAGTTCTACATTGTTGTTTAGTTGCTAAGTGGTGTTTAACTCTTTGTGACCCCATGGACTGTAGCCCACCAGGCACCTCTATCCATTGGATTTCAGAGTCAAGAATACTGCGGTGGGTTGCCATTTGCTTCTCCAGGGGATCTTCCCAACCCAGAGATCAAACCACTGAGCCACCAAGGAAGCCCCAGTTCCACATATATATGTATTATATATTTCTTCTACATATATCTCTCACAACCTAAGACCATAAACTAATTAGTCCTGCAAGTTCAGCTTATCTTTTAAGTCTTCTACATTGTAGGTCCAATTGTGATTCTTTAAAGTACTGTCAAAAGGTTTACTTACTTTTGGTTATAAGATGACACAGAGATTAGTAGACCCTATTTTATTTATTTATTTATAAATTTTATTTATTACTTTGGTGGTAATATAAATACTGAAGGACATATTTATCTTAGTAAACTGAATGGGGACATATTTAGTGCTATTTTTGTTTCTAAAACTTTAGGGATAAAAGTTTTAAAATATACATTTTAAAAGAATAAACTTGAATTGAGAATTAGTATTCTCTAGTTTAGAGGTTTCAAATATTTTGGTCTCAGGACCCCTTTACACTTGAAAGCTGAGGCTCCCAAGAGCTTTTATTTACATGTGTATTTGAAATTAAAACTGAGAAAAAATTTAAGGTAATTCATTTAAAATGACGATAAACCTATCACATGTTAACATAAATAATTTGTGAAAAATAACTTTTCAGAACAGTTGTGAGAAGGGTGGCCTTATTTTACATATTTAGAGATCTCTGTGAAGAATCACCATTTAGTAAACAACAGGAATCTTTTCTGTATCTCTGCATTACATCTGTTAGAGTCAGTTATTTTGGTTGAAATATACAAAGAAAATCCAATTTGGCTTGGCACAGATACATAGTTGGTGAAAGGAGGAATATTTTAATGCCCTTTCTGGAAAACTATCATTCTTCTTTGATACTATACCAAAACTCAACAAGTGTAGTTTCTTAAAAGTAAGTTGAAGTATGAAATCTGAAATCATATTTTTTTTTTGACATATTGGTCTTTTGATCTTTTACCCAAGCATGACCTGTAACATGCGTTGGTGATTTGAACCAGTTAATTTGCTGTGTAATGTAGATCTCCAATGCACGCACACATGCATGCTAAGTCACTTCAGTCGTGTCTGACTCTGTGTGACCCTATGCACAGCAGCCCACCAGGCTCCTCCGTCCACAGGATTCTCTAGGCAAGAATAGTGGAGTGGGTTGCCATTTCCTTCTCCAGTAGATCTCCAAACAGTGACATATTTCATTATACAAAGATCTGTCGTAAAACAATACGCATGTTAATATTACCACTTGTTTCATTAGAAAAGTCTTTAATTAATGGTAAGCTATCAAGCTCTTAAGAGGCAAGTATGTTTGCCAAAATCCAGCTTTCATTTAAAAATTTAGCTTTTTATCGTTGGCGAGAAACACTGTCATTTGTTTCCCTTGAAGTGATGGGCTCATTTTGTTTGTTTTCAGAAAAATGTCTGCCAGGTACCTAAGTCTCCACACCCATAGTTTGTCATTCATTGTTTCAAGTATAAAAATGGTGTTCCCTGGAAAAAGCAGCTGATTAGCTTGTGGCTAAATTGCCTAATTGCTTACCCTCCAGACAGTATCTGCTGGTATGCAATAGAAATACTTTGTGGTTACTTCATATTTTGTTATATGAAAGATTTAAAAAGACATGTACACAAGGATTAAGATTTAGTACAATGAATAATTTTTACCGTTTCATCAAGAACATTCTAAAATGAAATTGGCTGCCCTCACCTTTGTCCAGCTGTGGGTATGTGGTGGTGAAGAATACATTAGGAATCCAGTTTGGGGCTACCTGTGGTTTTGTTTGGTTCCTGCTAAGGCCCCAGCTGTGTCTGCTTACCATTGCTTTTTTAACGGTGCAGTGTCAACACTGCCAAAGGTAAATAGCATCTCAGTATTACTATGAAAATAGTATTGTCCTCACAGGTGCCTGGAAGAGCCTTAGGGAGCCCAGGTTTCTCCCCACTGCGTCTTGAGAACTGATTGCTCCAGACAGTGCAAACAGCTTTGATTACTGTCCCAGTGGTTTTAAAAAATATCCATTTAATTCTCTAGGGAAGAATGAATTGCAGCTCTCTCATTTTATGTTTTTACCCCTGATTTTAATAATTGTAATCTTGCCTTTGAAATAGGAAGATGTGCCAGTTTTGAATAAAAGTCTCCATGAGAGAACATGCTTGGATTTATATCTCTGCTTCTTTCTTTAAATAGCATACCATTTTATGATTGTGGGCCCAGACTAAAGAGCTCATTCTGCTCAGACACTGAGTGGCTTTGTTTCTGACAGCTAGTAGTCAGCTCTGTTTTAAAGCAAGCATTTGGGCCTTGCTGGCTCCACTTGCAGTTGTCCTAGACCTCGCCCTGTCTCAGCCAATGCCTGTTGTTGGAGAGCCCACACAAAGGCCTTGTGTACAGGGAGCCCCAATGATAAGGAGTGTGTTCTAGTCCCAGCAGATGAAATCTGCTTTGGTGTGCATTCCCGTCCCAAATTTCTCTTATTTTCTTGGGTTGACCAGTTATTTCTGTGACAAGAAAATTTTTTAACGGCTGTGAAGATAGTTTCTTCTAATTAGTTCATAGTCCACATGGAGGGGATTCCTGATGTAAAATAAAATGTTTCTCTCTCTGTGGTAGGAGATGTGATGGAGCTGCTTGAAGAAGACCTCACGTGCCCAATCTGTTGCAGCCTGTTTGATGATCCCCGGGTTTTGCCTTGCTCACACAACTTTTGCAAAAAGTGCTTAGAAGGGATCTTAGAGGGGAATGTGCGGAATTCCCTGTGGAGATCCTCTCCATTTAAGTGTCCCACATGCCGGAAGGAAACTTCAGCAACGGGAGTCAACAGCCTGCAGGTTAATTACTCCCTGAAGGGTATTGTGGAAAAATATAACAAGATTAAGATCTCTCCCAAAATGCCAGTGTGCAAAGGACACTTGGGACAGCCTCTCAACTTTTCTGCCTGACTGACATGCAGCTGATCTGTGGCATCTGTGCGACTCGGGGTGAGCACACCAAGCACGTCTTCTGTTCTATCGAAGATGCCTATGCTCAAGAAAGGGACGCCTTTGAGTCCCTCTTCCAGAGCTTTGAGACCTGGCGTCGGGGAGATGCCCTTTCTCGCTTGGATACCTTGGAAACTAGCAAAAGGAAGTCTCTACAGTTGCTGACTAAAGATTCGGATAAAGTGAAGGAGTTTTTTGAGAAGTTACAACACACGTTAGATCAAAAGAAGAATGAAATCCTGTCTGACTTTGAGACCATGAAACTTGCAGTGATGCAGGCCTATGACCCAGAGATCAACAAACTCAACACCATCTTGCAGGAACAGCGAATGGCCTTTAACATTGCTGAGGCTTTCAAAGATGTGTCAGAACCCATCATATTTCTGCAGCAGATGCAGGAGTTCAGGGAGAAAATAAAAGTCATCAAGGAAACTCCTTTGCCTCCCTCAAATTTGCCCTCAAGCCCTTTGATGAAGAACTTTGATACCAGTCAGTGGGAAGACATAAAACTGGTGGACGTGGATAAACTTTCCTTGCCTCAAGACACTGGCACGTTCATTAGCAAGATTCCCTGGAGACTTTATCCGTTATTTGTGGTGGTCATTCTACTTGGCCTTCTCATTTTCTTCAGTCCCGCCATGTTCCTAGAATGGTCCCTATTTGATGAAATCGCAACTTGGAAAGATAATCTTTCAAACTTTAGTTCCTACCTGCCTAGATCAGCTGATTTTGTAGAACAATCAGTTTTTTACTGGGAACAGTTGACAGATGGGCTTTTCATTTTCAGTGAAAGATTAAAGAGTTTTACTTTGCTGGTGCTGAACAATGTGGCAGAATTTGTGTGCAAATATAAACTATTATAAAATCTGTTTCAAATACATAGTTCTGTGTCTTTTGTTAGAATAGAGTGGTAGTTCAGATTTGATTAAGATTCCAGTCAGATATTGCCCTCTAAAAGTATTCCTTTAAAAATAATGTCTTATACATGTTGAAATTAGGTAGCATAAAGATAAAAGTGAAATTTAATAGTTTAGTCTCCAGCCCTCCTTCCTTTTTAAGGTGCATCCTATGAAATTAGCATCCTATCCCCAGTATCGGTTATGTTTGTGCTATGAAAGGAGGGGTAAGAGAGTATGTGATTTAATATTGTATTGATGAGGTAGTATAATAATGATTGTTTTTAAGCATGTAATAAAGACTACTCTTGTAAAGCAACTGTTTTTTGTTTTTTGAGAGTGAGCATTCTTTAAAAAAGGAATAAGATAAGATGGATTGAATTTGCAGCTTTTTCTGCAGAGGGTTGATTTCCTTTTTCAATACAATGTAAATCTCATGTAAACAAAAACTGGCATTTTCTTATGCTAAGCTGACATTTTTAGGAGGGTGGAGATTTATTTCAACTAGGTTTTGTAAATTTATCACCAAAGGAATTTGGTGGTAAACTACAGAAGTGTTAGTGACTGTGTAAGCCAAGGCATGAGTTAAAAAGAACACATGGCAAAAGCAGGAAGTGGGAAGGCCTCCTTTTTACTGGCAACTAAGTGTTGTTCCAAAATATAATGGCAACTGTACAACCAACCAATCCACTTGTTTAAAAGAACTTTAGTGGGACTCATTTGACAGTAGATGAAGCAGTCTATCAGCTATTACAAAGTAATCAGCTAAACACTAGTACTATCCTGTCTGCTCACAGGAGATAAAGATGCCCTATCCCCACAGAATAAAAATAATGTAATTTTTTTCACCTTGTTTAGGAAGTAACTTAGAACTTCTTTCAAACTTATTTCTGTCATGGGGCAAGACATTCCTTGACAGCCTAGAGGGTGTTTACATCAGTACATTACTTTGGTTAAGAGGAGGTAATACAAGCAGCGATGAGAAAAAAAAAGTGGCAACTAAATTTCAAGTACAGAAGAATCTTTGCAATGAGAAGAGTAGTCAACTTAAGCTGCTGGTTGAGGCCAACTGTCAATCTAGGACTTAGCCACTAAATTCTAAGAGGTCGTAAGAAATTAAGATGTTTCTCTAGAAATAGTATCTCTGCCATGAGGACTCAAGAGTAGATACGAGGTGTGGAGAAGCTGAATGGTTTTCTGGTTCTAGAATATATTTTAATACATATTTACAAGAGGTTTTTATGAAGGATTTTTCTTTTTAAATGGGATACTGTAACTGTTCCCTGTTCTCAGACCTATTGTCAGTTTCCTTAAACTATCCAGTTTCTCATCGGTTGCTTTTTCACTTTGTATACTGCAGGTTCCCAAGCAACTCTCAAATCTGTAAACCCAGCTCTGGACACACTATTTGCTTTAACAGTAGTTACCTGGAAATCTAGGTCTCTGTTTTTGTTATTTTCCCCTCCCCTGGATTTCTTAATCATATATAACTAACACTGTGGTTAAGGTTGATTTACAGGTTCCTAAGGCTGTGTCTGATGGTTTGTGGCCTTTAGTTGGAAGCAAGAGAAGAATGAGTGGTCAGGAACTGGTCACTTTGAACGTGGGAGGGAAGGTATTCACTACAAGGTCTTCCACCTTAAAGCAATCTGTAAACCCAGCTCTGGACACACTATTTGCTTTAACAGTAGTTACCTGGAAATCTAGGTCTCTGTTTTTGTTATTTTCCCCTCCCCTGGATTTCTTAATCATATATAACTAACACTGTGGTTAAGGTTGATTTACAGGTTCCTAAGGCTGTGTCTGATGGTTTGTGGCCTTTAGTTGGAAGCAAGAGAAGAATGAGTGGTCAGGAACTGGTCACTTTGAACGTGGGAGGGAAGGTATTCACTACAAGGTCTTCCACCTTAAAGCAATTTCCTGGCTCTCGGTTGATGAGAATGTTAGATGGCAGAGACAAAGAATTCAAGATGGTTGGTGGCCAGGTTTTTGTGGACAGAGATGGTGTTTTATTTAGTTTCATCTTAGATTTTTTGAGAACTCACCAACTTCTACTACCCACTGACTTTTCAGATCATCTTAGACTTCAGAGAGAGGCTCTATTCTATGAACTCAATCCTCTGGTGGATCTCTTAAACCAAGAACACATGTTACAGCCAAGACCTGCTCTTGTGGAGGTACATTTCCTAAGCCGAAATACTCAGGCTTTCTTCAGGGTGTTTGGCTCTTGCAGCAAAACAATTGAAATGCTAACTGGGAGGATTACAGTGTTTATAGAACAACCTTCTGCACCAGCCTCGAGTAGTAACTCTTTCCCTCCTCAGAGGACCTTACTTCCACTGCCTGCACAAAGACCATCTTACCATGACCTGGTTTTCCAATGCGGCTCTGACAGCACTACTGATAACCAAACAGGAATCAGGTATTTTGTACTTTGAAGCCTCTTTGCTATACCAGTTCCTAATGTTTTCCCTCAAAACTGAAATTTTCTCATGCCTGAATTTTCTTAGAAAAAATGATGACTGAAAATTTTTTTTGGAGTAGGGGAGGGAATCAGTAGAGTTGGGTGGAATGACCAGATAATTATTGTCAGATTGGGGTACTTTTCAGAGTGAAAGAAAGAATTTTTATTACATGGGACAACAGGAATAAACCAAAATAGTCCAGGGGAAACTGGGTCTATGGTCATTCAAGTTGTAGGAGGAAATAATTTCATAGATTATGTTCCACTCCCATGGAATGAGATGCCTGTTTCTACCCTAAGGGTTTCTTTTGGTTGCTGGCATATAGTAAAGGCTCAACAGTTTGTCCTGATTTCCTTACACTCTGTATATTTGTTTCAGCCATTCTGATTTGGCTACTAATTTTTCTCTATTCCACTATTTCTTAAACACCATTAAGGCAGATGCATCCCATGGCAAATCTGGTCTCCTGTTACATCGTTGGCACTCTTGCACAACTCAAAATACTGGGATAGGCTGTCAGTATATTAAGGATAGTTGCTTCTGAGTCAGTTATTCACTGTCTCCCCATTATTCTTGGCTGGACCCTCAGGCTGATTTTCACTCTACTGTCATGGACACTTCTTTTCCCCCTTAAAAATGTCTTAATGCGGTCCCACTATTATTTTACTAACTGTGAAAGCTGGCTTTAATTTTCAGGAGGGAAAAAAAGTCTGCGTATGTTCTTTACTGATAGTATTTAAATAAAATATACTTTTTTTGGGGTAAAGGTAGACATTTTTGGGATATTAACTTTTGCAGTAGACACCAGGAATGAACGTTTACGTCTCCCACAACATACCCCATGGTCCTGCATACCAGCTTAAAAACCCTGGGAAGTATGACAATTCTTGTTTTCACACTTTATAATCTTTCATGAAATGTCATTTTGGGGAAAGGGATCCAGTTAAATTAACATGCTAATTGTGGAGAAAACCTAAGACCCTATCTTCACCTCAAAATGTTTTAAGATACCTCTGTGCACAACTGGTAGGACACTAAAATAAACAGAAGGGGAATTACCAGTTTTTATTTAAAAATTTGCGTGATTAAGATCTTTGGGGATCCCTTTTTAAAAAGTTAAAAACATAAGGAAAAATGGTATAATTGATTCAAGAAGAAACATACAAGGTAAAAAGATATCCTGGAAATACTAAATGATCTTTAAAAACACATTTGTAGAAAATGTAATCTTGAAATGTAATCTTTTTGTAATCTTGAAAAACAGAAACTCAAGTTGGGATATTTGTATGTGTACAATGACAGTACTTTCCCATTTCTTGTTTAGTGTTTGTGTTTTACAAATCAGATTTTTTTCATCTTAATAAGAGAATGGCATTATACTTAAATTCCAAAATAGATAACTCTAAAACTAGAAGCTATTTTTAAAATTAGATTTTTAAATGCATCACCAAATAGTATTCTTTTCAGTGTCTGAAGTTCAGAATTTTTTCAGCTGATAAGTAGTTCATGATTTTTTTTTCCCTATAACTCCAATTTTCAAAGTAAAGCTAGATAACCTAAGATTGAAGGCAGGAGGAGAAGGGGACAACAGAGGATGAGATGGTTAAATGGCGTCACTAACTCAGACATGAGTTTGAGCAAGCTCCAGGCATTGGTGATGGACAGGGACGCCTGGCTGCAGTGCTGCAGTCCATGGGGTCTCAAAGTGTTGGACACAACTGATTGAACTGAACTGAACCGAGATAACCCAAATCCGGTGACATTATTGGGAGTTTAGGTCATCGGATGAAAATTCTTGGTCTTAAGAGGCCCACCTTAGGTATATCCCACTTAGCTGGCAATCATTTTTATTTCCTGCTCACTCCTTGGTCTGAATCTGTCCATTCAGATTTTTTTTTGAAGGTGAAAAGTGGAGAAGTAAGCCTGAATGGCTCCTCAGAGCCTGATATATCATCCAGCTGTTCAGTTATGTTCTACTAATATGATTTATCACTTTGAGGTCTTGGTCACCTAGCAAGTTGCTCAGTTATTATCTCTTAAGTTCATAGTACTAAAAATATTTGGCATGCATCTTGCAGAGGGCCATTCATATACCACCACATTATCAAGCTCAAGTTATGGTCACAGGACTTGAGAGTCTTTGGTAGCATATTCTATCTTTTCCTTTTTAATTAGCTCAAATGGAGACGTGTAGTTGCCTTTTAAGTTTTTAAAAGAAGTTTTGATTTTCCATTTCCCATTGGTTTCTTTTCTCTTTTTCTTGTGCCTTGAAATCTTCCATTTCTCAATTTGGCATCTTAGGGAATCTGATATTTAGGCCCAGTGATTTCTTGCAAGTACATTCCACTTGGCTCAGTGATAAACCTGCCTACCAATTCAGGGGACGTGCGTTCAATCCCTGGGTCAGGAATATCCCCTGGAGAAGGAAATGGCAACCCACTCCAGTATTCTTGTTTGGAAAATCCCATGGACAGAGGAGCCTGGAGGGCTGCAGTCCATGGGGTTGCAAAAGAGTTGGGCACAACTTAGAAACTGAACAACACTACTTGCATCTTAATTTTGTCAGATGTTCTGTAACATTTTTTCTTTGACAAATGTTTCTAGGCTCTACAGTCAAGATCTGGGGCTTGTGGGTAGATGAAATCATTTACTAATGTTAAAAATTTGCTGTATTAAACATAAACATTTTTTGGGTATGTACTTTGTAGTGTCATAATTCTTACATTATTGAATTCTTTTCTTTGTCTAGAATGAGTTTCTAAATGTGAACTACAATAACCAGTCTATCAATCATAATCAAAAGGAGGCTAGGGGTGTCCCCAAGGCTCTTTTTATCCCATAAAACCACAGACAGTTTAGGTGGCAGCCTGGAACTAATTTAAGTTAGCCTCCCCGCCCCCCCCACATTTCATAAACAAATGGTGGGAGGACAGTTCAGTCGCTCAGTTGTGTCCTACTCTGCGACCCCATGGACTGCAGCCCTCCATGCCAGGCTTCCCTGTCCATCACCAACTCCCAGAGCTTGTTCAGACTCATGTCATGTGGAAGGACACAAAGACATAAAAAACATCCTGGATGGTAGATAAAGAAGGGGCAATATAGCTGTATCTTTGTGGATATGTTATGTTGACATTATTAAAGCAATGTATTATTATGTTGACATTATTAAAGCAATCTTCCCTGGTGGCTTAGTGCTAAAGAATCCGCCTGCAGCACATGAGACCCAGTTCGATTCCTGGGTTGGGACGATCCCCTGGAGGAGGGCATGGCAACCCACTCCAGAATTATTGCCTGGAGAATCCCCATGGATATAGGAGCCTGGCAGGCTATAGTCCATGGGGTCGCAATGAGTCAGACACAACTGAGTGACTAAGCACAGCACAGTCAATCTGAAAAGTTAAGGTATATATTTTTTCCTGATTTATGTGTACTGATTTTATTGATTTTTCTAGGAAATAGGAAGTTTTGTCATTTTAACTCTAGAGTCCTTTTAGAGCCTTTGTTTTGCTCTTCAACTATGGATAGTTATTGAGAAAAATTGACAATAAAATCTTGACATTTAATATCTGCAAAACCTCACCTGAAAAAATGCTTTCGATAACAGAAAGTCACAGGAGAAAATCTGTAATGTCAGTGCCGATAATGAGTAAAATTAAATCTAGGGGGAAACTGTAAAAGGATCAAGTGTTCATCGAAATGATTGAATCAATTAATTAAAACAATAGCAAGTCAAAAAGAAAAATTTGCAATAAATTATAAAACAATCAAAAGCTGATTTAATTGTTTGATGAAATTGTTTGCTCCAAAAAACAATTGCTTAGTGAGACTTCATCAGTGTTAGCTATATTCCTAAATGTGGAATTAAAATGACTTTTGAGATTATAGTAGGGTCTCTATTTTCAGTAGCCTGAAATTACTGGCTTAGATTTATAAATGAAGTCGTTAAAACAACCTGATAAAAGTGGTATTATGCCTTTATTTGAAGTTATAAATCAAATTTATATATTTAGTTTTGCTAGTTATTAAAGGGATGTTTTATAACTGAACATTTTTGTGTGTCCTAGGTATGTCTCCATAAAACCTGATAGCCGAAAACTGGCCAACGGAACTAATGTTCTTGGCTTATTGCTTGACACTTTACTGATGGAAGGCTTCCATCTGGTCGGCACCAGAACAGCGTCCTCTGAAGACAGAACTGAATGCTATAGTTTCGAAGGATAAAAAAGCCTGACGGTCTTGCCATGAACAAAACAATGAAATCAGAGACTACCCTCATGCCAGAGCAATAGCCATCTTCCTGTTTGGAAATTCCATATATAGGGAATACATGTTAGTCAAATATGTACTTAGTCTATCTTTCTGGCCTTCCACCATGCCATCTTTGGGCAACCGTACCTTAATGCTCAAGCCACACTGACTACTTGCTGCTCTCTAAACAATATCGTGCAGTTGGTGCTTTGGTGTTATGTTCTTTCTACCTTCAGTGCCTCTTTTCCCTTTCCCTTCTTCATGAACACATAAAGCATTCAAGAAGGGGCTATTGAGGGACTTCCCTGGTGGTCCAGTGGTTAAGAATTCGCCTGCCAATGCAGGGGACATGGGTTTGATCCTGGTTCTGGAATATCCCATATGTCGTAGAGCAACCAAGCCCACACAGCACAACTACTGAGCCTGCGTCCCACAATGCGAAGTCTGTACACCACAAGTAGAGAGTAGTCCCCACTCACTGCAGCTAGAGAAAGCCCGTGTGCAGCAATGAAGACCCAGTGTAGCAAAAAAAAAACAAAAAATGGGGCTATGGAATCAGACTGCTTGATGTCTTCCCCCCCAAATATCTGGGTTTATTGAGGGGATGGGGGTCTGCAGGGGAGCCCCAGGTGCCTGTGGGGAAGGCCTGCCATCAGCCTGAAGGGCAGCAGCCCAGCAGGCAGTTGAAGATAGGATCTTCAAAACCTGGGTCTACTTGTAAGAGTGGCTCTTAGCTCCACTGTGCCTAAAGCCTTTGGGTCCAAACATGGCTGTGTAGCAGGGGTGGTTGCCAAAAGGCTTGCCTTCATGCTCTCCATGACCCCCCGAGGTCAGTGTCTTTCCACATTCTCACACTTCAGGCAAGGCTCATGCCAGTCCTTCCCCAGGGAGGTCACCCACTCACCAAAGTATACCTCCGTGTCACACTTGGGGCACATGGCATGGAGGCGCTGAGTCTGGGGCAGGTAGCTGGGTGGGAGCAGACCAGACGCTGGACTAGACTGCTTGATTTCTAATCCCAACTAAGTCACTGGCTACATGGCTTGGGCAAGTCACTCTCTGTGCCTCAGCTTTTTTTAAATCTATCAAATGAGGATAATAAATAAATATCCTTTATAGGATAATATATCTCCCTTATAGGATATGTGAAAATTAAAGGAGATAATGTAAAATACTCAGTACATTGCCTGGCACATGAAAGTCACTCCATAACTATCAGTGATGATAATGATGGAAGATGCATTTCAATTGCACCTCTTCTTGGAGGCCTGTTTTCCTCTTTTCCTAGGTGTAGAAAGCAGCCCTTCTCTCTGTACAGACTTACATGCCATCATAAAAACAAATTTTTCTCACTTCAATGTGAGCTTGATCCACTCAGTTTTAATTCTACTATGTGTAAAAGCATTGTGCTAAACACTTGGTAAGAAATACCTTTGTTAACAATTAGCACCTACTCTGGTGAAAAGCTTTTGAATATAACTTCTATTAACATTCAATGTTCATATATGTTACTTTGATTTAATGAGTCCTCTTTTAGGAATCCTCATATATATATGTCACTTAAAATATTAGGATAAACATCTAGAAATGAAATCATTAAATGAAAGAGCACAGAATAAAGAGAGGGGGCTGGTTCAAGATGGCAGAGTAGAAGAACGTGCACTTATCTCCTCTTATGAGAGCACTAAAATTGTAACTAGCTGTTGAACAACCATCAACAGGAGGACACTGGAACCCACCAAAAAACATAGCCCCCATCCAAAGACAAAGGAGAAGCCACAATGAAACAGGAGGGATGCAATCAAAATAAAATCAAATCCCATACATAATCCTCTGAGTGGGCAACTCACAAACTGGGTAACAATAATACCAAATAAGCTTTCCCACTGTTGTGAAGGTTCTGAACCCTACATCAGGCTTCCCAACCTGGGGATCCAGCGAAATGCCTAGGAATCCCCAAGGAATCTGACTTTGCAGGCCAGTGGGATTTGGTCACAAGATTTCCACAGACTGTGGGAACAAAGACTCCACTCTTGGAGGACACAAACAAAAGCTTGCATGCACCGGGGCCCAAGGAGAAAGCAGTGACCCCACAGGAGACTGAGCAGACCTCTCTGCTAGTGTCTGAGGGTCTCCTGTGGAGGTGTGGCTTGGCAGTGGCTCACCACAGGGACTGGGGCATTGGCAGCAGCAGTCCTTGGAAGTGCTGTCCCCGGCCTGAGCCCTCCTGGAGGTCACCATTAACTCTACAATAGAGCCTGTAGACTCCAGGGCTGGGTCTCCCCAGACTAAACAACTAATAGGGAGGGAGCATAGACCCAGCAGACAATCAGATTATAGTTTTACTGAGCACACCCTGCCCACCAGAGCAAGACCAGTTTTTCCCACTGCTAGTCCCTCCCATCATCAGGAAGCTTACACAAGCCTGTTAGCCTAATCCTCTGGAGGTCAGACAAAAGAAGTAGGAAGAACTATAATCCTGTAGTCAGCCAGAACAAAAACCATATCAGTTCAGTTCAGTTCAGTCGCGCAGTCGTGTCCGACTCTGCGACCCCATGAATCGCAGTACGCCAGGCCTCCCTGTCCATCACCAACTCCCGGAGTTCACTCAGACTCACTTCCATTGAGTCCATGATGCCATCCAGCCATCTCATCCTCGGTCGTCCCTTTCTCCTCCTGCCCCCAATCCCTCCCAGCATCAGGGTCTTTTCCAATGAGTCCACTCTTTGCATAAGGTGCCCAAAGTACTGGAGCTTCAGTTTTAGCATCATTCCTTCCAAAGAAATCCCAGGGTTGATCTCCTTCAGAATGGACTGGTTGGATCTCCTTGCAGTCCAAGGGACTCTCAAGAGTCTTCTCCAACACCACAGCTCAAAAGCATCAATTCTTCTGCGCTCAGCCTTCTTCACAGTCCAACTCTCACATCCATACATGACCACAGGAAAAACCATAGCCTTGACTAGACGGACCTTAGTCGGCAAAGTAATGTCTCTGCTTTTGAATATACTATCTAGGTTGGTCATAACTTTTCTTCC
>SJXQ01008409.1:387409-443070 GCA_006408695.1 Aepyceros melampus | reverse complement strand
GCCAAGAAAATGCACTGGTCATAGCAAACACCCTCTTCCAACAACACAAGAGAAGACTCTACACATGGACATCACCAGATGGTCAACACCGAAATCAGATTGATTATATTCTTTGCAGCCAAAGATGGAGAAGCTCTATACAGTCAACAAAGAGAAGACCAGGAGCTGACTGTGGCTCAGATCATGAACTCCTGATTGCCAAATTCAGACTTAAATTGAAGAAAGTGGGCAACACCACTAGACCATTCAGGTATGACCTAAATCAAATCCCTTATGATTATACAGTGGAAGTGAGAAATAGATTTAAGGGTCTAGATCTGATAGATAGAGTGCCTGATGAATTATGGAATGAGGTTCGTGACATTGTACAGGAGATAGGGATCAAGACCATCCCCATGGAAAAGAAATGCAAAAAAAACCATATCACAGAGGGTTAATCAAAATGAAAAGGCAGAGGGTTATGTCCCAGATGAAGAGACAAGATAAAACCCCAGAAAAACAACTAAATGAAGTAGAGATAGACAACCTTTCAGAAAAAGAATCCAGAATAATAACGGTGAAGATGATCCAGGACCTCAAAAACAGAATAGAGAAGATGCATGAAATGTTTGCCAAAGACCTAGAGGAACTTTTTTAGTTCATAGAGGAACTAAAAAACAAACAAACAGAGATGAACGATATACTAGAAGGAATCAAGAGCAGAATAACTGAGGCAGCAGAACAGACAAGTGACCTGGAAGACAGAACGGTGGAAATCACTGCTACAAAATATAGAAAAAAGAATGAAAACAAAATGAAGACAGTCTAACAGTCCTCTGGGACCACATAAAATGTACCAACATTCACACTGTAGGAGTCCTAGAAATAGAAGAGAGAGAGAAAGGACCTGCTAAAATATTTGAAGAAATAATAGTTGAAAACATCCCTAACATGGGAAAGGAAATAGACAAACCAAGTCCAGGAAGCACAGAGAGTCCTAGGCAGGAAAAACCCAAAAAGAAACACACTGAGACACATAATAATCAAACTGACAAAAATTAAAGACAAAGATAAAATATTAAAAGCAACAAAGGAAAAATGATAATATACAAGGGAAGTGCCATAAGGTTATAAGCTCATTTCTTGAAAGAAACTCTACAAGACAGAAGGAAATGGCATGATATATTTAAAGTGATGAAAAGGAAGAACCTACAACCAAGAATACTCTACCCATCAAGATTCTTATTCAGATTTGATGGAGAAATCAAAGCTTTCCAGACAAGCAAAAGTTAAGAAAATTCAGCACCACTGAACCAGCTTTACAACCAATGCTAAAGGAACTTCTGTAGGCAGGAAACACAAGAGAAGGAACAGATCTACAAAAAATAAACAGAACAATTAAGAAAATGGTAATAAAATCATCCATATATATAATTCCCTTAATGTAAATGGAATAAATGTACCAACCAAAAGACACAGACTGGCTGGGTCTGTGCAGGCACATGTATGCACTTTCAGTTATCACATCACTCTACTTAACTCCCTAAGTTGTTTGTAATTATTTTATATTGTCAGGATAATCATGCTTCCATTATGGCTTCCAGTTGCAATTATTTTCATTTTTTGTTTGGCTATTGATTGAAAATTGATCAACATCTTTTACTACTGTGATTATGTAACTATTATTTCGTCTTAATACCACTGTATCATGATCGGTCAACAGAAAGTAGTAGAATTCTATCTCACTAAAACTACCATGTAATAGAAAAACCTGTAATCATTTTTAAAAATCCAGATGCACATTAGAATTATCTTGGAATTTTTTTTAAAAATACAAATGCCCAGGTATTGTTTTTTTACCCCCAAAGCTCTAGATGTGATTCTAAAGAGCAGCCATGTTTAAAAACAACTAGACTATATGATCTTTTACTTTTATCTAGTTTGTTTCACTTTTTCTATTTCAGTGCTCCCATATAATTTAGTTTATGTTTTCTAACTTCTCCATCTCTTGTTCTTTCTCCAGCCTTTATCAAGTATAGTAGAAAAGCTCTTTTGTATATATATAAAATATACATACATTGTAATAATATATATAATATACATATTTTAGAAAACATGAATTTTTGCCTGACTAAAAAGTTTATGACATTTTGGTTCCAATTGTTTGAATAAGTATGAATAGAATGCTAGGTTTCTAACTTATATTCACTCAAAGATTAGATAGTTCCATTTATTCTGGTGTCTAGTACTACTGCTAAAAGCCTAGAAAGCTAACCATGTTAGTGTTTAAAAAAAGTTTTTGAATGAGGCTTGAAACTTCTAATTCAATTCTGAGAATATAAAGAAATACTATGTTGTATAAAACACCCCAAAAATTAACATGTGATACAGTATTATTAACTAAAGTACAGATTTTGTTTAAATTTCACAAAATTTTATGCTAATGTTCATTATTTTTTTCATTCCTTATTCAAGATTCCACACTGTATTTAGTTGCATTGAGCAGCTTCAGTTGCATGCAACAAATTCTCTTTTCATTTTTATTCTGTTACACATATTTTCTAATTTTCCTTGGTATGGCTTCTTAGATACACTCATCCTTTAAAAGTGGACATTTATTTTCCAAACACATGGAGTTATCAAAGTATATTTGATATTAATTACTCATTTTGCTATTAATTTCTCATTTAAATGCTTTCTTCTCTGCAATCACCTTCTGTGTTTTTTCAGTCTTTTAATTTTATTGAGACTTTTAATGGCTAAGTCAAAGATCTCTCTTGGTAATTGTTACATTACACTTGAAAATATGGAGGTTATTTTCAAATATCTTTTGATATAGATTTCTAATATAATTCTGCAGTGGTAAGAGAACAGACTCCATGATTTCAATACTTTTAGACCATTAAATTTTTGCACCTTGTTTTGTGTCCCTGAATATGTTCCAGTGTCTTCTGGTTTATACTCTATGGGAACTTGAATAGAATTTGTATCCTGCTGTTGTGTGAAAATTGTATAAATCTTAATTATGTTGAATTGGTTCATAGTATTTCTCAGGTCTACTATATCCTTCTACTTTTCTGTCTGTTCATTCTATTAATTTTTGAGAGTTTGATACTGAAGCTCCAACTAAAAATCTTAATTATCTACTTAAAAGAATAATTATAACATATAGTGGAACTATATGTAACTTTGGAAAATTCTGAAAGAGATGGGAATACCAGACCACTTTACCTGCCTCCTGAGAAATCTTCATGCAGGTCAGGAAGCAACAGTTAGAACTGGACATGGAACAGACTGGTTCCATGTAGGAAAAGGAGTACGTCAAGGCTGTATATTGTCACCTTGCTTATTTAACTTATATGCAGAGTACATCATGTGAAATGCCAGGCTGGATGAAGCACAAGCTGGAATCAAGACTGCTGGGAGAAATATCAATAACCTCAGATATGCAGATGACACCACTCTTACGGCAGAAAGCAAAGAACTGAAGAGCCTCTTGATGAAAGTGAAAGAGGAGAGTGAAAAAGCTGGCTTAAAACTCAACATTCAGAAAATTAAATATGGCATCTGGTCCCATCACTTCATGGCAAATAGATGGAGAAACAGTGGAAACAGTGACAGACTACTTTTCACTCAGATGGTGACTGCAGCCATGAAATTAAAAGACGCTTGCTCCTTGGAAGAAAAGCTATGACCAACCTAGACAGCATATTAAAAAGCAGAGACATTACTTTGCCAACAAAGGTCCATCTAGTCCAAGCTATGGTTTTTCCAGTGGTCATGTATGGATGTGAGAGTTGAACTATAAAGAAAGCTGAGCACTGAAGAACTGATGCTTTTGAACTGTGGTGTTGGAGAAGACTCTTCAGAGTCCCTTGGACTGCAGGGAGATCCAACCAGTCCATGCTAAAGGAATTCAGGCCTGAATATGCATTGGAATGACTGATGCTGAAGCTGAAACTCCAATATTTTGGCCACCTGATGCGAAGAACTAACTTATTGGAAAAGACCCTGATTCTGGGAAAGATTGAAGGCAGAAGGAGATGGAGACAACAGAGGGTGAAATAGTTGGATGGCATCACCGACTCAATGGACATGAGCTTGAGCAAGCTCCCGGAGTTGGTGAAGGACAAGGAAGCCTGGCATGCAGTTCATGGGGTTGCAGAGAGTAGGACACAACTGAGCAACTGAACTGAACTGATATGTAACTGTTCTTTTTCCAAGTCTACTGTAAATGTGTCATACTTTCATAATTTAAACACTAAAAAAAAAAAAAAACCACCTAAAAAATAGAGCACCAAGTACTTTGCACATAAAAGGGTTAAAAAATGTTGAGTGGAAGCAGTTGAGCACCATTTTAAAAAGTACAAACTTATTCATTCAAAAACATCTGTTGAACATTTGCTGGACACTAAGTTTTCAGATTTAAAACAAGGGTAAAACAAAAATCCTTATTCTTAATGAACTTACATTCAAGTGAGAAACTGTATCATCATAACAACAAAAATTAGAAATAAACTCAAAGTTCATCAATAGAGAATGGATAAATTATGGGCCACAGTGAAATGCTGTGCAGCCTTTAAATGAATGAGACAGCAAATTATAAACTAAGAAGGAAGGATTGTCAAACATTTGTAAGTTGAAAAGCAAGGTGTAAGACAATATATAAAGTGAAAAAATATATTTCTACTTTATGTACAGTATGTAGTTTCCATTTGTAGAAAAAAAATATATGGAACATTATATATATACATACATATATATATACACACACACATATATATTCAGGAATTTTCCATATAGCAAGATATTTCCACATAGCGAAGATATGGTTACCTGTGGAGAAAGAACTAAGTGAATGCAGTTTAAATGTGGGAGGAAGACTTACTTTTCACCAGACCAGGTAGGTCTTTTTTAAAAAAGGAAGAAAAAGCCATGCCTCAAAGATTATGTGTACGTGCCAGGGTTAGCAGACTGCTTTGGCATGGGATAGCCTATTATCTCATACTGATCCAAATTTTACCATACCATCTTTCCTGTGAAATCCTTACACTTAGCAAAGGAATTACATTCCAGAAATTTCTAGTAATTACAGATTTGTGTTTTAAGCTATAGGGAAGAAAGATCTTTTCAAAAGTCTCCTAGTAGTACCTCAAGAGGTTATGTATAATGGAAAAGAGAAAAATACTTCAAGACTAGTAATGTTAAAGTTAGCAACTGAAAATAATGGCCCAAATTAAAAAAAAAAGCCTTATGAATGAGTATTTTGTTTTTGGTAGCACTTTTCTTCTCTAAAGAGAAGTATCTTAGTTGTTTTAGTCTGCCATCTTAGTTTTGGGGATATGTCTGGTCTGGTTTTCTCACTAGCATCATATTCTAGGGTATAATATTTCCATTCTGCTAAGTTTTGGGCAGTGTGTGATTTAACTAGCTGAGTAAAGTTGGCATGGTTATATATGTAACACTGTTTAATTCTCTATAGTGCTTTGCTGAGAAGATTATTAAAGACTGATAACCGGTTAAAAGAATAGTGAAGCAAAAATACTGTAACTACAGATTGGCAAAGAATAAGACAGGGAATGCTTAAATTGCTATTAATGTGTTTTAGTCATTAAACTTGTAGAAACTAGCTTGAGATGAGAAATAAAATATTCTTTTTAGCTGAAACTCCAATACTTTGAGAGACGGCAATGGCACCTCACTCCAGTACTCTTGCCTGGAAAATCCCATGGATGGAGGAGCCTAGTAGGCTGCAGTCCATGGGGTTGCTGAGAGTCGGGCACAACTGGGCGACTTCACTTTCGCTTTTCACTTTCATGCATTGGAGAAGGAAATGGCAACCCACTCCAGTGTTCTTGCCTGGAGAATCCCAGAGACAGAGGAGCCTAGTGGGCTGCCGTCCATGGGGTTGCATAGAGTCGGACACGACTGAAGCAACTTAGCAGCAGCAGCAGCAGCCAATACTTTGGCCACCTCATTCGAAGAGTTGATTCATTGGAAAAGACTCAGATGCTGGGAGGGATTGGGGGCAGGAGGAGAAGGGGACGATAGAGGATGAGATGGCTGGATGGCATCACCGACTCGATGGATGTGAGTCTGAGTGAACTCTGGGAGTTGGTGATGGGCAGGGAGGCCTGGCGTGCTGCGATTCATGGGGTCGCAAAGTGTCGGACATGACTAAGCGAATGAACTGAACTGAACTGAACTGAATAGAAACATTACCCATGGAAACATGTAATATACATATATTTAATTAATTCAGTCAGAAAATATTTATTGACATTGTATGCTAAATACTCTTCCAGACACTGAGGATACTGCAAGGAGCAAAATAAGGTCTTCCTTTCTAGAGCTTACTACAAATACAATTCATAATATTGATGATGGGTTTAAATTAAGTTAGGCTTTTAATTAAATAGTTCCTCAAAAGACGGGTTCACAATCCAGAGGTTTTTAGAATGAGATAAATTATCAAAATTTAAAAATTATATATTATTGACTAGGAAAAGTGTACTTTTAGAGTGGATTGAGTTTCTTATTTTAGTAAATATTTTAAAGATGATATCTGGAGACACCTCTGTCAAGATTATCTCAGTGAGTCTCTTGTCTTCACACCAACAATGAGTGGGCATGATGAGTGAGAGACATCAACATGCACAAAAACCTGGGTCTTGTTTTAGAAAGGGAGGCAGGCATATGGCTGGAAGCAAACAGGGATGTGTTAGATGAACCACAGACAAATTCAAACTCTTGCCTGATTTAGGGAAAATAGAAGACTTTAACATATTCATATGGGTATCACTTAACTTCTTGACCAAATTGCTCATAAGAAATTATAAGAAAATAATGGCAGAAGTTTGTGTTGGTCAATCAAACTGAAAACTCTGACGATCAAATCACAGACTCGTAATTGTCCATCTCAGATACATAGGGAGAAATCATCACCAAGCATGGTTTGTCCATCTAGTTGGGCTTCCCTTATTCTCCCACTTACCTTTGTTTCAGCCTCTTTCTATCACCTGAAGTTTCATTTCTGATAAGGCACTAAGGATCTTAGCTTATTCTTGAATCTCAACAATGTAAACTTTTAAGTGGCTGGAAGTTCTTCCTAAGAAGATTTTCTGAAAAGGAGCTCTAGTGTTGAATTTTATTCTTGAATTTAACATACAAGTCACAATTGCAAAGAATTCTGAGTTATGTTAAAGTCAAACTTAATTTGAGCTGCTTCCCTAATAGCTCAGTTGGTAAAGAATCCACCTGCAATGCAGGAGACCCTGGTTTGATTCCTGGGTTGGGAAGATCCCTTGGAGAAGGGAAAGGCTACCCACTCTAGTATTTTGGCCTGGAGAATTCTATGGACTGTAAAGTCCATGGCATCGCAAAGAATTGGACATGACTGAGTGACTTTCACTTCAAAATATACTTGAAATCAGGAGTCTGAAGTAATATAAATGGTCAGGGGAAAGCAGTTTGAGAAATATATGACTTAGGGAATTGTAAGCTGTTTCTAATTTGTCTTGTATGCTGTTTATATCTAACAAATGTCAGCTCAGTTATATACATCTTTGTATTGGTTCTCTATTATGAACAACAGAAATGGTCACATTACTGGAGATTTTGCTGAAAGACTTGCTAAGACTTTTAAATACCCATATTCTACTGTTATTTTTATTCTGTGTTGGGAAGTTGACCCTGTAACAGCACATTAAGCAATGAAGAAGGCACTAAGAGGAAATTTTTAAAAGGAAATTTTGGAAATTTTATTACCTTCCTGGAGCTATTGAACCCATGGGAAACACTAGTGTAACATCAAACTTAGTGTTTTAAGCAAAAGTTTAAGAAGTAAAGAGATGAGATGAAAATATATTACTAAAAATTACTTAATTTCTGGAATATCAACAACATCATAAAGACATAATTGCTTACCAGCTTTGTCCCAGAACTACACTTTTTGAATTGTTAGGTCTTCTATTGGATCTATTAGAAATAAAAAGTTTTGTACAAATTTCACCAAAAGACTCATCATCTCAAAATTATTAAGCTTGGAAAAATGCCTTAATATTTATCTAAGCAATGAGGTCAATCCAACCCCCCAAATATTTTAATAGATAAAAAGCTAACCTCTTACATGGTGAATGGGAAATGAGTATTAAGCATAGCACACAATAAATAAGCAACAAAATACAGTAGAATTAATAGGACTTTACTCCCCAAACTGAAATGTGCCTAAGACTTAATCACAGAGTTTTCTGTACCTTCAGGTTTCACACCAATACCTCAAATCCAGAAATCATTGTTTTAAGGTGGCTGTTTTTTTTAATCTGCCAGTTGAGTAAAACACACCAAGTGTTTCTATTTCATGTTACTTTTCTCATTTCACACTCTGGTAAGAATTTTAATATTTTTGGGTTCCCAAGTTGGAAGCCAAATAGGAGAGGTTTATCTTACCCTTCTTGTAAAAACACCCCAAGAAAGTCTGGTTGCAATGACTGCCGTTCCATGAGTTCTTTTAAAATGAGGACTGGGATTGTGCTTCATACTGGTCTTCATATTCCCCCACAGTGCCAAACAGTGGAGGTGAATATACAGTAGAGGTGATGAATAGATTCAGGGGATTAGATCCAGTGAACAGAGTCCTGAAGAACGATGGACAGAGGCTTCTAATATTGTCAAGAGGCAGCTAACAAAAGTCCATGGGGTTGTAAAGACTCGTACATGACTTGGCAACTGAAGAGCAATGCTAGACATCCAACAGTCTTACTGAAGTGAAAAATTTGGAACTCTATAGTCTCAGTAAACATCCATTTGGAAAAACAAGAATTACAGTAGATTCAAAGACAAATGATATTTTACATGAAGAGTCTGAATGAGTTGATTCATGTTAAAGACTGCAGAAAGAAACCCATGGTATTTGTCTATGAGAAGTTTATATGGGTAACCTCCCAAAAATCGAGATGAAAGCATAGGTGTATATAAAAATACTAAGTAGTTGAAAGTTATGCAAAATTATACATTTAAAATAGCCAAGCCAAACTAGAATATACCATAATATGCTAATGAAAGTGTAATGCTACAAGAATGCTTAGTAATTAAATAAATATTAAAGGAATACAAATTCCAAATGAATGTTACATGACTACAGTCAATATTAAATCTTGACTTACCTCCATAATTTAGAAGTCATGAAAAGATAGTAGAAGTCATCAGACCTGGCACGTAAGTCAGATGTAACTAGGATGGAAACATAGAAACAAATGTTCCCAGTTCTGGATAACGTGACTTGAAGACATAGGTTCACTGAATTTGGATTAATCAAACGGCTCAAAGATTTAGGTAAAAGGGTCTAAAAGATTCTATTATTTATATTCAGAAGACATATTACTGAGTTTTTAAAAGGCTATTTTGGAAGCACAGATTAATACTTTAGGTTTTCTTATATATCATTAAAGTAGAATATATTAGAAATTTAAAATGTAGAGTAATATGATATTTCTGTCTCATGACGGGCATGCAATTACTAGGGAAACCAATCAAGATACTCTGACTTTCTAAATAGGAATCCTATAAAGCAAGGTCTAACTCCTAGAAAACCAGATTACTACTTTCAATTAATTAAAACATTTTTTTTGCTTGGTCACTTTTAAAATTTCTGGGTATAATTTAAGCAGTACTGAATCTCTATTTGATTTTTTGGGCTAATGCTTTTCTTCAGAAGCAAACCCAATTTAGGGTGAAAAAGAGAAAATGTTTTCGACCTCTTAGCTTAATCCCCTCTTAAGTGTTTTTCTCCATCAAAAACAAGTATTTAAATAAGGAATCTCAATTATCTAAACCTATTTTGACCATCTTCCGGAATTTCTTGTTATACCTCTTTTGAAATGCCGCAGTTGCTCTCTTGGAAAACTCGTCTTCCTGGTTTTCACATTTCTGTTTATTATTACAATTCTTCAGCCAGAATGCCAGGCCTTTGTGCTGCACTGTTTCTTGAAATTGGAGACCAGCACATTTCCCACAATTTAATTACATGCTTTTCCATTTGAGAAATTAAAGTTATGTGTCAATTTTACAGTTTTAACTGACTGAATTGTTTGGACTTTAAGTTCTCAATTTCATTCCTTCAGTGTAACAGTGAATTTTGTTTAGTGAATAGAAGCAAAGGGAAGGTTCAAGAATATGAACACATTTTAGTTACTGACTTTCATAACTGATACAAGTGTAGGAATTTTCCTAAAGGCAGAAGCTTGAGATATGACACTCTTAAGAAAAAAAGGTTTGAATTCCATTTTGGAAATGTTTATTTAAGACTACATACCCAAATAATATTTTTACACTCTTGCCTGGAAAATTCCATGGAGGAGCCCGTTAGGCTGCTAAGAGTCAGGCCTGACTGAGCGACTTCACTTTCGCTTTTCAGTTCATGCACTGGAGAAGGAAATGGCGGCCCACTCCAGTGTTCTTGTCTGGAGAATCCCAGAGACAGAGGAGCCTGGTGGGCTGCCGTCTATGGGGTCACACAGAATTGGACACGGCTGAAGCGAATTAGCAGCAGCAGCAGCAGGTGTTTATGTACTTCTTTTTAAAAGAAAGGGATATATTGTATTTAATAAAGATCTTTAGTTAGCTTGTCTACCTGTATCAGCTTTGAATGGGTAACTGATACTGCCTCTCCAGCCAGACTTTTACATAGAATTCCAGTTCTGTATATTCAGTGACTTTAATCAAAGCAATTCCAAAAGAATGCCTGGATATCATTTTAGATTCAATATTACAAAAATGGGACTCAACATCTTTCCTTCTCAAATTAGTTTTTCTTAACTCTCTTCTTTCAGTGATACTATTATTGTCTTCCAGGACAGAAAATGTTACTTTTGACACCTACTTTTATTCAACTCATTATGATGTTGTGCAATTTTTTTCTTTTGAAATATCTTAAATTTATTCTCGTATCTCCATTTTCATTGTCACTATTCTGTTCAGGTTTTCTTCACTCCTAGATCACCACAGTAGTCACATGCCCAGTTTTGTTGCCAACAGACTTTCTTAGAATCCTTCTGTATATAGTGTAGCTGCATTTAATTTCCAAAAATTCCATTATTTTATGTTTTTATTATTTTGGTTTCAAGAGGCCATAACATCTCCCTATTCCTTGCTCTATCAAGACTAAAGTCCCCTAATCTGCCTAATATCTAGGCAAAGGCCCAATGACTTAGTTCTAACCTAGTTATCTAAATTCATGTGACCTTTGCCTTGGGTCTTAAGGCAAAGGTCCCAAGTTTCTTTGGGGGGAATACTGCACTCTATTTTGGCTTAGGATCTTACCCACAAACCAGAACAGTCCAGTACTTTACAACTCAAAGCATCTTAATTTACAAGCGTACAGGCCACAAATTACAAAATAAGACTTTTTTTTACTGAGTCAGCAGAGACATCTGTCTAATGCCTCTGCAGTTCCCTAGTTACTTACAGTTTGAACTGAGGAGATCATCACATGTGGCATTTATTGCCTTTTACTAGAACGAGCTGTTGTCTGGCACTTTGCTCTGTATGGACAATGTCTGTTTTCTGCTTCTGGTCTCAGTCCTTTCTCCACATGGTCTAGGTACACAAGATATGATTTTTTTTTTTTTTTTTTTGATGGGGGCAGTGGTGATGTCAAAATAAGTGCCTAGAAAACAAGTCATAAAGCAAATCAGTATAGAGGGGAAACTGCTTCACCATGGGAATCATTATTTAATTCTGGTTGAATTCCTGATTTCTGGCTAAATATGTCAACCTCCCTCAAAGCCAAATCAAACCCAACAGCAACATTAGACTTTTCAAAAAATGTAATTTATATAGAGGTTCTGGAAATCAGACAAAAATGTCCTATAGATTTTATATAAAAGCTCTAAGGGTACATAAAAACAAATCCTTATCATATTATAACTTAAATGTCCTAGCAGAAAACAAAAGTTCCATATTTGATCCACATTTTTCTTTCTGAAAGCTTTTTTCAAGTGACTTGGATAGTCTTTTATAAAATTGTCCAAGAAAGTTTATATAAGAAAACCCATTTCAGTCAATAAGGTAGCTCTAGTAAGCAGAGGGATTCAGAAGCATACCATTAACTCTAGTCACTTTAAAGCATTGTAGCAGATGTTCCATAGTTATTTTTGTGATTATAGTAATGATGGCTCTCGGAATTTTTTTTTCTGAAAGGTATTTTTTAATGTATGGGCTTCTCATTCTACTTGCATCTCCTATCTCCTTAGGTTGTGCATATGTGCTTAGTGGCTCAGTTCTGTGTCCTACTCTTTTAAGGCCCCATGGACTGTAGCCTGCCAGGCTTCTCTGTCCATGGGATTTCTCAGGCAAGAATACTGGAGTGGGTTGCCATATCCTTCTCCAGGGGGTCTTCCTGACCCAGGGATCAAACTTGCATCTCATGCATTACAGGAAGATTCTTTACTGCTGAGCCACTGGGAGAGTCTCATCTCCTCAGCGAAGTGAAAGCTGCTCAGTCGTGTCTGACTCTGCAACCCCATGGACTAGTCCCTGGAATTTTCCAGGCCAGAATACTGGAAAGGGTAGCCATTCTCTTCTCCAGGGGATCTTCCCAACCCAGGGATGGAACCCAGGTCTCCTGCATTGCAGGCAGATTCTTTACCAGCTGAGCCACCAGGGAAGTCCATCTCCTCAGAGAGACAACAAATAAAAGCCAAAGCATACAGTTAAATTATACTTTCTTGGAAAGTTTTAGATGATCAGCTAGATCACTATAACCTCAAAATTTCATAAGCTTTCCAACTATTCATTCCCCTATGCATAGGTTTCTGGCTCTGATTAAAATTTTAAAAAGAAATTTCTTCAAGGTAGTTAATTAATGCTTCAATGTTAATAGGCAGCATAGAACAGAGGCGCTCTGATATGTGGAACAATTAAAGATGGAGAACTTCTAAATTACCAGGTAAGAGCCTGGGCATTTTTATATTTGTATAGCTGGTATTCAGCCTTTCCAGAACATATTGTCTCTAAATTACTACTGATTTTCAGTAATCAATTGCCATTTATCAAGCATCTTGCAGAGTATATAATGAAAAATAAAATAGTTGGAACTTCCCATGATCAGATTTCATTAGAATCACTTTTTAGGCATTTTAACTAGGTTAGGATGTTACCTGGGAAAGGTGCCAAATAAACTAATCTGTGCTAATGTTTTTTTTTTTAAAGCCTCTGCTCATAAAGAAGGATGTATTAATTGTTCTTGGGCAGGTATAGGAGCACAAAAGAGAGAAACAATATTTCTGGATGAAGAGGAAAAGTAAACTGGGAAAATTTCATGCAGGGGCTAGATACCCTAAAAATATTTAGATAGCTAAAGATGAGGGAAAGCACATCCTAAGAGTAAATAATTTGAGCTAAGGGTGGATGAAAATTAGAGGTTTGGAAAAGGAGTAATGTTTTTATTTGGCTTAACAGTACTACAGTCTTAATTCATAATCATTTCTGTAGTGGTAAGGTCAATCTCAACTGGGCAAAAAGTATCCCCGACAGTAGGCTTTTGGCCATGCAACCCCTTCCTCTCAAGATTTCTCACTTGATTTGCTGAGTTAAAGGCCTAGACTGCCCAATGTTTAGGGTAATCCAATGTTTAGCCTAACTTAAGCCTAGGCTTCCTTCTAATATTTCTTACAACTCATGTTTTATTTTCCTTCAGATCATCACATTTTTTCAAGAGACTGCAGGCAATCTGAATATACTCTCATTTTCTTCAATTAGAAATTAGGGCACATTATGGAGAGGCAATGGCACCCCACTCCAGTACTCTTGCCTGGAAAATCCCATGGATGGAGGAGCCTGGTGGGCTGCAGTCCATGGGGTCGCGAAGAGTCAGACACGACTAAGCGACTTCACTTTGACTTTTCACTTTCATGCATTGGAGAAGGAAATGGCAACCCAGTCCAGTATTCTTGCCTGGAGAATCCCAGAGACGGAGGAGCCTGGTGGGCTGCTGTCTATGGGGTCGCACAGAGTCAGACATGACTAAAGCGACTTAGCAGCAGTAGCATGCAGAGGAAGGAAAACAATCTCAAACATGTACACTTATTTCCCTACCATCTCCCCAAGACCAATCTGTTTTAAAACTGTAACTACTCTTCTTTACCTGATCATGACTTTCTTCATGTTTTCTGCACTAAGTCTCCAATTCTTTCATTTCACTGAGTTAATCTATTGAAAAAATAGGAGCTTATTTCCCACCTCCTCTAAGAAGTCTTGGAGAAGGAAATGGCAACCCACTCCAGTAATCTTGCCTGGAAAACTCCATGGACTGAGGAGCCTGGTGGGCTGCAGTCCATGGGGTCGCAAAGAGTCGGACACGACTGAGCAACTTCACTTTCACTAAGAAGTCTTTTCCGTTGTCTAGATCACATTTTCTTTGAGATTCTACTGTGAACTTCAAGTCCGTAAGACAGACTTTACACTTCACTCTTCTCTAGTTGTTTCTTGTAAGTCAGTACAATATTACCAGCTAGGAAAAGTTCTTTGTGGACAGTGACCATCTTTTTTAGACTGTTGTGAAGTACTGGGCATAGAATAGGTCTTTAATAATAAAAGATCATCTCACTTGAAAAACGTAAACAGAAAACTTTTAAGGCATTTTAAGAATTATTTTAATAGCTTTTTGATGAGATGAAATTATATTCACTCCCATTTATAGACCTCATGGAGAAGGCAATGGCAGCCCACTCCAGTACTCTAGCCTGGAAAATCCCATGGATGGAGGAGCCTGGTGGGCTGCAGTCCATGGGGTCGCTATGAGTTGGCACAACTGAGTGACTTCATTTTCAGTTTTTACTTTTCTGTATTGGAGAAGGAAATGGCAACCCACTCCAGTGTTCTTGCCTGGAGAATCCCAGGGATGGGGGAGCCTGGTGGGCTGCCGTCTATGGGGTCGCACAGAGTTGGACATGACTGAAGCGACTTAACAGCAGCAGTGTAGACCTCAAATTATCACGTCAGATTTTTACACTATTCAAAAATAGATTTGCATATGAATAAACTGTCCTGCTCTACTTTGGTAAGGTACATAACATACATAAATATGTTATGTACACAACCATGATCAAAACCAGTCGCCATTCTTGGGATTTCCCTGGTGGTCCAGTGCTTTTGATTCTGCTTCCACTGCAGCAGGCACTGGTTCGATTCATGGGTTCCCTGATTGGGGAAGTAAGATCCTTCATGCCACACAGCCCAGAACAAAACAAAACATAGCAGCTATTCTTGATAATCCAATCCCTTTTGATACAATTTCTGGCAATAGGAGAGATTTACAAGTATTAATACTTGGTTGTGGCCTTGATTGCCCGCCAATAGATTATAATTGAAAGGTTTGAAATTTGAATCCTTTAGACTGTACACATTTCAAGTGTGTTGTCAAATTATGAATACAATATAATTTTGTTCAGTTTGAAATAAAGTGAAATTTTGCTAAAAGGAAACTAGAATTCTTCAAATTGAATCCACCTGAATTTGTCTCTTGCCCTCTACTTCAAGAAAAAAGTCAACTTTAAGAAAAATTATAACCAAATACCCTTTGGACATATGGCTTAAAACACATTAAATACTATTCTTGAAAGTTCTATACCTACTGTAACATTTTATATGACTTGATCCTTACATAAAATTTAACATTCAGCATATTGCTTAAGACAAAATATACTGAAATTTTGTAATTTTTATTACTGCTTTACAAAATATTCAAACAAGGTCTAAGGTCATTGTAAACTCCAGTTGACTAAATATCCAATACTTCATATCATCCCATTAATCCAATTAAATGCTTATCTGATAAACATTAAAATTTTTTATTTTTCAAAAATAAGAATTTGAGTGTGTGCCTCTCCTCTAGGTTTCCATGGAGCTGTTTTTCTTTCTGTTGGCTATGTTTCATATAATCAAGGTTACAATCTGACAAAAGCGTGGGGAAAAAAATTTTAAATTTTTTCTAGAATGGAAAAGGTAAATATATAACATCCAAAATTCTAAGGTGATAACTGAGGCTTCCACCTAAGTCTGCAAGATTAATGAGTAACATGTCAGTGTAGAGAATTATTTATAAAATAAATACATTGTAGACTGACTCTGTCCTAGGATTATAAAAATTTAGGACAAGACAGACCTTTTACTTACAATTTACAGTGAGACTTGAAGGGAACAATTTAGTTAAGGTCACACAACTTTAAGCCAAGCCAATTTTTAAGTATTTGAATATGACCACATTTAACTTCTCTGGGATAGGACAGTTTAAGCTTCTGTTTACATTGTCATTCCCCTGGCAAAATAACCAAGCAGTACTAAACAATTCTTTAGGACAACATTCACAAATAGGAACTTTATTATACTAAATGATAACTTTTTGTTCTGCTTCATTTCATGATCTTCTACATCAGTGGGAAAACTTATGTTTCTCCTACATGCTTCATTGTTATCTAAATCAAATTCATTTTGATGACACTGAAGAGACTAGTATCAGAGGCAAATGACTCTGAACAAAATAACTTGTTGAATGAATAAATAGCTGTACATATACATTACTGAATGAGATTCAAGTAATGTAAGTTTTATTGTTTGAGACTTAAAAATGAGGACAAATCAGAGAAAATAATTTATAGATTCTCATGTCTAGAATCATCAATCTAATGGACATTTTCACTCCTAATTTATTTCTTGATTTTCTACATTATTCTTAATTCTTCTAGGAATCCTAATCCTGAATTCTTTCTTTCTAGAAAGACCTATATTATTACAATTTCTTTTCCTTAGGAGCCAGTAACAGAACCAAACACAGTCTAAAAAGATTTATCTAGAAAAATTGTTTCTAGAAGTTTCATATTTTCAACTATGAGAAATTAAATACAAAACTACTGAATATTAAAAGTAAACATTTCGAAGACAGAGGTTGTAAAGTTGTAAGACTGTTGAAAACAGAATTCTAAAAATTCTGACTTACCACCATGTTAAATAAATCAGACTGATTCAATATTAATTTAAATGTTTATGGGAAATCTACTGCATGTCAAGTATGTTTTCAGTTTAAAGTTTTTATATGCATAAGGAAATTGTTACTTAAAATACATCAGATATCACAAATAACAAAATTACACATTTCTACACATGAACAAATGAAAACTACAAAAATTTAAGTAGCAGTTTCATGTAAAAAGGTTATCATACTAAGACAGGAAATGAAACAAGATGAAAAGTAAACTTTGCCAAAATAAGGAATTTCATACTAGATTGAAGACAAGGTTATAGGCTGATTTCATCATTCCTATGCTTCCTTTCACAGGTCTCTGGATAAATTCCATTGAGCAATTATCTATTTAAAGGTAACTAACTGTTGCCATCTGTTGTATTTAGAATCTTGATGTCAAAATCCTAAACTAATGCAACAGTATCTTAGGCTTTTTCCTTATTTTAAAATGAGGGTATTATTGGCAGTGAGCAATTAATTTTAGAAAACATCTTAAAAATAAAAACAATCTGAGTGCAGACCTATCAGGAATATTATCAATAAACAGGTCTGTTAATTATAAAACACCCAAGTATTTGGTAGGTCATGCCTAGTTTGGAAGGCATTTTAACTATGAAGAGTAAGAGAGACCATCATGCGAAATCAATCTGAAAGCAAGCAGAGTATTATAAGGCTAGAACTTCAGTTAATTTGGGAATATATTTGGGTCCTCCAAACAAAAGTAGAGTCCAGAAGTCAGATGATTTCCCAATTCAGGGTCAAGCAGCTGAATGCCATGAATTTAGGCAGGCAGCATTTAGAGGCTGGGTACTGTCTGTTCAGGAAGCTGGTTAAAGTTAGAGTCAGAGATCGCAAAAAAAGAACACGAAGACAGTGCTAGGCAAAAAGGTCACACCCTATGACCTCAGTGGCAAAGATGAAAGTGAAAACTGTTTCTTGATGAGAAAAAGAGACAGTCATAAATAGTTGTTCTGACTGAATTCTTACATGCAAGCTAATATAACTTCATTGGTCTAAGCAAGGTTGATTTGGGTTTGGCTGTCTTAAGCAATGGAGTGTAGGGGGGTCAGGTGAATGATAAAGTGGGGAAAATAGCCATCAAATAATTTTAATACTTTTAAAATTATTTAATATTTTATAAAATTCCAAATCTTTAGATGGAAACAGAGCTAACTGGAATTCTTGACCTCCATAATGCTTTCTTATAACATTTCAGGAAGAACATCTCAGAAGCCACTTCAACCTACCACAGTTTTCCTAAGACTTACATCAAGTATACTGTCAAAGTTTGTCTGTTACCTAGAAGATAAAACATGCTCTGTGAAATTCTTCATGCCTTAACTAATGCATCATCTCAGTAAGAGATAAAGAGCCTTCACAGACTTACTTTATGTATAAAATATAAAATTTGCTATTAGCTGGGAGGAACTATTTCATGTTTCTCATTTCTCTTTCCCTGTGATCCTTCAATGAAACTGTGATACTGTTGATCTGGAAATAGATTTGATCTAATTGATCTTGGGAGAATTCTACTGAAATGATCTAACTTCTGGCTATCTAACAAGCCAGTTGTTTTGAGTAGTCATCCTAATATTGGTATCAATGCATTATTGGTATCAATGCATTCAACAATTATGAAGGGAATTAATCTGATATTGAGTGCACCATGAGATTATGGGCTCACCAAACGGGCTAAGATAGTCTGGGCTCAAGCCTATTAGGCTTACAGGATAATCATAGAGAAATAAGGAAAATAATCACAATACGATGTAACATAAGCAATAATGAAATGACTATAGGGATGACAACAGAAAAGGGAGTTGTTAATTTTGTGTGTGTGTATATGTGAAGAGGGTGGGAGGAGGTTGTCCTTTGAGACAATACCCCTGAGTATTTCTGAAGGCTCAGTGAGAACCTGCAATACTGGCTAGAATTGCTCTATAGGACAGAATGAAGTTAATGATGATAAAGCCGGCCAGAAGCCCTTTAAATTGACATGAATACAAAGAAAATGGTATGTTTCACAGCTTAGGGTAATCTGCAAAGTAAGTTTACAATTTAAATGTATAATTTTTCTGCAGCCTTCTAGTTACAAAAGTTCTATTTTCTCTTAGATATTGATTAGCTTCTAAAGAGACACATGAAGTGAGATAACAATGCTGTTTGATGCTAAGATGCCCTAAAAGCAGTACAATCAAATATGACCTATAGATTTGTAGACTTGCTCTACAGAGTTAGGTGCTAGGGCAGTTTTCTCAGGGGCGGACACTGCTACTAAGGGCTGACACACACAAACACTCAGGTCCAGTGTTACCAGAACACCATTCTCAGAGCATGTCTCCTTGCAGTGTGATAGTAGCAGCATCATGGAGTACTTCAGAAGTTAATTTGTGCTTAGTATAGTACTTCCACATACAAGTTTATCTTAACATTCTTTGAAAGTGTAATTATCATTTTGAGCCTTTTAGGGCTTAATTTCCACTTTGTCTCCTCTAACTCCTGTTAACTATAAGACAGAGGTTGTAGCTCATTAAGTATGAGCTCTGCAATCAAACTGAGCTTCAATTCTGACTCCCCTTTTTACTAGTTATGTGACAGTAGGCAATCTATTTGGAGAAGGCAATGGCACCCCACTCCAGCACTCTTGCCTGGCAAATTCCATGGACAGAGGAGCCTGGTAGGCTGCAGTCCATGGGGTCGCTAGGAATCGGACATGACTGAGTGACTTCACTTTGACTTTTCACTTTCCTGCATTGGAGAAGGAAATGGCAACCCACTCCAGTGTTCTTGCCTGGAGAATCCCAGGGACGGGGGAGCCTCGTGGGCTGCCATCTCTGGGGTCACACAGAGTCGGACACAACTGAAGCGACTTAGCAGCAGCAGCAGGTGGCAATCATTTCCCTGTGACTCAGTTTCCTTACATGGGATTAACAATGTATCTCCTCCATTAGGTGATTTATGAGAATTGAAAGGATTTCTAAATGTAAAAGTTTCTGGCAAAGGATAAAAACAATGTGTCAGCAGTAATTTGTCACTATTAGCACCTAAAGCTTGAGTGGTTTCCATATGCAGTTAAAATCATATCCACAATCCAAGGGGTAGATATTTCAATGTTTTGATTAGATTTGGACTTTTACTAAAATAACCACTCAAAATAAAAATTTACTGGCCTATTTCCCAGAGGGACAAATAAACATTAAGAAGTGTGCAAGGGCTGATGTTCCTTATTGCATTAACTATGAAGACTCTCTACAAATTTGGAAGAGAACCATAGTAGTCTGAAAGCTAATTGAATTGTAAAAACTAAGAAGCTAGCATTAAAAGATGTAAAACTCATCTCAGCCAATTCATAGCACTATTTACTCAAGCCTCAACCATGATGTGGGCTCAAAAGACTAGCAAATATATTGTTTCCTGTATGTTTGATAACAGATGACAACTCAATCCAGTGCCAATTTCAGAGAGACTGATCTTCCTAGGAACACTCCACTTAATAACTGAGCACCTACTATGTGTCCGGTAAGGTAACAGAATCTCCAGTTGAAGCTACATATATAGAATTCCAAAAGCAGTGATTCTAAGGCCAAGTTATGGCTCTGCAGTCTTATGAAAAATCCGAGCACCCTAGAAAATAAACATCAAAGAATGTCCCATTGACACTATGACTTAACTGCCTTCTCAAAACTGTGATTAAGAATTTCTCTAGAATTGGCCCCTTCTTGTTTATCCAACATCTTCAACTTTATTCTCCTTTGAAGTTTTAAGAGGAAAATGAAAACTTAATGATCCAGTTCTATACTGGATTTATTCAACAGCCTTGATAAAGTAATCCTTCTTGAAAACAAATGCCAATTTGTAAGTTTTTAGTATTTAAAATTTGTTCCAACTTTACTAGCTCATTGTTAACATTTTCAGTTTAAGACAAGTGACACATATTTCTCTAAACCTTGATCTTCAACTTTTCTCATATACTCAGTTCGGTTAAAATAATGGTTTTCAGTAAAACCTGTCCTAAAAAGAACCCAGAAACTTCCCTAGTGTCCTTTAGTCAAAGATAGTTAGCACATGTGCTCTTAAGGGCAAGTTTGTTCAAGCTGATGCACTGATTTTCTTCATCTCAAATGTTATGTTTAAATCTTGCTCCTCCTTCCAATTTCATCCCTCTTGGGGTCTCTGGAAAAGCAGTCCATTTCTATAAAGTACACTTCAACAGTTAGTAGAAAACCCTTACTTAAGAGTTTACATTTGCACCCCCTGAAAAACCATCTCCTGTTTTGCCCTTCTGTATTTTGCAATACAGAAAAAAAAAGTTTGTCTCAATATTGTTCTTTTTCAGGCAAGCTTCTTAATACCTTGAAGAACCCCTTAGGACATTTGCCATCTCCTATTTTTTCAGCTCTCTGAAAGCCCTCTAATTGGTTCACATCCATAATCTGCATGAGGCCTACACAAGCCACATGCACCAATTCTTTCAATCAACAGTGGCTTGGGGGAACAGGTGTTTATTAGCATATAGCAATAAATTATAAGCCTAAATAAATGAAGAATTTTCATGCTAATTTTGAAACTTGGACCTTTACCTAAATTCCAGATCATCTAGTTTGGCTACCCCAAAAAAACGTTTGCAATTCCCTTTATTACTGTCTTAAAGGAATTTAATAGCTTAAGAAATAGAGAAGTAAACTCATCATGAATGTTTTCTGAAGAGTATAACTATGTGGAAATTTAGTCATCAATTTTTAAAAATCCAAATTCCTTGAGTTTTATAACTAAATACACCTAAAGAGTTACATTTTTAAAAATGGTCTGAGGGCTTATGATGAACTTGAGCATTTTGGGTGCTTTCCCTTTTTTCAAGGATACAATGCCAACTAAAATGGTGACAAAACTAGCAAAATTTGGCACCTGCACCACAGGCGAGTTCTGGTGACAAACACCCTCCTCTCAGTCAGATTTTAAACTCCCAAGTTTCTTTAATTGATTAGCTAAATTGTTGTATTCTAAACTACTTTCAAGAGTTTTTAAATTATAAAATACTGAAATGTGAGAAAAACAGATTGAGACCACTTTTGCTCTCTAAACGGGCTGCTCTAACAGGTCATACATTATGAATTTACATCGTGTGTCATGTTTACATTCTGATAACCAGTTTCAATCCAAATTTCTTAGTAAATGTTTTTTGAATATTGAATGTGAATCCCATTTTAGAACACTGGCTCAGCTTTTTGATAAATTTGATGTAATTATTGGGGAACAGAGCACAGGATTTAACTACTATACTGGTCTTAGACTTTCTTCAGCAAATCTTGAACAGTACATTTTCAGTAATTCTCTCTCCCCCCCCAATTAAAATCCTTCAATAACCTCCCCTGTCTCAGAAAGGCTCAAACAATGGAAAGGTACTGGGGATGACAGGCAGGTGTGGAAGAGGAAGACAGATGGCAAACAAGATGCATTTTTTCCTCAAATATCTTGAGGAAGTTCAAAAACTTAAGCATTTTTACAGTAAAATATTATGGAACAGATGATAAAGTTAGTGGTTTTTACCTATATAGTTGTCTCTTGTTGATTAACAAGGGGGTTAGGGAAGCTGACCCACCTTGTAGCTGAAAATCCACATACAACTTTGCGTGCTAAGCCACTTGTCGTGTCCGACTCTTCGCAACCCCATGGACTGTAGCCCACCAAGCTCCTCTGTCCATGGGATTTTCCAAGCAAGAATACTGGAGTGTTGCCATGCCCTCCTCCAGAACTTCCTGACCCAGGGATGGAACCCACATCTCTCCCGTCTCCTGCACTGGCCGACAGGTTCTTTACCACCAGTGTCCCCTGTATAACGTTAGTCGGCTTCTACACCCATGGTTCTGCATCCTCAGATTCAATCAACTGTAGATCGTGTAATACTGTAGCATGTATTTATTGAGAAAATAGGATTCCCACAGTTCAAACCCACACTGTTTGGGGTCAACTCTATTTTAGATAAACGTCAAGAAAAACTTTCTGAGCCAGCAGCATATCTCGTTTCTCTTCCAGAGGGTGATTTTTTTCCAGCTCCTGACATAGTTACAAATTAGGAAATAAATTTGCTAATCCAACTATACACTTAGAAGGAAATAACATACTGTTAGTAATTCTCACTGGATGATAAAAATATGATTTTTAAACAGAATTTTTTGCCTTTTTTGAGGTTTCTATGCCTAGTATTAGTTCTATGGTGGGAAAAAATTAAAAACTTTTTAAAAGACAAAATCCTTTTAAGATCAGAAAGTCAGTTTTGCTGTGCTATTAAATCTCTGTAAACCAGATCTGTTTTTCTTTATTAATATAGCTCCGAAATTAAAATACACAGCCACTCCTTTTCTTATACTTACCTTTTTAGGTTTTGGGGGCTGGAAGTCTGGAGACAGCAAAGTTTTTCAACAAAGAATTCAAGAAGTGACTCTTGAATTCCTTCTCAACCCTCCTTTAAGAAACATAGACTGCTCCCCCGAGGCAGATTTTAAACTTAATTGATTTTTTAAATTACTTGCTTAGTTCTTCCCCAAAAAGTTAATTCTTTATTATCACTTCTTAAGTTCTTGAACCCGTAAGAACTTAGGTTTTCCATTTATGGACTTCCAAAGGTGGTGATTAAGTGGTAAGGCTGCTTTAAGTATTTTGATTTTTCAAGGATCTTTTCCCAACACCAACCCCAAATCATACATTTATAATATAAAAAAATAAGATTTACTTCACACCATAGTACAACAGTAGTAATATTTTAGCATATGTATTCTTCTAATGATTCATACTATGTGGTAATGTTTTTCACATAACCAGGAAGTTTCTAGCTCATTAAATACTCATTACATTATTTTAAATAGCTGCACAGTATTCCACTCAGCATGTTAATCAGTTTATTACTGGACATTTTAAAAACTCTTCCAATCCTCTAATATTATAAACAATACTATAATAAACACATGGATTACTTCTTAAATGCTTATTTGTCAACAGCACTTACCTTATTAGCGAAGTGAAATAGAGAATCCATACTTTTAAGAATTCTTTAATTCTTCCAGTGTGCTAAAATCCTAGAAATATGACTAGTCCACACTGTATGTGGTATATATATTTTCACATAACTGAGAAAAAAATCAGCTATATCATCTGTCAGCATAAAATTAATATTTGAACTTTGGGTGTTCTGAAATTCTGGATGTTTTAGTCTACCTGCTTTTTGTTTTGTTTCTTAAGTTTAAATTTTTTTCATTTTGTTTAAGTTTAAATATTTTTCTTCATATTGTCAATACATTTATAAAAGGTAAATATACATGAATAAATGAGGTGAAATTAATGATACAAATGCTGTATTTCTTTGTTAAGTGAGAGAAAAAGGTTAAGAGCTACAGGGATAAATTTTTTGTAACATGGGAAGGAGGGATAATACCAAACAAACTCATGGAACATTCAGCACAGTGCATTTAAAAACTGTACAGGAATAAATTGGGGAAGAATTGGGGTGGTGAAACGGCATAAATAAGGGCACTGAAATTAGAGATACAAAAACAGATGGAGCAGGACTAGTTTGCTTGAAAAAACTGGAAAAACTTCAAGGTCAGGGCAAGATCATGAGGTACAATAAGTCTGAATTTTATCCCATATGCAAAAGCAGTGCATTAGGAAGATTAAATAGTGGGACATACCATAAGGGATGAACACTTTCAGGCAAGTGTTCTTAGCTAAAATGGTAACAGAGTTGGAATAAGTGAGAAAAATGGTGGCAATTACTAAAATGGAGGAATCAGACAGTTTTGGTTCGTTTGAGTGAATTACCAATGTGTCATTTACTCCTTTAGCTAGCTTTGACTAGGCTAAACTGAGCAAGTAAAAACAATTTCAGAGCCATCAAAACACAATTCATAAAAACCCGATCATCACACATGTATCTACCTATTAACCAACCATTTAAACATTTTACATTTTAAATGGTCTCAGATGGAGGTTCTGAGTCAGATCTAAAAAAACACTCTTACCTACAAAGGTCAAATAGGCTGAGGCTCACACAACCCTCAAAGTAGTTACAAAGAAGGAAGGAAAATTAAATCTATATGTTAAGCTAAGAGCTTAAATAGCCATAAAATCTGGCTCCTAGAAACTTTAATTTATGACCTATTATTCTCTCTTGTATATTTGATCATAGCCATCCAAACCTTCTTGCTGCTCTTTTTGGTAAACACCAAAAATGTTTCAGCCTCAAGGTCTCTGTAGGTGTTATTTCATCTGCTCGAAAGGCTCTTCTCCCAGAAACCTAGTGGTTTGCTCCTTTAAGTCTTCATTCAAATGTTATCTTTGTGAGGAATTTTCTGACCACACTATTGAAAAACACATCTGCCTGCCTGCCTTCCAAACCCGTTTAACCCATTCCTCCCACTTCCCTTGCTTTATTTTTCTTCATAGAACTTACCACCACCTGACATGCCACATATTAGCACCTATCTGTTTTTTGTGTATTCTATTACCCATGCCTCACTCCCAAAATTGTAAGCTCTATGAGGGCTGGAATTTATCTGCTTTGTTCAGTGTTGATCCTCAGTGCCTGTAATAAAATTTGTAGTCCTCTCTATATAAATGCTTCAAATCTATTTAATGCTCTTTGTTAAACACAAGACAGAAAAGACATTTATGGAAATACAATATAAAATCTGCATAGACTATGTGAAAATGTACAAATCATCTTAAGAAATGATGTACCTATACTTTCTCTACTTCTAACTATGGGGCAATGCTTTGTTGTTTCACGCTAAATTGGCATTTAACTGATCACATGAAAACTTAAAAAAAAAATTATCCTATAGTTTTTACTAGCGTATGTATTAAAGTCCAAAGGAAAAAAAGTTTTAGTGGTGCTGTAAGAATTAATATCCCTGAAAATGTTACTTTCATAAATATAAACATTTCTAAAGATTATAAAATAATGAGATGTGGGAATAAAACTTTGGAGTGATTTTAAAATTTCTACTACTTCCTAAAGATTAATTAATGCTAGTGGTTAAATTATAAAATGATATACAGAATAACTTTAATAACAATTGAAGAACATTTAGTCTAAAGGTGGCTTACATTTTTTCCTCAGAATAATTTCTCAAAATCTAACCCTATAGCATAAACAAGATTCTCTAGGCAGTTTACATTTTTTGCAAAACAAGAACATAATCATAAGAATATAGTAATGTAATTCTTATTAAGTAATATATTCTTATGGTAGGGAATGGAGGAGCCTGGTGGGCTGTAGTCCATGGGGTCGCTAAGAGTCGGACACGACTGAGCGACTTCACTTTCACTTTTCACTTTCATGCACTGGAGAAGGAAATGGCAACCCACTCCAGTGTTCTTGCCTGGAGAATCCTAGGGATGAGGGAGCCTGGTGGGCTGCTGTCTATAGGGTTGCACAGAGTCGGACACGACTGAAGTGACTTAGCAATATATTCTTATAAGAAGAATATAGTATCAGATTATTGAAGTTAAACAGAATTAAGGGGAACCTGTACTCATCAATATGCTAATATAAATGTATTATTCATGTATTTTTATATGAATCCCATGTATTAATAATCAAGAAACAGACCCATATAGAAGTTATAAATGTTGAATTTAGTGTCAGTATAATACAAAAACTCATCAACTAATTTATCACACTGCACAGTAATTTTAACATAGCAAGTTTAAACTTATTTATTTTGCCAACATTTTTTTTCACTGCAAATAGCCTAAAAAAAAAAAAAGATATCAGAAATCTCTGGGATACATTTTATAAATAAGCAAGGTAAGAACATAAATTCTTAAATTCTACTGGAGAAATTAATTCTCCATTAAAGGGGCTCACACAAAAACAAGAAATCCCTGATAAGAGGTAAGAAAATAAAAAAATTTAGCTGGAAATGTACTGATGATGGTCTTCCAGACATGCAAGTGTTTGGGTTGGCCAAAAAAGTTCCTTCGGTTTCAAAGTAAAACGACACATCTTTCATTTCTCCAAGAACTTTACTGAACAATGTATTCCTCATTTTTTTCACTACCTTCTGCCATTTTTCAGGCAACTTCATAATTTCATCTTCCCCAATTTTTTAAATCTTTTTCAGCAAAGATCTGTTTCAGGTGTCTTTCATAGTCTTTCAGGGAACTGAAATTTCATTAAGAGAACTTTGTAAAAACTTTAAATGGAAAACAAAAAGGTGTAATGTTTGGTGAATACAGCAGATAAATCAAAACCTTCCAGCCAAACTGCAACAGTTTTTGCCTGGTCATCAAAGAAACATGCAGTCTTGCAGTATCCTGATAAAAAATTACGCATTTTCTGTTGACTAATTCTGGACATTTTTTGTTGAGTGCTGCTTTCAGTTGGTTTAACTAGCAACAGTACTTGGAATTAATTGTTTGGTTTTCTGGAAGGAGCTCATAATAGAGGACTCCCATCCAATCCCGCCATATATACATCACCTCTGGATGAAGACTGGCCTTTGGTGTGGTTGGTGATGGTTCATTTCACTTGTCCCATGATCTCTTACATTGCACATTATTGTACAGTATCCACTTTTTAATCACTCATCACAATTTGTTTTAAAAACAGTTTTCATTATGTTTCAGTAGAGAATCGCGCATGTCGAAATACGGTCAAGCAGGTTCTTCCCCCAACTTATGTGGAAGTCAAAGATCAAAATGATTAACATAACCAAGCTGGTGCTAATGATTTTCAACGCTTGATTTGGATATTTTCAGGATGTTGGCTATCTCCTGCATGGTATAACACTGATTGTTCTCAATTTGATCACTATCAACTTCAACTGGTCTACCTGAACGTGGAGCATCATCCAGTGAGAAAATCTACAGCATGACACTTCACAAACTTTTAACACATTCAATCAGTCTTAACACTTTCTCCACACACTGCACAAATCTTTTTCAGTTGCATTTTTACCTTTTTTGAAATAAGCATAATATGCTGAAAATGTTGTTTTCTTCCATCTTCAATATTAAAACAGCTACACAAAAATTTGCCAATTTTGATTAAGTTTCTTTTCAAATGCACTCTATGTGACAATTGTATACAATACAATTTTAAAGATAACTAAGTGTTACTAGAGGCAGCTTTATGGAAAAAACCAAACGAACTTTCTGGCCAACCCAATAATTGGTCTAAGTATTACTTACTAGAGCCATATCTAATCTCAAAAGATTAGGATACTAATTTCTCTCCTTTTTGCTAATACTCAATGAGAAACAACACTTAGCATAAAACTTTTTCCATGAATAAGGGCTAGTAATATCCACCTGCAAAAGGAAAAAAAAAAAAAAGATTTAGAATGTCAATTTCTAAATAAATACAAACACTTAGAGGTCAAAGTTTATTAAAGTATAATCCTGCTAATCCAGTTATGACTAACCAAGGATACCACTAATGATACTTGGTGGTTTAAAAACACTTCTAATTCTCTAACAATTAAAAGGACACATGACTAATTGAAGAAAATCTTTACTGTTAAATATGATATTTAGTCTATGATCAAATTTTCAATTCTATGTTACATATATGTGATCTTAAGATACCTGAATTTGAACACAGTATGTGAAATGAATTGTTCACCTACTAAAATATCCCTCTGGCTATCTCCTGAATACTTGCCTGTAGTCCTCTGAGTTAGCGCCAAACTCAATCCATACTCCAAGTAACAGATTTAAGATGCTCAATACTGGAATTATTTGGCATCAACTTAAACTTGAATGAAAAAGATTAGATTTTTTTCCCAAAGAAGATGGAAAAAATGAAATCTTAATATACACCCATATATAACTATTTCTTCTCTGCAAAAATAAATGGCCATATTAAGACTAACATGAAAGGGTATAACTTTCATTTTACCATTTGCTCTTTGTATTTCAAAATTACACAAAGATAGAAGTATATTAACCCTTATAAATAAGACTTTAAGTCCTGTTGAGTTACCTAAATGAGTGTTTCATTAGGTATCGACAGGCTATTTCCTGTTCTCTATTAAGAGACTGGAAAGGAGCTGCATACTGTTATAATAAATTTCAATGCAACAGTTTTTTTTAACTTTCTTACTCTCCCAATATTTCAATTTTTTCTTTAACTCATTCTCAGGATTCAAGTTTTTATTTAGCCCCAAATGATCCTTTTTCACATCTTGAGCACCTAGATATAAAGGTTTACTTAGTAAAAGTAAAATGCATTTAGAAGGCAGATTAAACAAAATACAATTTTCTAAAATCTGACTTCAAAATCAAAATCAAAATAGAAATCTAATTCCGGGGTTGTTCTGTAAAATACTGGAGAAACTCTGCAACTCATTCAATAAATATTTCTCAGTATCTATATTCCTGAAATATTTTTAATGGAACCAAAAATTATATATTTGTAACAGTCTTTCATGAAATGGTTGAGATGAAATAAAGCAAACAGGTTAAAAGCTTGATGAATGATTTTTAAAAGCCCTAAGGCAGTATTACTTCCAGGTAAAAGCTGGCATTTGATTCTAGCCAATATAGTGTATTACTTCTTTATTCTGGGGGAAAATTTTGCTGACAAAAAGTGAGACTCTTCTTAAAAATGAGAACTCTCTTATAATAAGTACCTTGAAATTATCCTTTACCTTGAAATTATAATTTAAACAGAAGATGCTCAAACACAACTCCTTAATTTACATCTGAAATACTTTAAAGGTTTCCAAAATAGACAATTAAAATTGAAATGATTTTCTAAGAACTGCTTGTATTTTATAGATTTTCTGCTGGGTTACAATTTAAAGGAGTGAGATATTTCTTGTAGAAAATAAGACCAGGAGTATGGTACACTACACAAACACACTCTTCTTATCCTGAACATCAATTTTTAGTTTAATGACTTATTAAACATCAACAAATAAAGAACAGAAGGTAAAGAAACATTTTCCTTCAAATTTTAATTAAAATTTTGATTGTTTGCATCTATAAAATTAGTAAATAATTTTTGTAGGTCTTATGCTAAAGTTAAATACTAGATATTAAAAAGACCAAACAAGGCCTTTATGTTTTTTATTTTACTTACAAACAAGAATCTGTGGCTAAGGATAAACAAATTTTTTAGTAAAAACAAGAAAAAAACCAATATTATAGTATAAAGTCAGAAGACACAGCTTTAATATCTTAATCTGCAAGTGTAGCAAATTACCTGCATTTTCATTTCTTGAGCTATCCAACAAATATACCGGTCATTTGTAAGGTCTTTTGTACCTTTAAAGTTATGATTAAGTGCATCTTTGAAACACAGGATTTCAGGAGTTTAATTCACATATTTTGATACTTTCCCCTTTCCCTTATAACAGAATATTTAGAAATATTACTAAAAATTGTCCTCTAAGTTCTGTTCAAAATGTATATTTTACAATATATATTTATCTGTGAGATAAGCAAATGTCTTAATTTCACTTAAGTTGAGAAAGGGAAAAGTAGTATTTCTGTTCTGAAGTAAAAATTGAATATTTAAACTGAATATAAATATAATTAAAATAAATTTATTGTATGTTGTATGAGCTTTCAATAAACTCTTAATGGCATTCAACACAATTATTAAATTACAATACACAATTTTAATACACATCTAAAAGTACTAATTTATTTTTATTCAATCATATGAAATATAACACTATAATACTGAAAATTAATTATCAATAAAGCTGAAAATACATTGGTAATATTAATATACACTGAAATATGACTGTAGAGTATGGCCAACCTTACTTCAGCAGCACAGTTAATACTGGAGATAATTTTACAATCTTAACTCCAATATTTACGTGCTGCTAAGGCACTGCTGACATTGCTATCATAAAAGCTATGAATAAAAAGAAATATATTTTCTTCAGAAGATCAGATCCTTGTATTTTTGAGGCAGCACAATATGGCCTGCACCTTTTCAAAATCCACAAACCATTATGTGCTGCTACTTTACTCCAAGGTTTTTTTTTTTTTAAAACACATGAGCACCTAAAGATACGAAAAAAATTTTCTTTCAGAAAAAGAGGATAAATACATTTTAAAAGCCATGTTTAAAGATTCTAACATTAACATAGCAGATAAATAGTTATTTCTTGGACGCTTTGAGCAGCGTAATAAAACTTATTCCTACACTGAATATTTAAAGAAAGCCTAATACATGCAAAGCACACTGCTGTAAATTAGGAACACAAAGATGTATAATGTGAGAAATAGAAATCATTTTTTTTTCTGTGTCAACTTACTAAGTCAATACGGTTAAATAGTCAAATTTTTGAATGCATTAAAATATATATTTTTCTTTTACAAACAAAAAGCGAATTCATAAAATTTGGTCTTTACCTTTGTAAAAGCATTATTTACAAACAGCATTTAACTCCTTGCAGTACACCTCTCAAACGACATCTTCATCAAGTAGGTAAGATTTCATGTCAAAGGAAAAATAAGAAATGACACACAAAAGCTAAGCTTCAATAAACTTAAGCTAGTCAAATGCAAATATACTTTTAAAGAGAAAAAAGGAGATCATGTGAAATATTTTAATAATACAGTAAAAATATACAGCAGGCCTAAAACTAACTCTCTTTTAATTTGTTTAAAAAGACCCAAATATTATTTTACCTTGAATATTTATCTATTAGTTATTTTGTTAAGAGTTGAATAACACTTTATATAGCAAATAACTTTAATAAATGAAGTTTTGGAAAAACAAGTTCATTTTGTATCCAGAGATGAGAAATAAAACAGGAAACCTGTGGTTGTTGATTTTCCTATTCTCTGGTTCTCACTCTTCACCAGTTAAGGAAGTATACTCCTAAACAGTTTCCACATACATATGAAATTACTTCTCTCAAAAAGATACCAGAAAACTACCACCATTCTAGCTCAAGGTCTGGCAACTTCTTTTACTCCAGTTTTCTAATCACTAGAATGTTTATGCTAAAGCCATACTACATCTATTCTGGACAGGTGATATGCACTTGAAATGTGCCCCTCCCTAATAATATCTAATTGTATATACAAAGCATAACCATCACGTATTTCACATTTTTTGTGAGTCTTTTCCCATTAAGAGTATATGTAGCTAATTTCTTCTTTCTGGCCTGCACATAGCTTATGAGATCTTAGTCAGGGAGTGAACCTGGGGCCTCAGCAGTGAGAGCACGAGTCCTAACCCCTAGACTGCCAGGGAATTCCCCTAAAACTATGTATTTGAAACCAAGCCAGGTGAGCCAAACTTGAAAAACGTGTGAATACTGCAAAATGTAAACAGTTTTACAAACCTTTTAAAAAACTTCAGTTAGAATGTCTTCACTTATTATTTTTAAAAACTGCTTTTAAATATAAATTTTATTTTACTTTTGTGGCATTAACTACATTCACTTTGTTGTACAACCATCACACCACCCATCTCCAGAACCTTTTCATCCAGAACCAATTGAAACTGTACCCACTGAACACTGCTCACTTCTCTACTACCTCAGCCCCTGGAAACTACCACTCTGCTTTTTGTCTCTCTGAATTTGCCTATTCTAGGTACTCTGTATAAAAGGGATTATACAGTATTTGTCCTTTAGTGTCTGACTTAACATAACAAGGTTCATCCATATTGCATATATTAGACTTTATGTCCTTCTTATGGCTGAGTAGATTCAATTGGGTAAATGCTACCGTTTATTTATCCACTAATCTGGGAAACAGATGGGGAAACAGTGGAAATAGTGTCAGACTTTACTTGGGGGGGGGCTCCAAAATCACTGCAGATGATGACTGCAGCCATGAAATTAAAAGACGCTTACTCCTTGGAAGGAAAGTTATGACCAACCTAGATAGCATATTCAAAAGCAGAGACATTACTTGGCCAACAAAGGTCCCATCTAGTGAAGGCTATGGTTTTTCCAGTGGTGATGTATGGATGTGAGAGTTGGACTGTGAAGAAAGCTGAGCGCCAAAGAATTGAGGCTTTTGAGCTGTGGTGTTGGAGAAGACTCTTGAGTCCCTTGGACTGCAAGGAGATCCAACCAGTCCATTCTGAAGGAGATCAGCCCTGGGATTTCTTTGGAGGGAATGATGCTAAAGCTGAAACTCCAGTACTTTGGCCACCTCATGCAAAGAGCTGACTCACTGGAAAAGACTCTGATGCTGAGAAGATTGGGGGCAGGGGCAGAAGGGGACGACAGAGGATGAGATGGCTGGATGGCATCACTGACTCGATGGAGATGAGTCTGTGGGAGTTGGTGATAGACAGGGAGGCCTGGCATGTTGCAATTCATGGGTCACAAAGCGTTGGACATGACTGAGCGACTGAACTGAACTGAATCTATGGATATTTGCTTTGATCTTCTGGTTATTATGATGTTGCTATGAACATAGTATATAAATATCTATTTGAGTTCTGATTTAAATTCTGTTGGATATATACTCCATTATATATTACTGGATCATATAGCAATTCTTATTTTTTAAGGACCTGCCATACTGTCTTCTGGAGAAGGCAATGGCACCCCACTCCAGTACTCTTGCCTGGAAAATTTCATGGACAGAGGAGCCTGGTAGGCTGCAGTCCATGGGGTCACGAAGAGTTGGACACAACTGAGCGACTTCACTTTCACACATTGGAGAAGGAAATGGCAACCCACTCCAGTGTTCTTGCCTGGAAAATCCCAGGGACGAGGGAGCCTGGTGGGCTGCCATCTCTGGGGTTGCAAAGAGTCGGACATGACTGAAGCGACATAGCAGCAGCATACTGTCTTCTATAGTGCTGTACCATTTTACGCTTCCATCAGCACTGTACAAAAGTTCCAATTTCTCTACATCTTTGCCAACACATCTCTTCAAATCTTTTACTCATTTTTTAACTGAGGTTTTTGTTTTTCTTTTTGGTTGCAGCAGCTCTTGATATATTCTGGATATTTAACCCTTATCAGACATGACTTGAAATTATTTTCTATTTTGTCAGTTGCCTTTAGACACTCTATAGACAGTATCTTAACACACAGAAGCTCTAAATTTTGATCAAAGTCCAACTTAGCTTTTGCACGAGGCCTGTGTTTTTGGTGTCACATCGAAGAAATACAAGTCCAATGTCATGAAGCTTTCCCCCCGTTTTCTTCTAAGAGTTTTATTGTTTTAGTTCTAACATTTAGTCTTTGATACATTTTAATTTTTGTATCGATGTGAGGTATCTAATTTTTCTTTCGGGTATCCAGTTTTGCCAAAACCATTTGTTGAAAAGACTGCCCTTTTCCCATTTAGAGGTCTCAGTACGTATTTTGAAAATCACCTGAACATATATGTAGAAGGGGTCTGGGGCTCCTAGTTTACTTTTAGGGGTTTCTCTAGTTTATTCCAATTGGTCTATATGTCTGACAGTATAGTAGTACCATACTGCTTGGTTACCATAGCTTTATATTAAGTTTTGAAATCAGGAACTCTGAGAGCGTCAACATTGTTTTTTCCCAAGATTCTTTTGGCTATTCCCCTTTTGCAAAGAATGTCATTGAGATTTCGATACACATGGCACTGAATCTGTAGATCACTCTGGGTAGTATTTCATCTTAACAAAATTAAGACTCCCAATATATGAACATGGGATATCTTTTATTTGTATTTTTTAAAATTTCTTTTAGCTGTGTTATATAGTTCGCAGTACACAAGTCTTTCATCATTGGGGTTAATTTTATTCCTAAGCATTTTATTCTTTTTGATGTGACTGTAAATGGAACTATTTCTTAATTTCCTTTTTGGGTTATTCATTGTTAGTGCATAGCAATGCAACTGATTTTTTAATGCTGACTTTGCTTATTACAACAGGTGTGTGTGTGTGTGTGTGTGTGTGTGTGTGTTATGACCAAGGTTTTCCTACATACATCATGTCATCTGTGAACAGAAATAATTTTACTTTCTAAATTCTTTATACCTAAAATTGGTTCACAGCTATCTGGTAATCTTGGTCCTTTTGTTCTTCTAGAAAAACATCAGACAGGTGTTTCATTTCTCCCTTCAAACCTCCAACATCTCCCTTTCATCCTCACTTTCATTCAGAAAACAGGAACTATCAGAAGAGAATTTCTGCCAATTTCCACCACAGCAATACACATATATGTGCCTGTGCCCATGTAACTCTTTCTTCTTTGTATTATGGATGAACAATCACTGTTCATATGACCAATCCTGCCCCTTTCATAGATTTTACCTCTGTTGATAACTTAAAGATATTCCTGTAGCACTCTCCCTTACCTCTTTAATTTTTTTGTCTATTGGATCATTCCTATCAGCAAACCAACTTTGCAATTTCTCTCAATTTCACCTCTTAAAATTGCTACTTTTCTGTGAAAATACTGTAATTTTATTACTGATGTTTTAATAAACACAAAGTTTTTTCCTATCTATTTTTAATTCTGAGATAATTAAAAACCACAGCTTTCTATTTGAAAGCCTGAAAAACTTAAAATATTAGAAAACCTTTCCACATGCCAGAAAATATGGAAATCCTTTATTTAAACATATTAATAAAGTGAAAGATTCCAGTGAAGAAATTCCAGCAAGGGAAGGTACATCTCTCTTTACTTGTGTTCAACAGCAACAATAATCTCTTAGGCTGATAAGCTCTGATTTTTTCCTTTCCATTTATAATAATTGCTGCCTACTTTTGGGTGCCAAAGTAAGTTTTTTATTATGTCTTCAAGAAAGAGTTAAATTCAAAATTTCTTTGACTCTATAGACAGTGTCTATTATCACATGTTAGGGCCATTCAGATGCTAATATGTGTCATGGAAATATTTATACTACTTTGTTGTTTATATAAATCCTTTATGTGTTACTAAAATACTTTAGATTTTTCAAATAGTTCTACTTTTAATCTGGCATTAACACAATTTATAATAGTAATTACTTCAAGTATGCTTCAAATTATGCATATAAACCTCTAAGGAGCTGGTGATACATAGCCCCTGGGGCACAGACTTACTCTTGCTCAGGACAGTGGAATACTACACAGGTGGTATGATATATAGATTATACCTGGAGAAAATAAAATTCACAGACAACAGATTAAAAAAATTGCTTTTCTTGTTTTTTTTGGATACACATGCTTAAAAAGAAAGATTTTACTAACTAGATAAGATACATTTAAACTTCAGTGTTGAGAACAGGTTTGAAATGAAGCAATATTTAGATATAATCCAGAAAGCCTGTTTTATAATCCAAAGAAAACTAGTTTACGTGAATACAAAGTTGTACTGTTGCCACCTTTTTCCGATGAAGAAATTAATGATTACCTAGAAACTGTGCATGAAGTGGATTTCAATCTAAATAATTTATTCCAAAAAAGTTAGGAGATATGTATTTATACAAGAACTATATATATATAAGTGTGTGTGTGTGCGTATGTATGTGTGTGTGTATATATATATAGTGCACGTACGCTAAGTTGCTTCAGTCATGTCCGACTCTTTGCAACCCTATGGACTGTAGCCCTGCAGGCTCCTCTGTCCATGGCATTCTCCAGACAAGAATCCTGGGGTGGGTTTCCATGCTCCCCTCCAGATCTTCCTGACCCAGGGATTGGACTTGTGTCTCTTATGTCTCCTGCACTGACAGTCAGGTTCTCTGCCACTAGCACTACCTGGGAAGCCCCATATATACAGTATTCTCAAAATGTTATCATTTTATCATTATCCTAACAATAGTATCCTTATATACAAAATTAAATCACTTAGTTTTTTAAATAGTTTTTAATTTTTGACTGACTTCTCTCTACTCCCTAGATATGAATTATAAATATACCATGTCAGCCAAAAAATGCAATATAAAAAGTTCGATGAGAACACAAATGAATATGCTGTTTATCTTAACTTTCTTTCATTACTCTTTTACATTCAAATTATGAATACTTACCCATTACTATTCTTTTTTTATCCTCTGTCAATCTATTCAGTTGTTCAATAAAACTAACTGGCTCTTTCTTTGAGATTATAGTTCATCAAGTTCTTTGTCATTCATAATGTCATACCTTAAAATCAGGTCTAGGTACAAGATATCTACAACTGTATTTCAGCCCAACTTTCTGTCTTTAGTTAGCTAACAAACTTCTTAAAAGTCATACATTCAAGAATGTATCTGTGGTTTCCCAAGTGGAGTGTGTACTTTTCTGCCTAGTGTCAATGTATAACCAGGCCCTCTCCAGTGTTTCCTATTTTTCGCCAATGAAAGCACTCCACAATTCAAGTTAAAACATTCTTTTAAGAGCCGTAACAACCAAATGCCTTGCGTGGGATCTTTTTGAAATAACCAGAAATTTTAACAGGAGCTAGGTATCATCATAGTAAGGGGTTATTGATTTTGTTAGTGTGTTCTAAGTATGGTGCCTATATACTTAGGGGAAAAGGGTCCCTATAAATAGAGAAGTGTACGAACTATTTGAGTAGACAAAAGACCGATCAAGCCTGATGCTACTGTGGTCACCAGTTGAGTAGAAAGTGGAAAAAACACAATTACTCATCATTTGAGTAGTGACTATCCTCTCCTACTATGTGAAGGCTCTCAAGAGAACTGAGATGCTTGTAATAAATTATTCTCCAATTCTTTCCCCCGCTAAGGAGAATATTCCTACCTGCCTTTTGAATCTTCATCAAACCTACTAATGGAGGCTAAAATTAAACCCCTTTCCACTTATTCCTACTTTTAAGGACAACTTAAGTCTATTCTCTCTAGTGGATTCTTACTTCAGCCTCTCTGAAGAAGTGAATTATCCATTCATAATAAGTTTTGAATCCAGACAATTATTCCCAGAACTGAATACTGTGCTGAGCAGATTAATTGGTTTCATTATTTCATACTTATCCTCCTTGCAAATTAAGACTAGCTACGTGGCAATGCTTGCTGGTACAAACCACGCCATTCCTCCACTCCTATATCCCAGTCCATTGGAAACATCATAGTGCCTACATCTTCACCAAGCAGTTACGAAAGGAACTCTGATGACTAAACTTAGAACCAAAAAAAAAAAAATCTAAAAAATTCAGGAAACAGAACCATTCAGTTCTTGTCCTTTAATCTTTACACAATAGTTCTCAGTTCCAAGTCTGGTTGTTTGTATTCTGGCCTGCAGGCTCTTAAGTATCTCTACTGGCTTTTGAGGCATCAACTTTTCATTCTTACGATCTTCTAAGAAAAAAAGTCATTTTGAAAGATGAGGTAAAATAAATGTCTTAAGTCAATCTGAAAATGAATCTGAGTAAATGGGAATATTTACATAACTAGCTTTCTTTTAATATTAGATAACAGACAAGAATTTCAAAAGAACAAAAATTATGCATTTTAACATGAGTTAATGATTTTCCCCCCTCACCTCTTTGTAAGTGATATGTTAACTCTAACTTTGTTTCCATTAATATTTTTGCTTAGGTACATTTACTTTCTGACACTGCTCTAAATTCAATTCATATAGTTTTTACATAAAGTATTATTGTATTTAACAAAGATATTAAAAAGTTCTAAACATGTCTCCTAAACTCTTAAATCATCCTGCAGTAGAAGTCACTGGTCAATTTCTGCATTTCTAACTTTATCAATGAAATGAGCAGTAGAAGTAATTTACTGAGGCAACAACTAAATAGAATGGTCAATTCGGAGCCAGAAGACCCAAGATAGAATTCTGGCTCTGTCCCTTATGAGTCAAGATCTTGGATTAAATATTTCAGTACACAAAGCCTCAGTTTCCTCTTTGTAAAACGGACCTATTAATGGCTACTTCATGAACCTGGTGTTAAGACTGTAAAATCTTAAACTTTTATGAGCACACTGAGAAGTGAACAAGTATTCAACAAAAACTTGCTGAATCCAAATTTACAGTAGGATTTGAAACACACTTCTGGCAGACTTAGGGATTCAGTGGCCTATGATTCAACATGAACCAACAGTGCTGATGACAAAGAGAAAGTGGAATCAGGATACATTACTCTAAGTATCTTATTCATAAGACACATACTGTATTTTGTACCTCAAACCACACTGAGTATACTGGGTTCAGTTCTATATACAGTAGTTTAAAAGAAATACTATCAAAATGTGGCAGATCCAAAGTGAAATATTCAAGATACTAACGGTCTAGAATTCATATTGTGAGAACCAGTGTAAGGACGTGGGAATATTTAGCTCAAAATACAAAATCTATTTTTAGAAGACAAATCAGGACCCAAAATTAAGTTATATGGCTAAACTGAAACCCGCTCCTTTACAAGACTTTTACTTTCTACTACCACAGAGTTATTACAGATATAATACAATTTATAACACTAAGGAAGAAGTTTATTTATTATGGTTCTAATTCTAATATTCTGGGGGCTAAAATAAGATGAATACAGATCAATTTAAAAACTGACTTATTGACTGCATTTTACTAACCTGTCTTATTAAGGATTTGGAGGACAAACTGCCAATTTTAAGTTCTGACTATAGGGCACCAAATTCCAGAGGCATAAGAAACAGCTTGTAGAACCAAATTAAGGAAAATAAAACTGAAAGCAATTTTAATAAACTTATCGGAAATAACAGGAAGAATACAACTGACAGTCTAGGCAAAAAGTCAGGTGTGATTGCAGACAACTGGATATATGATTATGTCAATCTGCATTCAACTTATTCCTGTTTTTATAGAGAGGTAATTTTGTAGACTCAAATTTCAGACAAATAGGCAAATGGTAAAACTGCAGAGAACAGTTTGGGATGTTACCTACTATATTTATGCTTAGAACTTGAAATACCTATTATACTAATATTTTAGCTATTATACTAATAGAGTTCATTAGATTTGTATACTTATCTCCTACTTAAATCAAGGCTTGTGCTATTAGATTCTGCCTTGCCTTAATTTCCTAAGAAAACATCCAAAGTCAGTTCATAAATAGCACGCTTTCTATTATTCTTCTTTGCGTCATCCATCTTGAGCTGAGAAGTTGTTCAAGGTGGGAGAACAATGAATTTACTCCCTTTCTATAGTTTTGGCGTTAAAAATTCAAATTTTAGCTATAATTCTAGTGAGAAAAAAAACCACAGTATTGCCTTAATCATTAAAGCTCAAATTTAACCCATTCTCTTAAACATATATATGTCAAATAAACAAAATTTGAGAACAGGAACACCTGGTATTTGGTTAAGCATTGTCTGCTACTCAAAAAGTTATTTGAACAATGACTGGAAAATGGCTGTTACATATCGTGAACTATCTCTGTTCACAAATTATAAAACAATATATATAGCTTTAAAAGTTTAGATTTGATGTTTACTAAGTATCAGTTGATGAATTATTAAGTTTGCAAATCTTTCTTCACCACCAAATGCTGACAGTACCTAGCACCCTATAACATTTTCTGCTTCAGATTATAATATCCTTTACTAATCCAAGTGCCAAAAGAGCAATTTGTTTTTTTTCCTCTTTTGGCACACATCTCCCAAAAATATTCACATTGCAAAATTATTCAAGATAATTAAAATTTCCTCATGAGTGGTATTTGTTGTTGTTTAGTTGCTAAGTTGTGTCTGACTCTTTTGTGACCCCATGGACCGTAGACTGCCAGGCTACTTTGTCCATGGGATTTCTTCAGGCAAGATTACTGGAGTGGGTTGCCATTTCCTACTCCAGGAGATCTTCCTAATTTACGAAGTCAAGGTCAAAATATTTTGTGGTAGATTAAAGAGACAGAAGCAATACTACTAACTGCTGACAATGAACCTCAAGATACTATTTTATTCTGCACCAAATGATATATTAAATTCACAAAACAGAAATATATAAAAATCAAAAACATAGCTCAAGAAAGGAAAAAAGTAAGAAGTGTGACTATTTCTGAATATTTTGTTAAGCAACAGAAGTTTAAGAGTTTAAAATTGAAAACCAAACTTGAAAAATATTTAATCTCTACTCAACTTGTAGAAATGAATCCAAAACACTATCATTTTTTACAGTATCAAACATATGAAATAATAATATTCTATAACTTCTGGAACATCTATGTTCCAAAAGTAAATAGTTAAAAAAATATCTTAAGGAAACAATGGCATTAAAATAAACATGAGAGAGAGAAGGAATACACACATAACCATGAAGAATCAATGACCACTGTCACTATGGGCCTATTTTTCTGGGTATAGTTTAATTGGAAACATCACTATTTTAGTATCTAAGACTAAAAGGAACTCCAGGCATATTACCTAAAAGAGACAAGAGAAAGCATTCCAACTGTGAAATATAGCAAATGACCTGTGTTTTAAAAGAGGCTGGAGAGTATCCAAGAAAGGCTGCTTGCTTAGAAATTTATAAAACAGTGAAATGAGCTTAAGAATGTGACATCATCAGTACTTACAAATCTACTGGAAATTAAATGCTATCTATTTCCTCTTGAAAAGTGTACTGCCCTCCAGTCTACAGTAAGAGTGCAATACCAATTGAAAAGATTTCTTTTTCTAAGAGTTAAGTTGAAGAAAAAGCTGAGCTGGCTTCCAAGGGACCAATTATGAAACCCAAGCCCGGATTATATAGGATTCTTTGGGGATTTGCAAAGGTTTCCATTCTAGTTTTCCAGAAACAAAAATATAAAAGGAAAAAATTAGAAAAAGAAGTGATCTATGGCATTTGGCTACTACTCTTCAAACTGGCTTATTATAATATTTTCAATATTTAATTCATTCCCACCCTAAAAACTACTTACTGAATTCAATGGCTGATCTAGGATAATAAAGTCACTCCTTAACACATACACATTATTTACTGGGTCCTTAATGCAATGGTATGAGGTAATGTAAGAGAAGCATCTAAAGCACTAGTTTTCATTTAAATAGGGCCATCCCTCAATATCAAGAAAAAAACAGCAGCACTTGAATTTTTTGTTTACAAATGTAAAATTAACTGAAGAAATACATGATAACTAACCTTTTTAGTAACTGATTTCAGTGTCTCAAATTTAAGGAAATAAGTATATTGGGCATTTATCATAACCTTGTTTTTCTAGGGATATGATATTAATTTTAGCTAATCTATTAGAATTATTTCCTTAGCATTTCTAAGTTTCTCAAAAGTAAAACGGATCAAGGTAAAAATGTTTCTTATTCTAAGAAGGAGGTGCGCATGTGTATATATAAAAGGAAGGAAAAGGGATTGCCTTCCTGTTTTCCCACCTCTTGAAGTTTAACGGCTGAATTTTAAGCACGTCACAAGAAGTCAGAAGTATAATCTAGTGAAATGTAGGATAAATGAAAAAAACTATCAGTTGGAGAGGACATTCCAATTTCTAAAACCACAAAATAACTGTTAGTAAACCTGAATAATGATGACAATAAGTAGACTACTATTATTTGTAAGTTCCTTTGAAGAAAAAGAGTTTAAAATTATGAATCTCAGATATAGAGATGAGAGGGCAGAGCTGTAAAATCCTTTCCAAGACAGAAAACTTACCCAAGGTAATGGCATTATTTGTGCTCTAAAATGGAGAAAGTTAATATCAAACTTCAACATGTTGGGGGCCAGAAAAGTTAGAAAGTTGTCATTCTAGGATAGTAGGAAAAAATTCAGAAATAAACCAAAGCATAACGCCAAATAGTAACTTTTTTATAGCAATGGTAGGAGGGCTGTCAGTTAATACTTACAAGGTAAGAACTGCAGGGCTAAGTAGGGGGCTTGTTATACTATGGTCTTCATTTTATTGTTAATAACCTAGGGAAAAAAACAAGAAAGCCTCAAAAAACTTTGATCACATTATATAAGGTAGAAAACTTTCAGCAAGTTGACAATAATCGTTTTTCAGTCTTTGTGTAGGACAGGACAAACACAGGTTAGAAATACCTAGTAGCATTTATATATTAATATTTCATTTCAGAGTACTATCACTAATTTTTAAAATTCATTTCTCTATTACTATTACCCTCTTGAAGTTTAAAAGCTGAATTTGTAAGTGTAACTAAAACTCATACTTTAATGTCTAACTTGGAACACACTGAGGCTTCTGGAGGACATCATATAATTGCAGATATTTTAAGATAAATTCAGTACCATAGCTCCACACTTAACAATCTCTTTTTCTCACACATACACATGAAAAGTACAAATCCATATATTACCCAATTCCAAGAATTCTACTGTAATACACTATAAATACTAAGCTTAAGTTGGAGCTTAAGATGTATGAAGAAATTTCTGAAAGCAGTATGCTATGATCTATGGTCAAAACCAAAGAAAACACAGTCATGAAATTGCTTGAATTAAAGAGTAATGAAAGAGTAGTGATAAAAAAAGAGAAACTGTTTCCATGGTTGTCCTTTCCTTATAAGAGTAGGAAGATTAAATGCCAGCAGGCAAAGAAAGGAAACAGTAGAGTCATCCTTAAAAATAAAAGAATTTTAAAATATCCTAGCAGCTTAAGCTGGTTAGAATGTTTGATTTCTGTGGGCCATGGTTATACGTTGTAGTTTATACACCAACTAACTGTTAAACACTTACAAGGCACAGGATACAATAAACCCAAATCCATGTTCTTAATGGAGTATTCCAACTGTACATCTTACTATAGAGTATCTTCACCAAACATGACTGTACATTTTAAAAACTTATTTGAAAAAATAAATACTTCAAATCCACACAAAAGTCAGCAGAATAGTAAAATGAATCCCCATATCCAACTCTTGGCCTTCCAATGAAGCTGTACTGAATTCTAATATTTGGTCATGCTTACTTTGCTTTTATTTTTTTTAATAAAAGACTTTACATATAGCTAAGTCTCTTTTGTACCATACCTTGGATCCATTACCTCTCTAAGACATAATCATAATCCTGAATTTGGTATTTAATTCCTATGCATCCTTTTACACTATTATTACAAATTCAAGTATTAGAAGACATTCATCTATGATGATCCACATGGCTCTCATTTTCACAGCTGGATAACAAACATTTTTCATCACATGACTATGTCACAATTTGCCATTCTCTGTTGCTTAACATTTACATTGCTTTCAATTTTTTTCTATTAAAAGTAAAAATAAATAAGCCTTTACTACAAATGTCTGAGTTTATATAAAACATGTAGGAATGGAAGTGTTGAGCTAAAGCCTATGTATATTTTCATCCTTTAGCAGGGTGTTGCCAAATGCTTCCACAAGCAGCATATGAAAGGTTCCCCTTCTGAATTTTCTCCAATATATATTTAGAAGTACATTTAAGATAAATAGCTACTATCTAAATGGAAATTTAGAAAATTCAAGTGATCAATTCCTTCTGTTTTCATCAAGTACAGGTTAAATAGAAGTATACTAAATATACCAACAAACAAAATTTGGCCCAAGGTACTTGAACAAAAATAAAGTTTTCATGATATGAAAGAAAAATCTAACAATGGAAGAATACCAAGACTTCATTTAGAACTACTGTATAAGAAATTATAAGATTCATAATTAGTTTTTGAGCTCAGAGGGGGGAAAAAAAAGCAGATAATATAAATGGCTCATTGGTGTGAAGAATCCTCCCCTAAATAATTCTGGGCAGTGTTCTCACATGTGACACTTCTGGAAACAAAACAAAAAAAAACCCTGACAAAACATCTCACTTAGCACTTGAAAAAACACAGACTCCTAAGTCCAGCTCCACAGATTGTTCAACGTATCTGGAAAAATGCTTTATTCTAGGTTATTCTGGTATAGGTGGTCCAGACACTTTACACAGTAATTAGTAGTAATAACAAGATGTTTCCAATATAAAGCATTATGTAATTCACTTTTTTGGTTAAGGATAAGTAATAGTAATTAATATGTTATCTGTTAAATTACATCAGCATATTAATGAAACATTGTAGTATTAGGGGAAAAAAAACAAAAATCAACCAACCAAACAAAAAGATACCCCATGATTATCTTTTCAAAAGAATGAATGCTATGTAAATGTTGGACTTTTTAAGAACTGGGGCACTAGGCTTATATGCTAAAAACTTCATTTATTAGTTTTCCAAGAATGTTACAAGTGAAATCTGAACTTTGATAATCCAATATTCACTTCCCTTTAGCTACAACCTACCGGAATTTGGAAACAAAAGAGAAAAATATATAGACAGAATTTATGCACATTTGCAAATTCAAATAATTAAAAGTAAAAATGACTTTTCTATACTACTTGAAATTAGTCTTATTTCCAAAAGATTGAGAATAATCTGAACTTTCCAAATACTAATTTCAGATATAAGACATTATTTTACTAATACAAAAAAGATTGATGAGCTTCCATCTGTAGCCCACTTTGTCTGTATACACAATGCCCAAGCTGTACAGTGTGTTGGTCTTTTTAGTTACAGTGAAATTAAAAAAAAAAATTGGTCTTGTTTAGACTGGGCTATAAAATATAGGCATTATGGGCTTAGAATATGGTCCCAAAGGAAATAAACACTCCTATGACACCACAGTCAACTTTTCTTTCCTCAGTGTATTACCTAACTTGGGTTATCAACAACCATTAATAATTTATTCTAGCCTACCAGCTTAAAAGTGAAAAGCATGAAACATACCATAAATACTTTCAGAATCAAGACAGTTTTCCATTCAAACACATGTAATTAACTGAATAAAAATAAAATAAAACCAGAGTAAATAGTAAACTACAATGTCTTGAGAACTATAAGCCTCTAACTGTTCCCTTTAAGCTGTTTTGGGAAGAAAATACCTTTTTGTCAAAGAATGTATTCATTTTACTATATATGGGTTACACTGATAGTTGGGCCCTTCCCACCTGGTCTGTAAAAGCTGGTGGGTGCAGGCTCCATTGGCCATCATTATTACATACTGATGCTATTCTGTACAATAGCTGACAAGCAGCAGCAATCTCCCAGTCCCTGCTCCAAACTGTACAGAGCAAGAACAAGGGCTGTTGGTGATACTTGCTTATTCACTGTTGCTGCTACTGAAGCAGCAAGCTGAGAAAAGCACATGCAACTTAGCACACAGAAGGAAAAACTGGTTCAGCTCAACCTATCTAGCAGGTCTGCTTGTATCACTACATGATAATATCAGTAAGAAGGAATTTTTTCTTTAAAAAGTGGGATAGAGAGAGAATTAAAGACAAAATTGGTGTTTTGATTAGAATGAATGAAGTTGCTCAGTCGTGTCCGACTCTTTGCGACCCCATAGACTGTAGCGTACCAGGCTCCTCTGTCCATGGGATTTTCCAGGCAACAGTACTGGAGTGGATTGCCATTTCCTTCTCCAGGGGATCTTCCCAACCCAGGGCTTGAACCCAGGTCTCCTGCATTGTAGACAGATGCTTTACCGTCTGAGCCACCAGGGAACCTGTAATGTATCTACATGTATCATTAATTTTTTTCCTTAATGACACTTCAGTTTCTAGTTTAGATTTAACTGCTCAATTATCAAAATTCTCAGAGTTTGAACAAGGTTCAGGGTGATTCATACAGAATATCTTCCCTACCCATTCTTCTAGAATATAAGAAAGTATCTAAACTTTAATCAAGAGATGATATTATATTATGCTTATAAAGAGCTCCAGTCTCCCAGGTTCCACATATCTAATCAGCATCATATGTTTGACATCAGATACTATTAGCAAGTAAGATTTTATCCCAAAAGTTTTTACAAAAACTCCAACTATTAAAAACACTTTCCACATGTAATTAACCTCCTTTGAATGTATAATACACAAAGTTAAAAACTTAGTAAATACATAATATCAATTGATGACTAACAGAAATATTTGTTCTGTCAAATTATCTTTAAACTTAAATGTAATTCTATTTACAGACTCATAATTTTAAATTTAAAAGAAATTTTTATTCTTTAACATCTTAAGTATTTCTGATTCTGAAAAATATTTAAGTCAGAAAAATTAGGACATCTGTAAATTTTTTAAATGCAAGAATTGGCTGGGAAGTTTAAATAGCTAGTCAAGAAGGCTAGGTGTGAGATTAAAATAAAAGTATAAGATAAAGTAATAGTTACTATTTGGATACTTTGTTAAAAACCTCAATCTTAATTTTTATCAAAATAGAAAAAGTAATTTTTCCACTTAGCAGCAGCTCAATAACAATATTAATAAAAATTTTAAAAAATTCTGAGGCTCACAGGATAACAAACTTATTAAATATATTTGTTTAGTAAGAAAGCTTTCAATAAAAAAGAATAACAGCAAATATTAATGATTTTTAAAAATTAAGACATTTAGAAACAGTAATAAATTTAAAAAACTATTACCCAATCAGTCCTAGTAACTACATTTGAATCAGGCTGCAATTTTCTCTTCCAAGTGACTCTAACCACGAAAATAGGAAAGTAAAACTAAGCCAAATCACATATGTTAATGAAATATAAAAAGTGGTTTGTGGTGCTGAAAACTGAAATTTTACTTCAAAATGCTATTAAATTAAAAAAAAAATTAAGTCCAGACATTAATTAAATACTGCTTTTTAAAAAACTCATCAGAAAATACAATTCTGATGCATTAGGTCTATAGGAAGAAAACAGATAAAGGATCTATTTGCTAGTCAAAAAAGAAAACAAGATACACACACATACAAAAACTACTTCAAATAAACATTAAAAATTCTTTCCTTAAGAAATTGTATCTACTCTTTAATGAATCCTTGGCAACATGGTAGACCTCAAAGAAAATGGTTACAGCTGACAAACTTTTTAAAATATAAGTTGTCCTTATATACCAGCATTATACATCAGTAACAAATAATGAATAATTTCAAGTCCCTTCATATGTAGATACGTTAAATTGCCTCTATTCTAGTTTATCCAGATATTCTTTTCCCCCAAGGATAACTCTTTCAATAAAACTAGAACACTGACAGTATAACTGTATTTTATGAAAAGCTAAGAATTTTCCTGAAAATAAACATTATTTAATCCTGAAAATGCATTTAACCAAAAATATAAATATTTCACAAATAAGACAAATCACTGAAAAAATATAACATGATAAATCCTTTACATCATATCTTGTTATAAAGAACTACATGTTAAGGCTTAGTTAGATAACCAGGTTTGTAAATTTAAAACAGCCAAAATTCTTACAAAATGTCCTTTCAGGGGTAGTTAAGGGATAGCCAATCACATACAGCAGTAAAAGCCCTTATTAACCTGTCTCCTAAAATAACACACACTACTAATTATGTTACAGTTTCTTACTCTGAAGAACTGACCAAATAAAATGGTTAATATCTGCACAATTCTTTTAGATATTGTTAACTAAGTTAAAAATTTGGAAGTTTATAAGCTATATAGATGGGACAGTTTTCTAATTCTAAATACTTGTATCCAAACAGTAAGTTTTGATAATTTCAGAGATCACAAATCATAAATTCTCTAAATTAGGAATAACTGTGTGGATTTACATCTTTTTCACAATATAACCTCAAAAGCTGTCTCTCTTCCCCAATTTAAGGCTGTGTATAAAGATATATGGATTGAAAGTGATAAGCTGAACTGGATTTTCTTCCCCCTTAGATAATTATATTTTTTCACTCTTCCCCAGAAATTGTATTTTTTACTTTTCATTTTAATATTCTCTCACCTAGAATGCTTAAGTTAAAGGTGAAAAAACTGTAGTCATTTTCATTCTATCCAAATTAAGCTCTTTAAAAAAAAATAACTTTCAAATTAAAGTTATGAACACTTTCTGCATCTTGTATTTATCTCAAACAACCACTTTACAGTACAATGACACCAATATCTGAACTTCACTTTTATATCAAACTGATTTCTATCAAATTTTAACATTTTACTTAAAGATAACTGTTAACAGATTCACATTCCTGGATTATCAAATAAAACAAATCTGATTTTTTATTTTGGTATGTATCTCAATGTTCAAACATTTGAAAACACACATCTGATAAGACACTTAAAACAGTTTTTTAAAAACACTTTTTAAAGATAAAAACAGTTCTAGGACCATATGATAAATACACTTCACTCTTAAGACTAAATTACACTTTTCTTTATGAAAACAAAACTTTGTAATTTCCTATATCTTAAACATATAAAGTAAGCATTTTTTAGGTGAAAAAAATTTAAAGAAAAACTTAGTGGTTTTTTTTTTTTTTTAGTAAACCTCACTTTATTTAGCAAATAACGTTTTAAAAAACATTATGGCTAATAATTTTTCATGTAATGCTTTACTAAAAAATTAACCAAAGAATACACTGTAATACTGTTCAATGAGTTATCATTACACCAGATTACAATTCAGAAGCTAGCCAAAATTTTATTAGCTAAGTATCTGAAAATTTCAATTAAAACTATAAAATAAATCTTCTTTCAAAGTAAATAAATATACTAGAAAAGTATAAATCACTTTATCTGTGATAACGTATTTTGGAGGTAAAGACAACAAGTCACTGGAAGTTTTGGAATCCTACAGTTTATTTTTAAACAGTTTGCAACTTTTGATATGAACAATTTAAGTATTTTACTCAGAGTCCTATGAGTAAGAGGCTAGGTTTCTGCTAGGAAAGTGGGTTTTTCAGTTTCAACCAAATTGCCACTTTTGGTTAGGACAGTACTTGGAATACTTCAAATCTCTTAAAATATTCTCATTATCTGATTTTGCAGGCTCCATCTACTACTATACCTGTCAAAGAGCAAAGCAAAGCACCAAATTCCACTTGATTTAAATCTACTATTTTATAATATGAAAAATCCACTATTTAAGTCTTTTACATATAACAATGAAATAATAACCTTAAGATGAAAAAAGAAATTATATATACATTCATTTTTAGAATAAGTAAATTCACTTGGAGTTGGACCAAAGACCAAATGATAAGAACATTAATTTTATATATATATAAAAAAAAACCTGAAGTTTTAATAAATCAAGAGAACTCAACTGTGGCCACTTCACTGGATGATTTTTATCTATTAATAAATCTTTATTGATTTTAGCTTAGCAAAAAGTTCTAGCTTTACAAACTGTCTAGCTCAATTATATTACAAGGATATAAAATTGTATGCTTTTAAAATTCATTAGTATACCTTAATCTCCTATTATGTTCCAATGCATTATATGTTCAATCAAAGAAGTTTAGCTTGTTCTCCAGAACTGGCTCTCTCCTAAAGGTCAAAACCTGCAATAAAAATGTCATGTATTATAGCATGAAGACACTCAACAGATTTCCGCCTCCTGCAGTTTCACAGTTGATCCCTGAACACAGAGGTAAGATCTTCAAAACAACCCCAGTTTTGCCTATGTTCAAAGAAACCCTAACTTGAAAATAACGTTTTAAAAATAGAAATATCTTGATTAGAAACACCTGTGATATGCTTTATCATCCGAAGCCTCTTCAAACAAATCAGATTAATATGTTTCTGCTTTCATTTCTCTTTAGGGCATTCATTTTGAAAGCAGTGTAGATGAGTGTATGTATTTATGTAGGTAGTTGTTAGAGGACTGGTCAAGAAGACTCCATAAAGAAAATAGAAATATAGTTTGTCTATGCTTCTTAAACTCATAAAATCCACATAGTTTCAAAGTTTCCAAGGGATAGAGACAAATTTTTAACTACTTTTCTTCCCAAATTATGTTTTAATGACAGAAATTACCATTATTTTTAACTTTAGTCTTTTGTCAAGCCTGAGTGAATAATAACGCTGCTATTTCCAAATGTTTTAAGATGTTACAATCTAACAGAAGAAAATTTAGAATTTACTTTTAAGACAAATTAAAATATTTGTAAGTAATAAATGGATGAATGCTGAGCTACTGTTTTGTTTAATGTGTCCAAGTAGAGGTGGTGTAACTATATGTATATAAGGGTGTTTTCATTTGTTTTACCTGAATCTTAATAACTTAGTGATGATCAACTGTATAAAAATATTAATTACCAAAGGCTTATAATACATATATGTGAACCACAACGCTGAGTTTTCCATTTTTATTTAAAATAAAACAATCCTTTATTCCTCTGCAGCTAAATATGTGATTGTTTAATGACAAAAAACACACAAATGTAACTCACGAACACTAATCCTGAAACCATGACATTTAAAAACACTAGAATAATTTCTACATAATCTTCCTCAAAAGATAGAGTTTTCTATATGTGAGTATATAGAAAATGAAGCTATCTTAATTTTAAAAATCACAGGATAATAGAAGCCAATATGTATTCCATGCCAAATGTTAAGATTTTAAATAGTAGGGAAAGAAAAAAAAATACTAAATAATAAAGTACAAAGAGGTTCAGACAGAAGACAAATATTAAACCAAATGTTTATGATAAAAAAGATGTTAAAAAAAATCTTGAAATACTAAAATTCAAATCTATTACAAAACACAGCTTTTTACATTTTGAACCTACGACAAGTCTTTCCAGTACAAAGACTCTTTAGTGAAATGGGACAGGATTAAACAAAAGTGTATTTAATGTCTCAGAATTTGATAAAAAAATTTTTGATAAAAAATTCACAAATCTATTTAATATCAATTCTAATACTTTAAACATCCTTCTAAAAGAAAGATGCTTTAAAGTATCTTTAATACAGGCAAAGAAAAAAAAAGGCAAGAAAAAATCATTTCCCAACCAGAAAGCAGTATTCTTAGGAAGGTTCTAGAGTCATTTGTTCATGCAATTAATAAGAAAAATCCATAAACACATATTAGGAATGTGATACTCTACAACTGATTTACTTCTGTTAATATTAATAATGATTTTAAAGTTCTAGTACTGTCACTTATAAAAAATGCAAAAGTGGCTTAATCTCATTTTGACACTTATTTGAAAGAAAAGTGGTAGTTTATTACTGATTTCCTTTGGTCTTAAGGGATTTGGGGCTACCAAATCTCAGAAAGTCATAGTCTGAATTCTAACTACATGCCAAAATTGTTGCCTGGCACATAGTGTTTCTAAGTTTGCTGAATTAAAACAAAGTAAAACTACACGTATAGTAATACTCTGACAATTCTAAGATGGTGTTTTCTAATTATAATCAGACCAATAATCTGTTTCTTCTAAAAAAGGGTTAAAGAGAAATCAGTGACGATTACTCAAGCTTCATTTAACAAAAGGAAAAAAAAAGGACAGTCAATTTTAGGCCAATATTTTAGAATAAGACAAATTTTTTATAGAATAAAATTTCAAAATCGTGTGTAAGTTTATACTGATATTTTTAACTGGAGAAAGCTTATGTATCATGTAGAAGAAATATCTAATATAGTCACTGGGCATTCTTTTTGTAAACCAGATCAACTGACTAGTATTTCTGATTGAAGTTATTTTGTGACATTCTGAACAGTTACTACATATCGCTTTACATAGAGATAAAACTATGTATGTCTCCACAAAACCAAAAACAAACAAAAATGCAGTACACAAAGCATGATGAAAGAAGGGCTCCAGAATATGAAAGCTATTTTGAAATTTTCATCCTTAGCTCTAGATGAACGTTAAAAGTGATTATTAATTTGATTAGGAAAAAAGCTGTGTTACACACAAACACCTGAGGCTACATTTTGTAAATGTAGAACTAAGACAACTTATCAGCATTAACACAAAGTCTAAAACTGGACTCTTATAAACAGAATGAAGGGCAAACAAATGAAGATCAATGCTACCAGGCAGACTGATACTTTGTCTTCTCTAGTTCCCTCTGCCCCAAAACATGCAAACATAGCTTTAAAAAGAGCTAAGTTACAGTATCAACACCTTTCCCCACCATTATTTTCCTGTGGTAATTAAGACTTTTCTAGTCCTTACAGTAAAAAATAAATTAGAACTGTCCATTTTTGCAGAGAAATATAGTGAATATACTTAATATACATCTGTTGGAACTCATATCTACATGCCCACAAGCCTAAAGCCAAAATCTTCCTCTTACTAACACCAAGTAAATGGGAAAATATTGTGAATGCTGTGGATTTTATTTAGGTGCTAGTGTGTTCTCAAGCTTCAGTGTAATATTTACAGTAAAGGAATCTCTTCACTTCTTTTCAAGATGGCTTATTAACTGTAACAATCCCGCACCTATCACCTCCTAAAACAAACAAAAAACCCCATAAAACAAAACATTAAAAAAGTATGGTTAAATTTAACCAGCCTGGTGGAATTTATAAAGTCTTTCCCCACCCCACCCTCAAAACTCTACAAGTCACATAATAATTTGAATGAAAATTAAAGCTCAAAACCTAAAATAGCAAAACCTACTGACTCTGGTATTTTAGGTAAAATTACATTAAAAATAGAAATAGAGTTTCATACAATTTCATTAAAGCAAATTTTAGAGAGGATAATTAGCATCTCTTATGAAATTTTCAAGAGATGATTCAAAATAAAACAGCTCTGAAAAAAAGTAATGAACATAGGTTGTGTCGTTCTAATACCTGTTTTGAAGGCAATATAAAATAGTATGATTTATAAACTCAGCTATTCCACTTATTAACATAAATTATATTTATAGATCTAGAGATAAAAAAAAAAGCCCTATGATCTTTTCATTTGAATATTTTCTAACAATGTATATTTGACCTAATGTGAGAATACAAATTCTTAAGTTTCAGAATTTCAATTACTATTCATAAAAGTATAAATTTCTATTAAAAATCTTTCAAAACCCATCTATGGCTATCTTATCAATCAGTGAGTTTACCGATTTTCTTTGTAAACCACACCCGCCTTTTATCAAGATACAATTAAACGGAATGACAAGCTTTGTAATAAATAGAAATACATTGACGGTTGTCTCAAGCAACGTCAAACAAAAATCAACTGAAAATCAACCAAATAAAACACAACACATCCACAGTGTTGTATGCTATACATTTCTTCATAATGAATTTATGAATGAAAGCATACACACTGCACCTGTGCTACTTACCTGTTGTATGGTCTAAATTAAGCAACATATATTTCTTGTAAATAAGGTTTTAAGTCCACTGCAATGGCTAAATTAGCAAAACCTATATATTTAAAATTATCTGTGAAACGTTTAAAAAATGTATTCAATTTCTGTGGTAAATGTTGAAAAGTTCATTCTTTACATTAAGAAAATTAAAGTTTCTTTTCATGGAAATAAAAGAAACAGTTCTTCCGTAATCTGCATCTGACAAATACATGTGGCTTAAGATGAAAATTTTCTGTCAGAGGAACAAAAAAAAAAAAAACACAAAAACCCAAACTGTTTTTCACCAATAGAGAACAGGGGCAAATATATAAAAGTCTTGTAATCTCAGTCAGCAGAATTACAATTTTGCGAAAATTGTCTTCTCTAGGTTTTACAGTTAATATACATTTCAAAATCACTCGAAAATCCTTTATGGACGAAAAAAATACCACACACCAGCTTTTGAATTCGTCTTAACGTTTCATTACGTGGTTTTCTAAAAGTGTAATTTTTTGGAAAGTCAAGAATTATAATCTAGTGTTCAACATTCAAACCCCCCAGTCCCGCTTCCTTCCAGCCAATCAGGGGGTAACAAGTTCGGTGTTTTGGGAGCTCCGTTAGACACCATTTGAAAAACATCACATTGCGCTCTCCTATTCTCTTCGGGGAAAGATTCTAAGTGAGGGCGGGTCCCCCCATCTTTACAGAAATAAGAACTCAATCAATCGTTACATCAATTCAGGGGCGGGATGGGGGAGGTAAACTCTAGGCAGGCAGTCCTAAGAAGTGTGTGACTGAAAGCGTTATTCCTCTTTTTCGAACAATTGAATAGCTGCTACAAAAATCAACTCCTGCATATTCGCAACCCAGAGTCGCGCGCCCCATACGCAATACATCACATCAGCAAAGGGTTAATCTAGGGTGCCTTCAGCGCAGAAAAGGATTTAAGATCCAGTACATTTTTAATGAGGAATTTTACAAAGGCCATTATCTACCTATAAAGTATTAAAGTTAAAGCCGTCACTGGCTCAAATCATTCAAGTGCAGTCGAGCAAAAATTGGTAGAAACTACGAGGAGGAAAAAAAAATCACTAAAGGGAAAGACAAATAACAGCCCTTTCCCCTCCGCCTCGAAGTCAAGAGCGCTCCCAAGAAAAGGTGGGGATTGCAAAATTACCGTTAAGTTCTCCGGGGAAAGACTTTTCGGGAGGAAAACATCAACACAGTTTCAAAGATTGCCTTTTTTTCCTTGCGACATGTTTCAAAGGCTGGGGAAGCAAAAAGTCTTCTAAGAAAAGTGCGGCTCGGAGAAGGAAATCGCAAGGTCGAAGCCCCATCTTTCATCTCACCCAAGAACAGTGCCCCCGCCTGCCCCCCCCCCCAAGAAAAGACGACACCGTGAGAGCAAACGACGAAAATCCCGAGCAAAAAGCGAAAGTCCAGCATCTTTCCTAGGAGCCCGCTAAAACCTCAAAAGCCTGCCCCCGCCCCATCTTGCCCAAATTGGAAAAGCCAGACGCGGGTCAGTGCTACCCCTGCCGGGACCCAGGGGCGCGGAGCCGGAGGGCGGCGTGGACTGACTCACATCGCGAAGGCATCTCCCGCTTTAGCGTCAGAGACGACAATACACACGGCTGGGTCCCGCGGGGAGGACTGTCCGCGTGTCGGACCGGAGGCACCCGCTACGCCGGGTCCTCAATTTTCCCCCGACCTCAAGTTTCTTGTCACGGGAAGACGGCCGCCGCGGGCCGGGGAAACTGCG
>SJXQ01008409.1:328055-379503 GCA_006408695.1 Aepyceros melampus | reverse complement strand
GCGGGGCGGGCGGGGGCTTCCCTGGTGGCTCAGATGGTTAAGAATCTGCCTGCAATGCAGGAGACTGGGGTTTGATCCCTGGGTAAGGAAGATCCCCTGGAGAAGGGAATGGCAACCCACTCCAGTATTCTTGCCTGGAGAATCCCATGGACAGAGAAGCCTGGTAGGCTACAGTCCTGTGTTTGCAAAGAGTCAAACACAACTGAGCAACTAACACTTTCAAAGGAGGGACAGTTAAACTGAGACTTAGGAATTAGGTAGGCCAAAAAAACGGAAGACCACTCTACGCAAAAGAGGAGCATATGTTAGTGTCCTGTGCCAAAAGGACCAGTAAATTCAATGCCCATATTGTTAAAGCAGAGTAAGCTAAGATGGAGAAAGTTGAAGCTAAGACTAAAGAGATTTAGGAGCCTTTGTATATGGAGAAGAGAGAAGGAAGCATGGTAGTAGGGCTCCTTGATTTCTGGTGTACCATTTCCTGAGATAGGGAAAAACGGAACAGGTTTGATGGATTCTGACATGTGAAATGTTGATTTTTATATGCCTCTGGGTTAAGTATAATCCTCCCATCCTCTGGAAGATAACTGGATATTAGGATTGGTGTTTTGATTTGGAAGTCTGGAACTTTAAGGGAAGTTCTGGTGTGCGCAGTTATCTATAGATTTACTAGAATTTTATCTGTTTACTACAACTTGACTAATTGTAGTTGTAGATGGTAGTTTAAACTGTGGGATTGAATGAGATCACTGCAGGAGGTATGTAGAATGATAGAAAGGTTCAACACAGAATCTTGGAGAACATTGTTAGCTACACAAAAAATGTATATACACAGGAAAAATTTGGCTATAAATGGTAAAGACATGACAAATCAAAAAATATTTTTTAACATATAAAGCAGATAAAGGGTTAATGAGAGGTCTATAAGAAAAACAGAATAGTTAACAAATACACAGGGAAAGAAGAAAAACAAATACAGGTTTTTCTTGTTTTTCTTTTTTAAATAAGTTATTGGAGAGGTTTTGTTTATTAATCCAACTTTAAGTACTTAAGGAAAGCAGAAGTTATAGAAGTTATAAAATTCTAAAAGCTAAATATTTAAGAGACCTTTAAAAGCCTCCTTGAAAGTGATTGCTGGTAAAATTTACAGACTAACCAGAGCTTCAAGCTGAATTTAAAAGTTAAGGAAGAACTAAGTTTTTTAGTTCATAACTTTGATAAGAATTTAAATGACCTCTGAATATTCTTTTCAGTACACAAAAGCCATTAAAAAAAAACCCTCATATTGATGTTATGAGTGAGGAAAGGCTGGTGGCAATGTAAGTTAAAGCAGGCCTTTTGAAAAGTAATTTAGCAATAATAAAAAGGGTGATAGAAATATTCATCTTTCCTGCCAGAAATTCCAATTTCAGGAATCTAGATGAAATAAATATGAACTATGGGAAAAGATCTATACAGGAAGATGCCCAGAATATTAAATATAGTACTAAGTAGCTGAAAGGGAATATTGGGTTGGAATGTCCAATAGCAGTAAGATTATTAAGTAAATTGTGGGAGAATGACTGGATTTACTATTAGCATCATCACAAAATGATGCATACCACTGGAAAACTGTTTGTAAGTGCAAGATGTACCCCCTTTTAAAAAATACATAGAGGGGAAATACAAGAAAAAACTTTCAACCTGTATCAAGGTTTTCTGATCAAAGCTAAAAATACACACGTTAAAAAGCCAGTCTAAAATTTGGCATTTTGATGCTATCAAATGATCCTTCTGTGGAACATGGATATTCTATGAGCTAGTCCAGTGATTCTTAAACATTCAGAATGTTTATAATTGCAGGCCCCCCTGTCTCTGGAATTGTGTGCATGTGTGAACTGTTTGCGTGTAATTTTATTTGAGTTAGATGATGGTCGATGGAGTTCCTGAAGAAAAGCAGAGGAAAATGGTTTATTTATATGGTTGGCAGGATACTGGTTCTCCGAAAGAAGTCCACATCTTAATCGCTAGAATCTGAATATGTTGTTATGTGGCAAGAGGTATTCCAGTTGCAGACAGAATTAAGGTTGCTACTCACATGACCTAAAAATAGATTATCCTGAATTATCTGAGTAGACCTAATATAATTCCACAGTTTTTCTAGATGTGGAAGAGGGAAGCAGAATAGCCAGTGTCAGAGTGGTGAGATGGGAGAGACTCAACCAGCCGTTGCTGGCTTTGAAGATAGAAGCAGGCCGCAAGCCAAAGGATGAAGGCAACCTCTAGAGGCTGGAAAAGTCAAGAAAACAGATTCTTCCTTAGAGGCTCTATCTATACCTTGATTTTAGCCCACTGAGACCCATTTGGGACTTCTGACTTCTGGAACTGTAAAATAATACATTTCTGTTGTTTTAAGCCACTAAATTTATGGTAATTGTTAAAGCAGCAAATAGAGTGTTGACTGCTATACGTAAACAGTGACTTTGCGTGTGTCGATATGTGGCTGTGGTAGGGAACATGCACACATGGAGATATAGTCCCTGGTTCTGAGAATCTCGTGCCGGCCTAGACCGTGTCCTCGTTCTGGGTCTGCAGCACAGTTCTGCTTACTCACTCAGTCGTGTCCAACTCTGCAAACCCATGGATGTAGCCCGCCAGGCTCCTCTGAACACTGGAGTGGGTTGCTATTTCCAACTCCAGGGAATCTTCCTGACCCAGGGATCAAACCCAGGTCTCTTGTGTCTCCTAATAAAGATTTAATGGGAATGAATGGTACTTAGCACCAATTATTCTGCCACTTGAACAAATTTGAGAATTACCTTTTGTTAACTCTTATGTTCTGTGTGTTCTTATAATCTGTGAGTTAAAATGGTAAGAATATAAAATATTAAATATTTGTTCTATATTGATTATAAAAGCTGTTTTTTATTTTTTTTAAGCTGTTTTTAAAAATTTAATTTTAACCTTTTATTTTGTATTAGGGTATAGCCAATTAACAATGCTGTGATAGTTCAGGTGAACAGTGAAGGGACTCAGCCATACACGATCCATCCTTCCCCAAACTCCCCTCCCATCTAGGCTGCCATAAACACAGCAGAGTTGAGCAGAGTTCCCTGTGCTATACAGTGGGTCGTCGTTGGTTATCCATTTTAAATATAGTAGTGTGCACATGTCCATCCTGAAGGCTGTTTTCTAATTGAAATAAATTGATGTTTTTTGAGTATCTCTTATGGACAAAGTGTTCTAAGACTGTTTTGTACTTGATGATTATCATATATTTAAAACATTGTGCTAAAAATAGCTATGGTTAGGATTTTTTCCCTAAAAAATGTTAGGAATATTACAACTAGTAAACTAGAAGAATTATAATAAGGCAAAAAGAATAAGGTTTATTGTATAGCACATGGAACTCAGCTCAATGTTATGTGGCAGCCTGGATAGGGGGCGGTGCCAGAGAATGGATACATGTATCTGTATGGCTGAGTCCCTTCACTGTTGACTTAAAACTGTCACAGTATTGTTAACTGGCTGTACTTCAATACAAAATAAAAATTCATAAAAAAAGAATCAGGCTTAACAATAATGGCTGCTTTGAAAGTGTTTCTTATCTGTGTCACATATCTATCCATAGCTATTTAGTTTCTAGTATGAGCTTTTAATTTTTCAAATTAATATTTACCTGGAAATTTTAAATTAAGCCTCTATTCAGATGAGTGTATATATATTTGTATATACATATAAAAATATTGTATATCTTGGTAAAAATACCAAATCTAGGTAATTTTCTATACTTTTTTGTTTAACGAATTCATTGAAAGTCCTGTTTATCTTTTTTTAGGTCCGAGAACTGCCAGACCTCAAGATGGACAACAGCTGTTTCATTAGATACAGCATCTAGTTCTCCAGTCATAAACTTGTACAATATTCACTGAAATTTGTTGGTAATGTGATGAGTTCTTCCCACATATTCACCCATTTACATTCCCTTTTTAAAATGCAAGTGTGTCTTTTATTTCAGATATTGATAATATTTTTGTTTTCTGAAGTAAGTTTGATAGTCTTTCTCTGTAACCAAATTGATAAAACAATGATACAGTCCTCCTCAGAAGGTACTTGAATGGTTCATAAGTATACGCTTTAGTTAATTAGGTATCAGTTTATAAGTACTTTATTATACATAAATATTTTGGGAAGACCCTTTAAAAGTCATCAAAGACAAAAAAACAGAAAGAAATTTCTTTTTAGAGTATATCCATGTTAGTTATATGGGAGAAAATTTACACATGGATCAAGAGATATACTTCTGTTTGGGGAAATTTGCTTTGCATGGTTTCTGAAAGTGGCTTAGGATAGATGTATACATATTTTCAACTCTGATTCTGTTAGGATTTTTCCCTATATGAGAAATTGTTTTGCTTCTGTATTCTTGACCACAGATTGTAGGACTGAATTAAAATTTATTCAAGAAAATTAGAGATACCAAGGGAATATTTCATGCAAAGATAGGCTCGATAAAGGACAGAAATGGTATGGACCTAACAGAAGCAGAAGATATTAAGAAGAGGTGGCAAGAATACACAGAACTGTACAAAAAAGATCTTCATGACCCAGATAATCACAATGGTGTGATCACTCACCCAGAGCCAGACATCCTGGAATGTGAAGTCAAGTGGGCCTTAGAAAGCATCACTACAAACAAAGCTGGTGGAGGTGATGGAATCCCAGTTGAGCTATTTCAGATCCTGAAAGATGATGCTGTGAAAGTGCTGCACTCAATATGCTAGCAAATTTGGAAAATTCAGCAGTTGCCACAGGACTGGAAAAGGTCAGTTTTCATTCCAATCCCAAAGAAAGGCAATGCCAAAGAATCGTCAAACTGCTGCACAATTGCACTCATCTCACACGCTAGTAAAGTACTGCTCAAAATTCTCCAAGCCAGGCTTCAGCAATACATGAACCGTGAACTTCCAGATGTTCAAGCTGGTTTTAGAAAAGGCAGAGGAACCAGAGATCAAATTGCCAGCATCCACTGGATCATGGAAAAAGCAAGAGAGTTCCAGAAAAAATTTGTTGGCAAAGTAATGTCTCTGCTTTTCAACATGCTATCTAGGTTGGTCATAACTTTTCTTCCAAGGAGTAAGCGCCTTTTAATTTCATGGCTGCAGTCACCATCTGCAGTGATTTTGGAGCCCAAAAAAACAAAGTCTGACACTGTTTCTACTGTTTCCCCATCTATTTCCTATAAAGTGATGGGGCCAGATGCCATGATCTTCATTTTCTGAATGTTGAGCTTTAAGCCAACTTTTTCACTCTCCTCTCTCACTTTCAACAAGAGGCTTTTTAGCTCCTCCTCACTTTCTGCCATAAGGGTGGTGTCATCTGCATATGTGAGGTTATTGATATTTCTCCCAGCAATCTTGATTCCAGCTTGTGTTTCTTCCAGTCCAGCGTTTCTCATGATGTACTCTGCATAGAAGTTAAATAAGCAGGGTGACAATATACAGCCTTGTATATTTGTACTTGTATTTGTACTTACTGACAAGAATTGCCTGGGCTAGACCAGTGCTCAGAGAAACCCAGCTATCACTGTACTGAGACCAGAGAGATGTCCCTGTGAATTGTCCTCAAAGAAGGCACTTTAGAACACAGTGAGCAGTAGCCTCATGATTCCTTTTAGTAAACACAGCACAGACTTTCATAGGGACGTTTTATATGCCTCTTGATATTGGTCAATAGCCGATATGGTGTGAAGCTGAGTAGGTTTAGGTAGCAAAGTATGAAGGTTGTGATAATGACATATAGACTTTTGTTGCCTTGACTAATCCAAGATAGCTTATAAATGAATGAATTGACATTCGTCAAACTGTCCTTCCATGAACATGATTCCTTTCAATCAAGTCTTGAATAAGTCTTAAATGGCAGTAAGTTCTAAATTTTACTAGACATACCTTGAGGGCAGCCATTCTGTAATCATATATCACAGCTTTTGTAGTCAGCTTACTTCAAGGATATTGAGAAACCAGGTCAGGACACACTCATCAGTAGAAGGCTACCTCTATCACTACAGAGCCAAGCTTCGGTGTACGCCAGGCATGACCAAGAATTTTGCTTAGGATTTACTTTTGGTTTCATTTCAATACCCATATGAGAGAATAATCAAGCACCAAAGTGATCATTTAAGTCATAAGGCATGTCCTCAGTCATTTTAGCCCCCCAAATTTGGGCTCCAAAATCACTGCAGATGGTGACTGCAGCCATGAAATTAAAAGACACTTACTCCTTGGAAGAAAAGTTATGACCAGCCTAGACAGCATATTGAAAAGCAGAGACATTACTTTGCCAACAAATGTCCGTCTAGTCAAGGCTATGGTTTTTCCAGTGGTCATGAATGGGTGTGAGAGTTGGACTGTGAAGAAAGCTGAGCGTGGAAGAATTGCTGCTTTTGAACTGTAGTGTTGGAGAAGACTCTTGAGAGTCCCTTGGACTGCAAGGAGATCCAACCAGTCCATTCTGAAGGAGATCAGTCCTGGGATTTCTTTGGAAGGACTGATGCTAAAGCTGAAACTCCAGTACTTTGGCCACCTCATGCGAAGAGTTGACTCATTGGAAAAGACTCTGATGCTGGGAGGGATTGGGGGCAGGAGGAGAAGGGGACGAAAGANTCTAAAGGAGATCAGTCCTGGGATTTCTTTGGAAGGACTGATGCTAAAGCTGAAACTCCAGTACTTTGGCCACCTCATGCGAAGAGTTGACTCATTGGAAAAGACCCTGATGCTGGGAGGGATTGGGGGCAGGAGGAGAAGGGGATGACAGAGGATGAGATGGCTGGATGGCATCACCGACTCGATGGACATGAGTTTGAGTAAACTCTGGGAGTTGGTGATGGACAGAGAGGCCTGGTGTGCTGTGATTCATGGGGTCGCAAAGAATTGGACACGACTGAGCGACTGAACTGCCTGACAGTTATTAATGGTAATATTTATTAAAGAAGTATGAATCACCCTGCTCCCAACCCATTACAATAAGGATACTTGGAAAGGGATAAACCCATTTGTTTCAGTTATCTAACTTATAAATAATTACTGTGAAAATGTTGACCTCAGATATATTAAATATAGTGTTCTGAAATATTGTTTTAAAATAATTTAAATTTTCTTAGTAAAGGAAAGTTAGCCTATTTAAGTTTGGAACCATAGATTTCTATTAGTTAAAGTACACCTATTTTGTGCTTTAACTAATAGAAATCTATGATTCTAAGGGCTTCTCTGGTGGCTCAGAGGTTAAAGCATCTGCCTGCATAGCAGGAGACCTGGGTTTGATCCCTGGGTTGGGAAGATCCCCTGGAGAAGGAAATGGCAACCCACTCCAGTATTCTTGCCTGGAGAATCCCATAGACGGAGGAACCTGGTGGGCTACAGTCCCACCGGGTCGCAAAGAGTCAGACACGACTGAGCGACTTCCCTTTACTCACTTCACACCTATTTGTAATTGCCCCCTGGAGCTGCTGAGAACAAATTCATTCCCATCTATATGTGATAACCCTTTGAGTATGACCATTAGTATTTTCAACCATAAGAACAACTGAACCTCTACTCTCCAGATATCCTTAGTTTCTTTAGTGGCCTATGATTTTAAACACTTCATACTCTTGGTTCCCTTTTCTGGTTATTTTCCAGTTTAACTGAGCCCATCTCAAAAAGTGACACCCCAAATGGTAAATCATGTGCCATATAAGGCCTAAAATACACAAGGGTCGGCTAACTTTTTGTCTAGCCATTAAAATGTGTGTATTTGAGGAACAATTTAAATAATATAAAGGACTGGTACATAATAAAAATGGGTATATTCTTGACTCTGTGTCAAAGGAAAATTGAAGGGATTTAATAAATAAACTTCACATTCAGTGAAGTGGTAAACAAACTGCAGGAGACACACAGAAGATGTGGGTTCACTCCCTGGGTCAGGAAGATACTCTGGAAGAAACAGCAACCCACTTCAGTATTTTTGACTGGAAAATCCCATGGACAGAGGAACCTGGTAGGCTACAGTCCATGGGGTCGCAAAGAGTCAGACACGACTGAGTACATGATAAGTAAACTTTACAATGAGTAAAAAACATGTAATGGCTTTCTCAGAGGCTTTCTTGACTTGGGAAGAAGTTGAGGAGGACAAGAACCTATTGACATTTCTTACTCATTTCTATAAATAGAAGTCAAATTGGAACTCTCTGGGCTCTAGGAGATATGACTGAGGCCATGTGACCAGTTTGGCTTCATGCTACAGTTCTATTATTAATATGTAAAAAATTATTTCTTATAGAAGAAATATATAGGGAAATAAGGAGAATAAAATACCTCACATTCTCTTTTGGCAAAGAAATGCGTACGTGTTTTAAACAAATTAACTTTTTAAGGCAGCTCTGAAGAAGTAATTTATTTTAAATAGGTGAACAGTTTATAGCTCTTATGGGAACACTTTTTCCTTACTTTTCTTCATCATAGGATTAGGCCCTATGTTTTTAATTTAAGTCCTTTAATTTTTGCTGTTAACATTTAATTTACTTGATGACCCCATACTGTTAACTTTTGACCCAGTGAACTTGGATGGTATATACAGACCTCATAGCTAATTTTAAAGAAACCCTTAAAGAAAAATAATGTTTGAAGTGAAACAGAAGATTAAATTCATGTCAATGTTCCATGTAGAGAAGTAGTACACATATACTTAACCAAAGAACTTTTTTCCCCTTTTGGAAGATGTATTTTTATAAACATGGGGTTTTTACAATTAGATGTTTATGCTGTTGGCAAAACAACCCAAAACTGGTGTAACTTAACTGCAGTACTTCTAATAAACTGCAAAACTACTGATAAGAGTATAGCAGATAGGAAACCTTTCCTGACAAGAAATTCTTATAGCATGTAGCTACATCTAATGGTCCTTTCATCTATCTCTACTTATACGCAGTCTCCTTTCCTATTATATAAAACTGAGATTCCTAAAGTTTAATCCTTAGATGTGAAAAATGTTAGCACACATCAGTTTCAGTTCAGTCACTCAGTTGTGTCTGACTCTTTGCGACCCCATGGACTGCAGCACACCAGGTTTCCCTGTCCATCACGAACTCCGGGAGCTTGCTCAAACTCATGTCCATCGAGTTGGTGATGCCATCCAACCATCTCACCCTCTGTCGTCCCCTTCTCCTGCCTTCAGTCTTTCCCAGCTCAGGGTCTTCCAATGAGCCAGTTCTTCACATCAAGTGGCCAAAGAATTGGAGTTTCAGCTTCAGCATCGGTCCTTCCAATGAATATTCAGGACTGATTTCCTTTAGGATGGACTGGTTGGATCTCCCTGCAGTCCAAGGGACTCTCAAGAGTCTTCTCCAACACCACAGTTCAAAAGCATCAGTTCTTTGGCGCTCAGCTTTCTTTATAGTCCAACTCTCACATCCATACATGACTACTGGAAAAACCATAGCTTTGATTAGATGGATCTTTGTGGCAAAGTAATGTCTCTCCTTTCAATATGCTATCTAGGTTGGTCACAGCTTTTCTTCCAAGGAGCAAGTGTCTTAATTTCATGGCTGTAGTTACCATCTGCAGTGATTTTGGAGCCCCCCCAAAATAAAGTCTGTCACTATTTCCAGTGTTTCTCCATCTGTTTGCCATGAAGTGATGGGACTGGATGCCATGATCTTAGTTTTCTGAATGTTGAGTTTTAAGCCTGCTTTTTCACTCTTCCTCTTTCACTTTCATCAAGAGGCTCTTTAGTTCTTCTTTGCTTTAGTTGTTAATTATAATAGAGTTCAAAGCTTCTTCTAAATTACTTGATGTAAAGATACTTTATGTATAACTTTTATTTGCCCTTAAAACTGGATCTGCGAACTTACTTTTGAACATTTCCTCCCTAATTATAAAATAGTATATGAGTCCTCTCATTTATCGAACTGTGTAAAATGTAGCTTAATCATTAGATAATTTCAAATATGTCACATTTACTTTATTCAAAAATGAACAGAGAGTTAAGCAATAACTGCTGTGTGCTAACTACCATTAGGTACAGGGGTATTAGCAAGGCTTTCTGGAAGTAGTGCAAGCTATATATGTTTCTATATAAACATTCATAGGGCTTCCCTGATGGTTCAGTGGTAAAGAATCTGCCTGCCATTGTAGGAGACCTGGGTTTGATTCCTGGGTTGGGAAGATCCCCTGGAGAAGGAAATGGCAACCTACTCCAGTGTTCTTGCTGGGAAATCCCATGGACAGAGGAGCCTGGTGGGCTACAGTCCATGGGGTTGCAGTGAGTTAGATATGGCTTGCTGCTGCTACTGCTGCTAAGTCGCTTCAGTCATGTCCGACTCTGTGTGACTTCATAGACCGCAGCCCACCAGGATAAGGATATGGCTTAGTGACTAAATAACAACATAAAACCTTCATGGTTTGCTAGTAAGATAACATGATTGTTCCATAGTGTAAATCCTAGAGGGAGTTCTAATCACATTAGAACAATGTGATTTTATTTTTTAAATAAATGGAAGTATTTTTCTGTAGTTTTATAGCCATGGAGGGAAATAATGAGATTTTGCCCTGAGATATTATGCCTGGAATAGAGATAAGAGTCTTGAATGACTCCCTGGTCCCCAGCTTGGTTGTATGGTACAGTTTTACTGGAATAGAGACAAATGGAGGAGGAATGGGGCTTCTATGTATGTGTGTATATGTAAAAGTGTGAAATGGAAAACTAGGAAAGGAGAGGGAGATGAGAAACTCAGTGAAGACACACTGAATATGGAAGATTAAGTGCCAGTGGGGTATCCATGTAGAGATGTTCACTAGGGAGCTCGGCATCTATGTGTCTGAGGCTGAGGAGAAAGGCCTGGGCTGAAGGCAGATATCGTTAAGTAGGTGATAGTTAAAATCAAGGGATGCCATTGCTCACAGAGATGGAATATATGGAGAGGAAATGAGAAAGCATTAGTAAATGGGCAAATTAAGAGGAGGAAGATAAAGAACTGATAAGAAATAGCAGAGGAAGGGAAGGGAACACCAACTGAGCTGTGCTTGAGAAGCCAATGGGAGAGAAGATTCAGAAGGAAAGAAGTCAGGAGGGTCAGACAGTAAACACAAGTGGAATAAATTGAAAAACATGATGGCAATTTTGTTATTAGTATTGTTTGCCAGAACGTTTGCAGTGCACATTCAGTGTACTGATGGTAGCAGAATTCTGTTTGTGTTGAGTTGAAAAGTATATTAAAATTGAGAGAAGTTAATTAAATTTATATTATTCCAACTCTCCTCAGGTCTCTCTATTTTTTTGGTCATGCCATGCAGCTTGAGGAATCTTAGTTCCCTGAGCAGCGATCAAACCCAGGGACCTAGCAGTGAAAGCGCTGAGTCTTAACCACTGGACTGCCAGGGAATTTCCAAAACTTTTCATCTCTTATTCAAAATAGAGTTAAAGAATGATAGTTGTAGGGAAGAAGTTAAAAGATAGAGGAGGAGATTCTACAGTGAAAAGAATTTAACATATTTATAAAATGTGAGTAAGAGACAGCAGAGAGGAGAGATTAAAAAGAGAAGGGATTAAAAAAAATAGGAGGGATAAAAGGTAAAGCAAGACCTTAACAGATGAGGAAATATTCAATACTGATACAGGATCAAGGGTGTAAGTAGAGGAACTGAGCTGGAAAAGAAAAAGAAGAATATTTCTTCCTGAGATTAGAGAGGAGGCAAAGATGGTTACATGTGTAACTTAAATTGTGGGACTGAAATGGAGATTCATGGCTGATACTTTGGATGTTTTTTTTCTGATAAAGGAAACATAAAAGATAAATACATAGGTGAGTTTAAGTAAACGTATAATACATGCTATAAGGAATGGGAGAGGGAGCAAGGTTATAAGCAGGAGAAACTGATGAGCCTGGGAATCTAGGCTGGATAGGAAATGATATGAAAGACTGTGGTTTGAAGGAAAATAGAACAGTTGAGAATTGAGGTTAAAATAAGGTAAGAAAGCAGGTGTTAAGGGAGTAAATGGAGTGAATACATTTTCACACCTGTTTTTGTTCATATGTATTTCTGAGCAAAAGGTATTCAACTATAATATACTTTAATGACTGAATAAGTATAGAATATTAGATTGTAAAGTAAGCAGTTTCTTATTTGGGAGTCTTTTTATTGATTCCTGCCAATTTTTCTCTACTGGTAAAAGGAACAATCAAATAATTTTTGACTTATTTCCTTAGGATGCAATCTTAGAATTGGATTTTCTGGTAAGTCTTCATATTGAGCTTTTTATTTTGGGGCTTCCCTGGTGGCTCAGATGGTAAAGAATCTGCCTGCAATACAGGAGACCAGGGTTCGATCCCCGAGTTGGGAAGATCCCCTGGAGATGGGAATGACTATCCACCCCAGTATTCTTGCCTGGAGAATGTCATGGACTGAGGAGCTGGTGGCCTACAGTCCATGGGGCTGCAAAGAGTCAGCTGTGACTGGGCGACTAACACTTCTTCTATCTTTATTTTAGACCTATTTCTAACAGGCTTGTTGATGTGCATTCTTACTCGATCCTGGACTGGAATCAGAAAATTGGACAATGGTGCAGGTTCTGACTGATGCAGGCACACTGACCAGCCAATGTGAGACCTGGTAAGTAAAAGTCCTCCTTCATGGGAACAGTGATGGGTGTTTTAAAAACTTGGAGTCAAGTATACTTATGAGTACAATAAGAAATGATTCATAAGCTGAATAACAGGATATAGTGGTCAATTTAGAAATACATATTCAAGTTAAATAAAAATCTCCATGAATAACCTACATTTGTTGAGAGCATCCAATTTTAGGAAAGGTTTTAAAAAATCATGAATAATCATCAAAGTCACTGCTCCTCAGACTTTTCCACAAAAGTTTGGTTAATAGCAGAGAAGAGTGAATAACTACCCCAAAATCTGGGTCCCAAGATAGAATTGTCTTTTTTTTTTAGAATTTTCTTTAGTTTTGCGCTTTGTCTTAAATTTAAAATGAAAGTGCATTATATACCATAATAGTCCTATGGTTAATATAAATATAATGCTCTTATAATTTTTTTCAAAGTCTCTGAGTAAAATTGATATTTTATGAAATGATCCAAGTTTATTCAGCTTTTAAAACCCTGGAATGCTTAAAGTTCTCATTGCCCAAAGCTGGACTTGTACAGGCAAGGTTCTAGGCTATTTCATGGTTGTACAATACATTTATTTTCAGTTCTTTCTCCTACAGTCTAGCCAAGGCTATTTATAGTAGTATATGACAGGGAATTGATGAATTAATTAATGTTACCCACATTGAAACTGAGAGTGTTACAGAAAATGAAAATTCAGAGTGAAATTTCAACAGACTACACTACAAGAAATGTTAAAGAAGTCCTTCAGACAGAAGGGAAATGATACCAGGTGGAAATACAAATTTACACAAAGGGATGATGAGTACTGGAAAAGGTAACTATGTAAGATTTTTTTCTGTTTACTTCTCTTTTAAGATAATCAACTGTTAAAAAAAATAATATTATGGGGGTTACAACATGCACAAGTAAAATATATGAAAACAATAGTATAAAGTCCAGGAAGGGAAAAATAAAAGTATGATATTTGCTGTACATATAGTAGTGGAATATCACTTGGAAGTAGACTGATAAGTTATATATAAACCCTAAAACAACCAGTAGAATAATAAAACAATATTAGATAGTAAATCAACAAATGAGAAAAAATGGAACCATATAAAATTCAATCTGAAAAAAGGCAGAAAAAGGAAAAAAGGAACAATAAACAAATGGAACATAGGATAAATAGAACAAACAGAAAACAGCAAGATGATAGACTTATATCTAAGCATATCAATAATCACATTAAATGTAAGTGATCTAAAAATCCTCATTAAAAGGCAGAGATTATCAGATTGGATAAAAGCAAAACACTTTATATACAAAACCACAACAATGTTAAGAATGAAAGGATGGAAAATACCATTGCTGATGCTGACAGTCAAAAGAAAACTGGTGTGGCTAGATTAACATAGTGAAAGAAGTAAGATTTCAAAGTGAAAAATATTACGAGAGATAATGAATGTCATTTCATGATAATAAATGGGCCAGTTAATCAGGAATACATAACAATCTTAAATGTTTATGCCCTAAATAACAGTTGGCTCACAATATATGAAGCAAAAACTGATAGAACTGCAAGGAGAAAAAGAAAAATCTACGATTATAGTCAGAGATTTCAGTATGCCTCTTTTAATAATTGCTTGAAAAAGTTGAAGCCTAACAAGGATGTAATAAACTTAAATAACACTATCCGCAATATTACCTAATTGACATCCTAGAACATTCCACTTAAAATAGCAGAATACACATTCCCTTTCAAGTATACATGAAACGTTTACCCAGAGTGAGCATATTCTAGGCCAGGGGTCAGCAAACTATTGCCCTACTGCCAAATCTAGCTTGGTTTTATATTGCCCTGTGAACTAAGAATGGTTTTCATATTTTGAAAGTTTTCTTGGAAAAACAGAAAAAATTTTTGACAGAGTTTTTGGCCTGCAAAGGTTAGAATATTTACTTCCTGACCCTTTACAGAAAAAGTTTTCTGATCTCTGTTGTAGGTCATAAAATATGTCCCAGTATATTTTAAAGGATCCAAATCATGCAAAGTATATTATGGCCACAAAGGAATTAAATAAGAAATCAGTAACAGAAAGCTAACTGGAAAATCCCTAATATTTTGAAACAAATATAATCCATTGATTAAAGGACTCAAAAATGAAATCAGAAAGTGTTTTGAACTGAAGGAGAATAAAAATACATTATCAAATTCTGAATAAATGAAATGTCTGTATTAGAATATACCAAAAAAAAAAAACCCTCAAAGCAATGACCTCAAGTTAAGAAAATCAAATTAAACACAAAGAAGCAAAAAAAAAAGCCAAAAAAAAAAAAAACCATGAAATAATTTAGATTGAAGTGGAAATCAATGAGATGGAAAATAAAAATCAATTGAGAATATCTGTGTGATGAAAGCTTGGTTCATTGAGGTCAGTAAAACTAATAAACCTTTAGCCAGACTGGTCAGGAAAGAAAAAAAAAAGACACGTATCAGGAAGATTGGTAATCAGGAATAAGAGAGGTGACATCATTACAAATTCTACAGGTACTTAAAAGGATGATAAGGGAATATTATGAACAACTTTAGGCAAACAACAACAGTAATTTAGATGAAATGGCCAAAGTCCTTGAAAGATTACAAATTACCAAGCTTACTCAAGAAGAAATAGATATAATAGAAGAAATAGATAACCTGAATTATCATTTTTCTGTTGAATATTAGTTTAAAATGTTCCTACAGGGACTTTCCTGGTGGTCCAGTGGTTAAGAATCTACCTTGCAATGCAGGGGACAGAGGTCCAGTCCCTGGTTGGGGAAGTAAGATCCCACATGCCTCAGAGCAACTAACCCCACACCACAACTACTGAACCTCATGCAGCCAAATAAATAAATACTTTATATATATTCCTACAAAGAAAACTTCTGGTCCATAGGGCTTCACTGACAAATCCTTCCAAAACATTTAGGAAAAGAAAAATAATACCAGTTACACATAAACTCTTACAGAAAAGTGAAGAGGAGCGAATACTTCCAAATTTGTTATTGGAGGCCAGCATTACCCTGATACCCAAATACTATGAAGACATAACAAGAAAACTCAGGCCAGTCTTCCTCATAAACATAAATTGAAAAAATCCTAAACAAAATTTTATCAAATGAAATCCAACCATGTATAAGAAGGATAGTATTATTATTGGGTTTATCTCAAGAATGTAGGATTTGTTTTAACATTCAAAAATCAATGAGTATAATTCACCATTTTAAACTAAAAGAGAACTGATTATCTTAATAGATGCAGAAAAAATGTGTGACAAAACCCAGTATTCATTCCTGATTTTAAAAAATTCAGCAAACTTGGAATTCAAGGATTTTTCTTCAGTCAGATAAAAGGTATCTACACAAAACCTAAAATAACCGTGTATCTACTGATGAAAGATGGCATGCTTTCTCCCTGAGATCAGGAACAATCAGTAACAAGGACTTCTGCCCTTACCACTTTTACTCAGTATTGGAAGTTCCGACCAGTCCAATCAGGAAAGAAAAAAAAATTCAGATTGGAAAAGAGGAAATAAAACTGATATAATCATCTATGTAGGATTCCCAGGTGGCTCAGTGGTAAAGAATCTGCCTGCAATGCAGGAGATGCGGTTTGATCCTTGAGTTGGGAAGATCTGGAGAAGGGAATAGCAACCCACTCCAGCATTCTTGCCTGGGAAATCCCATGGACAGATGAGCCCGAAGGCTGCAGTCCATGGGGTCACAAAGAGTCAGACTGAGCAACGAAACAACAATAAATCATTCATCTCTTCCTCTTGGTGGAACTGGTGAAGAGAGCAAATAGCGCTAAGAAGAATGAAAGATGACTTAAGCAACTGGAGAGATTCATTTCCAGTTTACCTCATGGGTTTATATTAATATGTCTGTTCTCCTCAAATTGATCTAAAGGTTCAATACATTCAAATCAAAATTCTAGTAGGCTTAAAAAAAGTTAAGCTGATTCTAAAATTAATTCATATAAAAATGCAAAAGATCTAGGATAGCCAATTTTTATTTATTTGTTTATATATTGTTTTTAGGTAACTTTTTTTTTTCTCCCACAGTAACATTTTGTTTTTCTACCTCAGTTGCTTATGGGGGTAAAAATAAAACGTCATTAGGGAGAAGCACAGATGAACTATTTACGGAGATGAAGAAAATTCACACTGGCTCGAACGTCTGTAAGCTAAGTATACGAGCACAAGTTCACCAAAGCAATTCACAGCAGAACAAAACAAACAGGAAAAAAAGGCCATACAGATTTGGAAAAATAACATCTATGAACAAGTCTGCGGGAAAATGAAATTAACCAATGACGACATCAAGCATCTTTAGTGAAAGGAGCCACACTGCACACGTTGGGTCTAAAGGATGCATGTGCACGCTTGTTGCTAAGTTGTGTCTGACTCTTTTCGACCCCATGGGGCCCGCCAGGCTCCTCTGTCCATGGGATTCTCCAGGCAAGAATACTGGAGTGGGTTGCCATTGCCTTCTCCATGTTTTTAGGTAACTTTTGGAGGCAAAGTAGATTATTAGTTAAGAAAAGTAGCGTTGGACTCAAACAGATCTGGACTTAAATCCTAGCTCTACCTACTTACCATCTACAGATAATCCAAGGAAACAAAGTCTTTTAATTTTATTCATTAAGTTTATTATTCTCACTCACTAAGGGGTCTGCTAAAAGGAAGAGAATGCTTAGGAAAGGGCATCTTTGACCTGAAGGAAGAGTTCCAAAGCCAGGCTACTTCTTTTGAAATTGCTACCTCATCATACACAGCCATTTGATGTTATCTATTGTGTTCCCTTTTTAGCCCATAGGGTTTCAATCTGTTTTCTATATAATAATGGCTTTCACATGTACATCAACAGGCCCAACAGGTTATCAAGAAAGCTTGAGTCCTCTGTCCTCTAGTGATATCCTGCTTAGATCTGACATTAGTTTCATTTTTTTCCTTCAAGCTATTTTTTCCAAATTTCTTGGCTATTGTTGGTGATAACACAAATTTTGGAACCTTCAAACTTGCAATCTTAGGTTATGTCTTTCTTTCTTTACTTCCTATAGGTAAACAGTTGCGTTTTAAACTTGTTAGTTCTTCTAGTACTTCTCTATATTGGTACTTAATACGTTCCTTTGCATTTTGAAAATTGCTCATTTAATCCAAGCTCTTAATTGTCATTTATATTGTAGCCTCTTGTGGCTTCCCTTGTAGCTCAGTTGGTAAAGGATCTGCCTGCAGTGCAGGACACCTGGGTTCAATCCCTGGGTTGGGAAGATCCCCTGGAGAAGGAAATGGCAACCCACTCCAGTATCCTTGCCTGGAAAATCTCATGGACAGAGGAGCCTGGTGGGCTGCAGTCCATGGGGTTGCAAAGAGTCAGACACAACTGATTGACTAACACTTGCATTGCAGCCTCTTGAGGTCTCCCTAGCCCCCCCATCCCATCTTATCCTCTTCCCCACTAGCTTACACAAAACACAGAATACTTTCCATCAAACAGTCTGTAAAGAAGCATTGCTGGATGAATAAAGAAAACCTGATTAAGTATCAGTAGCAAAAAGGAATTTATATGGAGTCTCCTTTCAGCGATTCTACCCGAAAGGAGGAGAGCAGAACCTTCAGGAATTGAATCACAATTGAGACAGATACCAAGTGGGAGATATTTCTGGCAAGAGACTGATAATACATGACAGTAACCACTGGGAAGATAAAAGGAGCCATAAAATTGAACTTCCCACTAGCCCTTCTTCCCTTTTTGCTCTCTGCACACTTCAGCTGGGAATCTTTATGCAGGTAGTAGTTATTTGACGTGTATTATTCTGGTTGTAATAAAGTTATATCTAAGAGGCTAAGAGAGCTGACCAACTGAAAAGGGAAAGCAGTTTGTTCTGACCATAATGACAAAAGGAGTTCAAGGCACACCAAACATCTTTCTCCCATTTAGAAACATCCTAGTATTTAAGCATATAAATACTTGGGCTTCCCAGGTGGCTCAGATGGTAAAGTGTGTGCCAACAATGCGGGAGACCTGGGTTCGATCCCTGGGTCGGGAAGATCCCCTGGAGAAGAAAATGGCAACCCACTCCAGTACTCTTGCCTGGAAAATTCCATGGACAGAGGAGCCTAGTAGGCTACAGTCCATGAGATAGCAAAGAGTCAGACACGACTGAGTAACTTCACTTTCTTTAAGCACATGGGTGGCTCAGATGGTAAAGAATCTGCCTGCAATGCCGGAGACTGAGTTTGATCCCTGGGTTGGGGAGATCCCCTGGAGAAAGACATGGCAACCCATTCCAGTATTCTTACATGGAAATTTTCATGGACAGAGGAGCCTGGCCAACTATAATCCATGGAGTTGCAAAGAGTCGGATATGACTGAGTGACTAACACTTTTTACTTTAGTATTTAATTTCTCTCTACTCTCGTATTTGTGTTCTCGATTCCCATCATGTCTGTGAGATGACCTGCCTGGTCCTGCTCTGTAGCAGGTTTGTATAGTGTTGCATCTCTAGTGCCTTGAACAGTGCCTAGCATATAACATGTTGGAAGCACATAAATGAATGGTTATTTTTTCTCTTTGGGAATCCAAACCCATCAGCACTTTCAAAATATCTATGTAAGATTTTCTGATTCCACTAAACTTCTGTCCATTATCCATTTAGTTTAAAGTTACTTCATTTTCCACATCCCCATAGCAATTATTTATAGCTTGTACTTGATTAGTATATTCTTTTTATGTTACTTTTCACATATTCCTGTATCTATTCTAGTTCAGTTCAGTTTCAGTTCAGTCGCTCAGTCGTGTCTGACTCTTTGCGACCCCATGAATCGCAGCACGCCAGGCCTCCCCGTCCATCACCAACTCCCGGAGTTCACTCAGACTCCCGTCCATTGAGTCCATGATGCCATCCAGCCATCTCATCCTCGGTCGTCCCCTTCTCCTCCTGACCAAAGTACTGGAGCTTCAGTTTTAGCATCATTCCTTCCAAAGAAATCCCAGGGTTGATCTCCTTCAGAATGGACTGGTTGGATCTCCTTGCAGTCCAAGGGACTCTCAAGAGTCTTCTCCAACACCACAGTTCAAAAGCATCAATTCTTCTGTGCTCAGCCTTCTTCACAGTCCAACTCTCACATCCATACATGACCACAGGAAAAACCATAGCCTTGACTAGACGGACCTTAGTCGGCAAAGTAATGTCTCTGCTTTTGAATATACTATCTAGGTTGGTCATAACTTTTCTTCCAAGGAGTAAGCGCCTTTTAATTTCATGGCTGCAGTCACCATCTGCAGTGATTTTGGAGCCCAAAAAAACAAAGTCTGACACTGTTTCTACTGTTTCCCCATCTATTTCCCATGAAGTGATGGGACCAGATGCCATGATCTTCGTTTTCTGAATGTTGAGCTTTAAGCCAACTTTTTCACTCTCCTCTCTCACTTTCAACTAGAAGATAATGCCTCAAATGTCAAATACCAAATGTGTAGTTCAGCAGTGCCTCATGTGCTGCAGAAAGGTAGACCCTCAATAGATAGGCAGGCCACCTCCTTGTGAAACATATTCTCTGGGTCTGTGTGATTTGCCTTGAAAGGAAGTTTAGATACATAGATTCTGTGTTGTTTTTTTTTTTTTCCTCATATATTGTGTGACTTTGAGTTAATTCATTCCTTCAGTGTTCGGTTTAAGAACAAGGTCAGGAATGGTTTCCTAAAGAAAAACACTTTAGACTTAACAGCAGCATTTATATGTTGGTAACATGAACCATAGTTTCTTCACAGGGAAGTCAGAGATAATATCCTGAATTTTTGCACTACTTAAACAACTCCTTAGTTATCTCACAGCAGAATTAATGTAGGGAAACACATTCAAGGAGTTACTGAAGATCGGAATAAGATGGTGCAAACTATAAAAATGCTTTCTGTAATGGGTTTTCAAGTATTTAAAGAGTCATTCACTCTCTGGCCTCCTCCATCTGCACTGTCTTCTGGCAACAATAAAGTTGTGCAACCTATGTATGAAAGCAGTTTCTAACAATGCAAAATCAACAGCAGTTTCTTGGTCATTTCCATTCCCTCCTCCATGAAAATGAACATTTAGGTTATTCCACATATTTTTTCCATGCCCCTCAAAACTGTTAGGTTGCCAAAGAAAACAGATCGGGTATGAATTACTGTTTGCCTGCATGTAATTGGTCTAAGTACAAGATACATAAAATCAGACATTAACGTGGTAATATGAGAGAAGAAAAACATAAAACCATAGGATTGAGTTTTAGTTTTACTGACATTTATATATCATACTTCCTGTTTATGATTTCAGAAGTGCAGCCAGGCAGTGCTTCTGTGAAAAACTAAGTAACTGGGAACAGTTTTGAGGATTAAAATGGCAACTTACTGAAAAAAAAACACACTAAATTTACTGTTTATAGAATTACTATCTATGTTGTGTAAAAAAAGCTGAATCTCTTCAGACATCATTTATTCGTAATTAAAAGGGAACTTGATGGCCTTGTGCCTTTAAAACAAACAGCCCAGTTTTAAGTCTTAGTCCTGAATTTGAGTAGGTGATGGGATAATGAAACCAAGTCAACCTCCTTCTAATCTGTATCTCACACATATGTATGTCTTTTTTTCCTCATTTTGAGATTTCAGTTGACTGTTGTTATGCATTAATTAACAATTAGTTCTGCCTGAAGGAGGGACCTGCCTCTTGAGAAGTCTGTATGCAGGTCAGGAAGCAACAGTTAGAACTGGACATGGAACAACAGACTGGTTCCAAATAGGAAAAGGAGTACATCAAGGCTGTATATTGTCACCTTGCTTATTTAACTTCTATGCAGAGTACATCATGAGAAAAGCTGGGCTGGATGAAGCACAAGCTGGAATCAAGATTGCTGGGAGAAATATCAATAACCTCAGATATGCAGATGACACCACCCTTATGGCAGAAAGTGAAGAACTGAAGAGCCTCTTGAAAGTGAAAGAGGAGAGAGAAAAAGTTGGCTTAATACTCAATATTCAGAAAACTAAGATCATGGCATCTGGTCCCATCACTTCATGGCAAATAGATGGGGAAACAAAGGAAACAGTGACAGACTTGACTGCAGCCATGAAATTAAAAGATGTTTGCTCCTTGGAAGTTATGATCAACCCAGACAGCATATTAAAAAGCAGAGACATTACTTTGTGACAAAGGTCCGTCTCGTCAAGGCTATGGTCTTTCCAGTAGTCATGTATGAATGTGAGAGTTGGACTGTGAAGAAAGCTGAGCACCGAAGAATTGATGCTTTTGAACTGTGGTGTTGGAGAAGACTTTTGAGAGTCCCTTGGACTGCAAGGAGATCCAACCAGTCCATCCTAAAGGAAATCAGTCCTGAATATTCATTGGAAGGACTGACATTGAAGCTGAAACTTCAGTACTTTGGCCACCTGATGGGAAGTACTGACTCATTTGAAAAGACCCTGATGCTGGTAAAGATTGAAGGCAGGAGGAGAAGGGGACGACAGAGGATGAGATGGTTGGATGGTATCACTGACTCAACGGACATGAGTTTGAGTAAACTCCAAGAGTTGGTGATGGACAGGGAGGCCTGGTGTACTGCAATCTATGGGGTCACAAAGAGTTGGACATGACTGAGTGACTGAACTGAACTGAAGGAGAGAAAAGGTAGAGATGAATCTAATTCTTAAGTAAAAGGCCTTTTCTTCCACTATTAACTTATTCTATTTGAAGCATAATTATATGAGTTAATTTAATTTGGGCAATGACTTTAGAATTTGTGTGTGTATGTATATATGTGGAGAGAGTGAGCACCCAAGTGGGCAGTGACTATTAACTAGGTATCAAAATCCATGCTCTCACTTCTGGGCCATACACATAAGTCTATCTCTAACCTCCCTTGCAGTTAGCTGTGGACATGTGACTTAAGTTACAGCCAACAGAATGAGAATGGAAGTTAACATGTACTACTTGGAGTGTGTGTGTGTGTGCGTGCGCGTAGTCATGGTCCAACTCTTTGCAGTACCATGTACTATAGCCTTCCAGGCTCCTTTTGTCCATGGAATTTTCCAGGCAAGAATACTAGAATGGGTTGTCACCTTCTACTCCAGGGGATCTTCCCAACCCAGGGATTGAACCCACGTCTCCTATATCTCCTGCACTGGCAGGCAGATTCTTTACCACTCGTGTCACCTGGGAAGCCTCTCCCTAAAAAACTCACTTTCCTACAGACTGAAAGAGAAAAGACCCTTAGGGTGATCTTGGAACTTTGATTTTGAAAGCGACAGTACGGAAAGACCTTGAAAAGTAATTACTGTAGTGCTTGTTTATTTTAGCAAGAAATGTCCTTGAGCCATGATACATTTTGGTGTTGATCTGTTTTGGCAATTAGCCTTCCTTAATTAATTCAATATACGAAACTTATATTTGCAGTGTCCATGTGTGATGTACAACTCCTGCGGGCAACATTTACACCCACAGTGTATGTCAGTGCCATTTCCTGAAGCACAGTTAAGAGGCTACAGTATGTATACATATGGATATGTATAAACGTCCTCCCCAGACATTGTGCAACACTGTAGCTCTGCCAAACTAACTCCAGCTTCTCTCTTGGGTTTTATTTTGTAGGCGCATTAATTTGTGTAAAGACACTTCCCTTTTGTGTTTGTGGTAATAAATTAAGGTGGAATGGATCATCCAGTAAGAATCTTAAGGGGAAAATGTGTATTTAGGAACCAAAGCAGGTCTTTTTCTTAGAATTGTTCAACTGTAGCTAACTAGACTTTTCTTATAACCTGTTACCCTCCGGCATGCATTAGGCCAAAAGAGTGTGTTAGGAGCCTTCTTCCCCTCTGCTCGCCAAGCTTACTGTTATGAGTTATAAAAACTTTTCTGTGCTTCATTTTCCTTATCTGTAAGATAAGAGTTGGATTATATGACCCCAGAGATCCCTTCACTAAAATTCTACTATCTATAACTACAATATCCATAGCTATTGGTAGAAATAATTGTTAATGTGAGTACTCTTTCAGATTCCAAATTGATACTATACAGGTGCTTAAAAGTAACCTGAAGTTATAAAAAAGATGTTTAACTTGTGGCAATTCACAATCCAAGAGGTACAACAGAGGTTCTACTCTTCTCCCAAACAAAAACTATTAACTTGGAAAGATTTTTAACTCACTGAGTATATTTTTTAGAGTAATTATAAAGCACTTTGTCATCTCTCTGTTCCTTTACTCTTTGGGTGAAGTATCAAAGCAGTGCAGAATTTGACATTTATTGAAATAATATATACCATATTACCAAAAAAAAAAAATCTAAATAGCAGATTGTGCAGTTGTTTGCTGAATTTAGCAGCTAGAAATTTAAGTTTTACTTCTCCTAATTGTATACTTACGTTCTAATGTTTCAACATAATAACAATTAATGCTTTAACAAGTTCAGGATCATGGCCAAGTCACAGTTAACTTTTGCCAGAGTTAACTAAGTCATATGTGGCTTAGTGCTAAATCACGCTTTTGTTATAGCTGACAAAAATGAATCTTTACCTGTTTGTCTGCTGGTAGGGATTTTAATCTCATGGATGTCAGCTTTGGTTAAAACTAAAAATATACATTATCCAGACTTGATGCAGGCACAGAATTGGCTTTAATTCACATTCTTTCGCTTTGGGAAAGCTGCAGAAATATGGCCTTCACTCAGGAGTGATGCTGTTTTAGAAAGGAGAAAGGACAGGCTATAGATCGTTGTCTAAAGTGGAGTTTTTATGTTAAGAGAAACCATGTATAAAACGAAGGCATACATAAATAAATTTTGGTATATCCATATGTCAGAATGCCATGGAGATGTTAAAAATATGTTTTCAAAAAATTAAATAACATGGGGAAATAACCATTATTTTTTTTTTAAATGACCATTATAAATGATAGATTCTTTATTGCTATCAAACAGGAATCAATCTTATTCTTTCCAACCTCTGTATTCTTCATGCATTTCCTCTCCACCCCCAGTATAAATAGGAGCATAACGGAAGAAAGGTTTTAAGGACAGATGCATAGACAATGAATTTTGAAGCCAAAAGGGATTTTAGCCATCATTTAGTCAAAATTTATCATTTTGCAAAGGAGACTGACACCAGACTGACACCAGAAAATTAAACATCTTACCAAAGATCTCAGTATCAGCATTGCTACTTGCTAAAACCTGGGTTTCCTTGCTCCCCAAATTTGGCACATTTTAAAAGTGGCTCATGGTAAAGAATCCACCCGCCAATCCAGGAGATGTGGGTTTGATCCCTGAGTTGGGAAGATTGCCCTGAAGAAGGAAATGGCAGCCCACTCCAGTATTCTTGCCTAGAAAATTCCTTGGACAGAGGAACCTTGTAGGCTACAGTTCATGGGGTCACAAAGAGCCAGACATAACTGAGTGACTGAGCACATACACACACCTTCTACTGTAATATGCTACAACTGAGGTAGGGTCAGACTAGATACTTTTGGCAAGGGAGTGTGCAGGGTACAAGGGAATGGGTCATAAAATATCTAAAATATTTTAAATAAGATGAGTCATAAATAAGAGTCATAAAATATCTGTAGAGATCTATTTCTTAATAATTCTAAGTCTTCAAATTTTTAACTTAGTACCACTTTAAAAATTTTGAGGGGTAGAACTCAGATCACTGCTTTGTCTCACAAGAATAATACTGAGTAACAGAAGCGACTAGATTACAACTTATAACATTTACTTATTTGTTCATTTGCTTTTGCCTGTCTCTTCCACTAGGATATATCTTCCAGGAAGGCAGGCCTGTATCTTTTTGCTCCCTCCTAGCAACTGTTTGACATATAAAAGATGTTCAGTAAGTATTGAACATCTTTAATTAGTCGAGTGAATTAATAAATGGTAGTACTAAAAAGTACTAAAAGTACTCCTTATTTACTTTGATTTCTTCTGGAGGTTTTTCCACATTTTGTGATTCCTTCATCACTGTAAATTAATTTTAGAATTGGGTGAAAGAAGGCAATGGCACTCCACTCCAGTACTCTTGCCTGGAAAATCCCATGGATGGAGGAGCCTAGTGGGCTGCAGTCCATGGGGTCACTAAGAGTCGGACGTGACTGAGCGACTTCCCTTTCACTTTTCACTTTCATGCATTGGAGAAGGAAATAGCAACCCACTCCAGTGTTCTTGCCTGGAGAATCCCAGGGATGGGCGGAGCCTGGCGGGCTGCCATCTTTAGGGTCACAGAGTTGGACATGACTGAAGCGACTTACAGCAGTAGCAGCAGCCCCATTCATAGCTCTGAATTTCAGTCTAATACCTTTGAACTGTTTTATATTAATTTTGGTACTCAAACTTGTGCCAAATTTTTCAGATTTGAGAATGACCATGATCTGTAATTTTATTTAGGTTTTTATCCATAGATGCATGTGTACACTTATACCATGAATTACTGGTGTACATGCAGGAGACCCGGGTTCAATCCCTGGGTCAGGAAGATCCCCTGGAGAAGGAAATGGCACCCCACTCCAGTACTCTAGCCTGGAAAATCCCATGGGCAGAGGAGCCTGGTAGGCTACAGTCCATAGGATCAAGTGTCAATGTCAAATGTGAGACTAAACTGATGAATCTGGAGGCAACACTGTTGGGAGAGCATATTTGGAAATAGGAAAAAAGAAATGGTAATACCTTGAAAATTAGAAGCATTAGGCTGAAAAAAGTAAACATTTAAACTCCTATCTCACATTGTGTAAATTTTAAACCTGATAAAAAGTAAATAATATTTTGAAGAGTGGATTTTTCCTTAAAGGTAAGATATTAAAAACAAAGCAAAACAAAAACACTGAGCTTAAATGTAAATATTAATCTCAATTTTAAAAGGTAAGCCTCATACATTTTCCCCTCAGGCTTATTTTCAATTACATGTATGTAGAGAATTAAGAGATTTTAACAGCAAAATTTTTACAGATGAAGAAGCCTAAAAATGTTGGCCATGTAGTCTATTTCTAAGAATTGATTCTAATTTAGGATGTAATCTGAAATGCTAAAATATATTTATGCATAGAAAGTTCACAGCAGCATTATTTATAAGAAAGGAAAATAGTGTAAGCGACCACCTAAGGAAACCCTACTCCACACAAGGATCTTTATGTAGCCATTGAAAATGTTTTTAAAGAGTTCTAAATGACTTGAGGAAGCATTTCTGATAAATTGTTATGAAAAAAGTTAGTGACTGAGGAAAACAGTTTAAACTTCATATGCTTAAAAAACTTCATGGAAATATGTCAACTATAATCAGTTACCTTTAAATAAAGGAATTACTGGTTATTTTATCTATATTTTCCTAAAATAAAGAAAAAAAATTTCTTTAAACATAATTTCACATTTTTCTTTACTTGTACTACTTTTATAATCAGAAAAAGAAACCTATTACTTGGCATAGATATGTGTTATGTCCCAGTGATATGTTTTCAGTATCATCACATGAGTATAAATATTGTTGCCAGAAGAAAAGTTTGATACTACTTAAATCCAAATAATGGAGTTTCCAAAACAAACAGTGATACAGATCCTATAACTTGTAAAATTATAGTGGTTTAGTATAATTTACTAGTTATTTCAACATAGCAGGCTCTCAGTATGTTTGCTGATGATATGGTTAGAGAAGGGACACCTCAATTAATTTACCAAGTTCCCTGAATCTGTCAGATAGCAACTCTCCCACCAAGAGATTAATGATATAGTTTTGTGTCAAAAAGCTGTCCATAAAATCTCCCTTAGTTTATGTGGTGCCCTTTTGCAAAGTGTTATTTTGTACTTAAAAAAGAACGGCCTCTTAAGTGCTAATTTTTTACAGACACAAAGGGAGAAAAATTGGTTCTTACCTTGTTTATATTGGCTAGCTATGAGTTTCAAGTAAGATTCTGTGATCTGACACCATCAGTAAAAAAGGTTTCTTATGAAAATAACTGGCGACAGTATCTACCTTGTAGGGTTGTTATGATTTAGAAATCATGCATGTAAATGCCTAGTACACGGCACACAGGCATTCAGTAAATAGTGGCTATTATAATAATACAACATGTAATATTACTATGATTTCTTATCTAACATTACTATATATAGGGTAAATTGACAAAAACATGAAGTGCCGTTCCGTTCAGTCGCTCAGTCGTGTCCGACTCTTTGTGACCCCATGAATCACAGCATGCCAGGCCTCCCTGTCCATCACCAACTCCCAGAGTTCACTCAGACTCACGTCCATTGAGTCCGTGATGCCATCCAGCCATCTCATCCTCGGTCGTCCCCTTCTCCTCTGCCCCCAATCCCTCCCAGCATCAGGGTCTTTTCCAATGAGTCAACTCTTCGCATGAGGTGGCCAAAGTACTGGAGCTTCAGTTTTAGCATCATTCCTTCCAAAGAAATCCCAGGGTTGATCTCCTTCAGAATGGACTGGTTGGATCTCCTTGCAGTCCAAGGGACTCTCAAGAGTCTTCTCCAACACCACAGTTCAAAAGCATCAATTCTTTGGTGCTCAGCCTTCTTCACAGTCCAACTCTCACATCCATACATGACCACAGGAAAAAGCATAGCCTTGACTAGACGGACCTTAGTCGGCAAAGTAATGTCTCTGCTTTTGAATATACTATCTAGGTTGGCCATAACTTTTCTTCCAAGGAGTAAGCGTCTTTTAATTTCATGGAAGTGCAGTCTACTTAAAAACATTCTAGACTTTCAGATAAAGATGGGGGAGTGAAGGCAGATCACAAAATCTTCCTCCCAAAATACTTGACAAAACAGTGTGTGCAAAAGAAAGAATAAAAACTCCTTTAAAAGCATTACCAGAAGTACCAAGAAAAAGAGAATGTCTGCTACCTAAGCCAATGAAGGCCAAAGTAATACTATCATTTCAAAATAAATAAATTTGGAATAGCAAGAAATGAAATAAGCATGGTTGGAAATCAGAATCACCAAAAGCAGACTGGCATGTGCAGCACATCCCCTAGTCAGTTCATCAAGATGATGGCACCTCCTCTCCTCTCTCCTACATCTCCCACATTTCCTTGCTCCTCACTTCAAACTCTGATTTTATTAATAAATACAGGCTCTCACAAGAGAAACTCATCTTTCCCACACTATATCGATCAACCTGCCTTCATCTATACTCATATAAACTCTCTTTTGTAAAGGGTTAGCTAGCCCTGCTCTTAACTAAGGCAAGCCCCTCCACTAGTGTCCTGAAGCCCACCCGTTCTTACACAGTAAAGGATTGTGTCCTGTGATTATCCCCTCCATTTCCTGCATCCTCAGTTTTTCTCTCTCTATTGGATTATTCCAACAGGACTTCCCTGGTGGCTCTGCGGTAAAGAATCCACCTGCAGTGCAGGAGACACAGGTTCAATCCTTGTCAGGAAGATGCTCTGGAGGAGGAAATGGTAATGCACTCCAGTATTCCTGCCTGGGAAATCCCATGGACAGAGGAGCCTGGCGGGTCGAAGAGTCACAAGAGTCGGACACAATTTAGCGACTAAACTACCACCACTTCCAAACATACTATACTACTTTCCCCTTATAAAAATACTATCACCCTAGATCTCATATCCCCCTCTGCTTCCATGGGAGTAAGAGCCCATTTTTTTCCGCTGTGCTTTATAGTAGACTTTTAAAAGGTTGTTTGTACTTGCAGTTTCCACTTCCTCACTGTAATATCATCTCTTCAATCCATTCCAATTAGATTATTGTGTCCATAGCTCCACCTAAACTGCTTTTGTTGAGATTACCAATTACCTTCTTGCCGGATCATTTTCTTCTTCCCAAATGTTTGGGACTCTCAGGCATGTATATTCCTCACCCCCCCTTTTTTTTCTCTGTCAATATTCATCCCCTTCCCCTCCCTGAGTCATCTTACTCAGTTTTTCTGGTTTTAAAATGTCTCTGTTTTTCAGTTCAGTTCAGTCGCTCAGTCGTGTCTGACTCTTTGCAACCCCATGAATCGCAGCACGCCAGGCCTCCCTATCCATCACCAACTCCCAGAGTTCATTAAGACTCATGTCCATCAAGTCAGTGATGCCATCCAGCCATCTCATCCTCTGTCGTCCCCTTCTCTTCCTGCCCCCAGTCCCTCCCAGCATCAGAGTCTTTTCCAATGAGTCAACTCTTCACATGAAGTGGCCAAAGTACTGGAGTTTCAGCTTTAGCATCATTCCCTCCAAAGAAATCCCAGGGCTGATCTTCACAATGGACTGGTTGGATCTCCTTGCAGTCCAAGGGACTCTCAAGAGTCTTCTCCAACACCACAGTTCAAAAGCATCAATTCTTCGGCGCTCAGCTTTCTTCACAGTCCAACTCTCACGTCCATACATGACCACTGGAGAAACCATAGCCTGAACTAGACGGACCTTTGTTGGCAAAATAATGTCTCTGCTTTTAAATATGCTATGTAGGTTGGTCATAACTTTTCTTCCAAGGACTAAGCGTCTTTTAATTTCATGGCTGCAGTCACCATCTGCAGTGATTTTGGAGCCCAAAAAAATAAAGTCTGACACTGTTTCCACTGTTTCCCCATCTATTTCCCATGAAGTGATGGGACCAGATGTCATTATCTTCATTTTCTGAATGTTGAGCTTTAAGCCAACTTTTTCACTCTCCTCTTCCACTTTCATCAAGAGGCTTTTTAGTTCCTCTTTACTTTCTGCCATAAGGGTGGTGTCATCTGCATATCTGAGTTTATTGATATTTCTCCTGGCAATCTTGATTCCAGCTTGTGCTTCTTCCAGCCCAGCCTTTCTCATGATGTACTCTGCATAGAAGTGAAATAAGCAGAGTGACAATATACAGCCTTGACGTACTCCTTTTCCTATTTGGAACCAGTCTGTTGTTCCATGTCCAGTTCTAACTGTTGCTTCCTGACCTGCATAGAGGTTTCTCAAGAGGCAAGTCAGGTGGTCTGGTATTCCCATCTCTTTCAGAATTTTCCACAGTTTATTGTGATCCACACAGTCAAAGGCTTTGGCATAGTCAATAAAGCAGAAATAGATGTTTTTCTGGAACTCTCTTGCTTTTTTGATGATCCAGCATGTGTTGGCAATTTGATCTCTGGTTCCTCTGCCTTTTCTAAAACCAGCTTGAACATCTGGGAATTCACGGTTCATCTCTGTGTTTTTAGGACTTCTTAAATTTGTATTCTATCCTTAATACCTTTGTTGAGCTCCAAACTCATATCCAACTCCCTTCCCAGGAACTCCACTCATATATCTAATAAGGACCTCAAAATTAATTCATTCAAAACAAACATGTTAGAGGTAGAGAATGGGCTTGTGGGCACAAGGTGGGGAAGGAGAGGGTGGGATGAATTGAGAGAGTAGCCTTGACATCTATACACTACCATGTGTAAAATAGGTAGCTTATGGGAAGTATCAGCTTGGTGCTCTGTGATGACAGAGGTGCATGCAGGTGGAGGGTATGGAGGTGGAGGTGGGAGAGAGGCTCAAAAGGGAGGGGATATATGCATACTTACACTGATTCATGTTGTTACACAGCAGATACCAACATAACATTGTAAAGGAATTATCCTCCAATCAAAAACTGAAGAAATTTAAAAAAAGCAAAGGAACACAAAGATTAACGAATGAGAGATCTGAGTAGTCTAGTCTGGCTAAAGGAAATAGACTTGGGAAAAATGATAAATTTTGCATTTGTTTGTATTTAAATAGTAAATTGGCAATAACATATTCAAACATATTGATTTTCTTTTTCCTCTCAATTTACTTCTGCCTGAGTTTTCCCCATGTCAATAAATGGCATTATTTTCATCCAGTTGCTCAAGACAGAAACCTAGAGGTCATCCTGAATTCCTCTTTGTTCTAGTTATTAGACTGTTAACTTTTAGCAATAACCCCTTCCCTACTCTGCTTTGTGCTGCTGTGGCTGGGACTCTGCAAGCTACATTTTTACTTTTGTCAGCTGAATTCTTGCTATAGTCTGTAAGAGGCATTAGATAAAAGACTAAAAGTAAGAAGACAGAAAAAGAACTTGCTCTTCCTCTTTGTTGACTTTCCATACCTGCCAGCATTGCCCACTGTAGACCTTCACTGTGACAGCAGCAGTTAGTCCCAAATTTCAACGATCTTCCACTGTCCTGGAAGCAACCTCAGCATACCCTCTCAGAGCTACCAGCAAGTGGGCAACACCTCCTACCCCAGGCCAGGGTTCCAGCTCTGTGAGTCCCTGCTCCTGCTTCCTGTGCATTCATGCTCGAGCTAAGTCGCTTTAGTCGTGGCTGACTCTGTGCAACCCCATGGACTGTTCCCTGCTCCAGGCTCCTCTGTCCATGGGGATTCTCCAGGCAAAAATAGTGGATTGAGTTTCCATGTCCTTCTCCAGGGGCTCTTCCCGACCTAGGGATCGAATCTGCATCTCTAACGTCTCTTGTGTTGACAGGTGGATTCTTTACCCTAGCACCAACTGGGAAGCTGGGTTCTAGTAACTTTAGGTCTTCCTCGGTTAATCCAGGACTAGATGACTTCCTGAAGTTATTACTTCTTATCTTAGTGCTCCCCTTTTCCTTTTTCTGTTAGACAACACTTGATCAATTATTTATGCTCAATTTACTGTTGTTGAAATACTTAAGCAAAAGCCAGAGTGCCTCCTCTAAAGCAGTGATCCCCAACCTTTTTGGCATCAGGGACCAATTCTGTGGAAGACAATTTTTCCACAGACCAGGGGTGAGGGGCAGTTTGGGGATGATTCAAGTTCATTACATTTACTGTGCACTTTATTTCTATTATTACTACATCAGCTCCACCTCAGATCACTAGGCATTAGATCCCAGAGGTTGGGGATCCCTGCTCTAAAGCACATATGGTCCCCCTCTCCTTGTCATAGAACAAAATTCAGCCGCCTCTCTCAGGCCTCCAGCCTCTTTTGTGACCTGGCCTGATTCTCTGATCTCACCTCTCACCAGTTTCTGATTTCTCATCTGGCTCTTATCATTCTGTCTTGAACACACTGCATTTCCACCATGGGGCCTTTGCACTTGCTCTTCTCTGCCTCTGCATTGCCCAGGTCTTTGCCTAGCTCACTGCCTTGCTTCATGTTTATTCTCAAGTGTCATCTCAGGGAGACCTCTCACTGCATTATCTAAAATGCATGATTCCTGCCCACAACCCTCCCTTTCCTTACTTGGGTTTCTTATGATGATTGTTACCTGATTTTGTTATATTTATTTCTCTCTTCCCTATTCTCAAGTAAAAGCTCCATTGCTTCATACTAAGGAAGGGATGTGATCTCATTTACCACTGGTGCTGCCACTCAATACATTCCAGTTGACAAATGAATTTAATAGTGAATTGCAGTGAAAATGCAGAAGAAAAGTGGACCAAAGTAATTGCAAAGAAGATAGTATGCAACTGAGACAAAGACAACACAGTAGAGCTGGATTCCACTCCCTGAGTACATAATGCAACAAATGAATCAGAAAAACCACTTAAAGGTTAACAGAAGAGAATTTCCACAAAATTATGAAAGAACTGAATATGCAGAATAACATATTCAAAGAAAGAGGACATAAATATTCGCTATCAAGGTATATATTGGTTAAGCTATTAACAACGAAGAATGAAGGAAGAACTTCAGACCTCTAGGCTAGAAAACTAAGTAACACATAAGAGGGAGGAAATCATGCTGGCCTTAGACTTCCTCTAAGCAATATTCAAAGCAAAAATGTTTGCAGTTTTAAGGCAAAGTCAGCAAGACCCCAAACTATGATATCTAAATAAGTGTCATTCAGAAATTGACTGAGAAAGGCAAATATGGCATCCATGAATCCCTGGTAGGAAAAAAGAACAAAGCTACTTAATGAAGAGCAGATACGTGATGGATCAAAATTAGTAAGTAGGGATTAAGAGTTGAGGTGTGTTGTGACCACTGGATTTTAAAATAGAGGTCATGACCAAATGACCAAAGGAAGTTAAAGTTACAAAACAGAAACATTAAAACCTTCACTTAAAATAATGACCAAAACGATACATTTTTTCACAGCAGTTAACCTGTGTCCCTAAATTGGAAACATACAGATAAAAAAATCTCCAAACTCTCAATTTTTTTAAACTGGATATTTTAGGAAATAAGATCTCCTGTTGCAAATAAACATATTTTCTGGAAGTTCAGCAGAAAATTTCCTTCAGCTTATCATAGTGCTACCATATTCAAATAAATTTAATATTTAAAAAATTGAAAAATAATGTACACATTCTCATCTTAAATAAGATTATTTATTTGTATAAGTGCATAGAAATATGCCTGCTATGATGATCACTTAATACGGATGGTAAAGTCTGGGATCTGAAGAGATTTAAAAATCTTCCTGTAATTTTCTATATTTGAATTATTTATAAATGAACATGTATTGTTTTTATGAAACCAGTAGAAACACTATCCTTAAAATACTATTATATACAACACTGCAAATACACTTAATACTACTGTACGTTTTAAAATTGTTAAGATGGTAAATTTTATGTGTTATTTTAACTATTTTTTTTACAATTGAAAATAAAAATAGTTATAAAAGTTATGATATAAAATGATTCAGCCATTGGATTTTGACTAAAGTTCTCCTCAAATCAACTTTTCCACCAAACATTACTCAAGTTATACCCTTCAAATAATACTCTGTATTTGCTTATATCTTATCTGATTTAGTTTTAGAAACAGAGATCATTCACTGGCAGATGTTGTTATAAATATGCAAAATAAAAAGATGCATGTAAAAAGTAACTTGTATAACTCTATTAAATATCTTAAGTGTTATAAGAATGTAAATATGTGATATTTGATTTATATATTTGGGAAGAAATCTTTTAATGATTTTTTTCTAACGGTTAAAATATATGCTCATTTTAGAAAATGCAAAAAAAAAAAAGGTAAAAATTACCATAATTACATAATATACTTTGGTATATTTTCCCCTCAGCCCATGAAAGAAATAGTTTTATAACCTAAGAGATTTATCTGTACATTAAACATTAGCATTTTTCTGTGGTATTCAGTATTTTTTTAGTGGTTACAAAAATTCCATTAGATTGATGTACCTTGGTTTATTTTATCACTCCTTTACTATTGAATATTCAGATGGTCTCCTATCTATAGATACTGTTATAAGCATATATAAATCTTTGATTTCATATCTGATTTTTTTTTTTTTAGGATTGGTTCCTGTAAGTGAAACTACTATATCAAAGATTTGGACATTTTTGACTCCAGAAAGGTAATATAGTAATAGATGGGTGTGTAAATTACATTCTGAGTAAGAGTTATTAGCACTTATTTTCAGTATGTGCCAATCTGATGGAAAGACTCTTTCTGTAATTTAGATAAAGTTGCATTTTGCTCATATACTCATATTAATAACTTTACCATTTTAGGGACTCACAGTTCTTTATAGAGCCTTGCCAAGATATTGAAGAAAATATATTTTGTTTTTGGTTTTGGCAGCATTTAAGATAAATTATATTTTGAACACACAGAAAGGTGAGGAAAAAGGAACATAAAAAAGGATCCAAATTATTTTGCTTAATAAGAAGATGGTATTTAATTTTTTTTTTAGAATAGGAAAGTTTTATGATCGTTTAAGAAGCTTAATAGATATATAAATTGATTTTCCATTATAGAAATGGAGAATACTGCTTCTTTTTACATTTCCATTAAATATATATACAATTAATTATTTCTTGGGCACAAAGGAGGTTCAACACAGTACAAGAAAGGAGAAATTGTACAGGCCATATTCTGACCACAAAACAATGCTCTGTGATAACCTAGATGGCTGGGATTGGAGATAGGGGTAGGGTGGAAGGAGGTCCAAGAGGAAGAGACACATGTAGTCTTCAATTCTTAATGTAGTAGTAGAGCAATATTACTATTAACCAGCAACATCATATTGTATTTATGGAAATCATTGCATTTATTGCTTAAGGTGCCATTTTTACTACAGAACTTTTCAGAATGCTTCAAAATACTTAGTCTGTAAGGTTAAGAAAAACATTCACTGGATAACTACTTTGAAATAATTTCCACAACCCTGTCTTCATTCAAGAGGCCTAGAAACAGACTGGCTCACTTCCAACTTCCTTACTTGTTATCTTTATTATGAAGTCATTCTATAGATAGGTTAATAAGCATTCTGGCATACAGCAAAATTGCATCTGTAAAACTATATGGCACAGTTTGGCTGGGGTTGTTCCTCCTTTGGAACTGTATTATGTAATTTTAAAGTGTTTACTTAAGCTCCTTTGGGCTGCCTCCATGGTAGCTATGAAGTCACTGAGAATTAGTAACAGTTTGGGGCCTGATAACAAAGTCTATTAGTTTAATGTGAACACTGTCAATTTTTTTTTATCATTGCTGTATAAGGAAGTTTAGAAACAAAGATATTGATTCATTTTATTTTTTAAAAGAGCTTGCCACTTCAAAAATTATGAAATATAACACAAAGCAATCATAAATGTACATTTGCTCATTACCTAAATGTGCTTATTTTAAAACTTGTAATGAATTCACAATGTGATTTTGACCCAATAGAACTATAAATAATTATGCAAAATTACCAAAATGTATACGGCACAGCCTTAGGAGAGTATGAATTATTAAAACAGCCTAAGCACTATTCCTTCTCTAAGTCATAAAGGAAGTTTTCTATGAGAACATCAAAGGTATATAAACTGTAATAATATCAGCTTTGGGAGAATTTAAAAAGATACCAGGTTATAAGAAAAGACTATTTTATCTTGATCGAGTAGAGAAAGGTATTTTCAGTTCTTTAGAGAACTCTGAAGCTCCTTTACCAACCAAGTAACAGTATGCCATGCAGTTCAGGCAGTAGGCATTGTAAAAGTGAAAGAAGAGCTAATTCAAATTTTGTATGGTAATAAACAAGTTTTATATCACTTCAAGGAAACATGTAGATTCTTATACCTAAAATCTCAACCATCACTTTAGAATTATACTGAGTTTTATGAATCAACTGCTGCTGCTAAGTTGCTTCAGTTGTGTCCGACTCTGTGTGACCTCATAGATGGTAGCCCACCAGGCTCCCCCGTCCCTGGATTCTCCAGGCAAGAGTACTGGAGTGGGCTGCCATTGCTTTCTCCACTATGAATCAACAAGCCCAAGTAGAAAAGATCCTGATATCTAAAACATATAACCCTTTTTCAGAACTGTCATTCTGTCTTAATTATATAACATGAATTTATTACAAAATTACTTACTGGAATAATCTCCATAGCATTTTGCTTTTAAACTTGGAGAAGTCACTGATAGTCTTGCCAATGAGCTAGTAATGTCCAAAGTCAGGGACAGTTTAAGGAGGCAGTGGAAAACTTTTAGGACCTGATCATCTCTTTGAAAAGTGCAGCCACTGGTAGTGTCCTACCTAGCTTTGGAGAGACAGGAGTCTGTATATGGAGGCCTGACCTGGAGGGGAGGGAATGGTCATGGAGGAGAAAAGGGGGGAAGATTATGAGATTGCCCACTCAGACTGGCTCTCAATTAGCTTTGCTGTAATGATGAAATACTTGGATTTTTGTACTCAATTCTAATATCAAAAAAGGATATTTGTTATGTTTAAGCAGTTTTTATATACAACGTATTGTTAAATCTGTTTATCTGAAGTTAAAATGTGTGGTGATTTTAAACACATGGCAAATTCTTTGACGCTCTTCTCAGTATAAGGCAGAGTCTGATTCTCCTTCTAGAATCTGTATGGCTTAAGTGATACGCGTCAGATGAACAGAATGTGATGGATAGGATTTCTAGGATTAGGTTCTACAGCTTCACTTGGCTCTCAGTCTTGGGACCCTTGGAACCCAGAGCCATGCTGTGAGGAAGCCCAGACCACAAGGAGTGGCCATGTGCAGGTGTTCTGGCTGAAAGCCCTAGCTAAGATCCTAGCCATCTGTGAGCAGGGATTGCTAGATGGGAAAGTGAGCCGCCTTCAGATGATGCAAGCCTTTAGCCTATGAGCTGCCCCAGCTGACTCCCTGTGGACTAGAAACAAGCTGTCTTGCAGAGCCCTGCCCATAACTGCATATTCATGAGCAAGTGTTTTTAAACCATTACTTCTGGGGGTGGTTTGTTTTGTATCTGAGTTTCTGCTTCCATTAAATCTCTAGCTCAGGTTAGCTGTGACAACTGGGAAACCTTTCCCCTCACTTTTTGTTGTTTCCCTAGCTAGACTGAGATCTTAAGCACTTCTGGGTACTAACTGTACGATTAAGTGTGGTTTTGAAGGGCCGTGAGAAACAAATTACCACCCTTATGGGAATTCATTCTAGCTCATGTCCCTTTCCTTGAAGGTCTGGTGGTTGAGCAGGGCAAAAACAAAGCTTGATTCCATCTGTCTCTCCTTTTCTTCTTCTCTAGCTATCCAGTTTTTAAAAAGAGAGGAAAGCAAGATTTTTATCCTCTCCTGCCCTCATCTCCCTTCTGAATTCAAATCTTTGAGAAGGTGCTTTCTTTTTCACTGGAACGGTACACAGCCTTTTCAGTCGATTTTCAGCCACAGCTTTTCATTCCTTTTCAAGGAAGCAAAACAGAGTTCCTCCTCCTGAACCAGAGGCCCATTTCTCTTCCCAGTCCACAGCCCAGACCAGAATGGGGATCCCTTGATCTAGCCGTCAGTCACTTTCCCATTCTACCAACTCTTTCAATTAGCTTTCTTGAACCCCTCTATCCCCACTGCCACTAGGTATACAGCAGTGGTCCTAGTTGATTCTTAGATCACAGGCTATTTTATTTTTCATCTTCCTGTCTCCAGGACCCCAAATGGTGTAATCTTTTCAAGGACCTGTATTTTTTTCATACCTGACCATGCATTTCCATTGAAAAAACGAAATCCTTTTATGGTTTTCCCTTTTCTATAAGTTTAAATCCTGAGGCCCAATAATCATTTACACACAGAGCAAACACTTGAGATTGTATGCTAAATTGTAATAGAGGTTACCCTGGAGAGAGACCAGATTGCTTTCCCTAGGTTCTCAAAAGGGTATGCGTGCCCCCCAAAAAACTGAACACTTGTAGGTCTCAAGCTACATTCCAAACTCCCCAGCGTGGACTACAAAGTCCTGTGTGACCTGGCCTTTCATCCAGCCTTCCTTCTCTCCCTTTTCACAGCCCACCCATTCTTACTTGGCTGTAGTTGTTCACTACAGGCCTTTGTACCTGCTACTTTGCTTGTCCAGCTTGGGAAAACTCTTTCTTTAGCTGGTCTAACTTCTGCCCATCCAGGAAACCGTCTTCTTTCTTTTATGAAGCACCTCAGGTCAGCTACCTACAGAAAGCTATTCAGGATAAGCATGCTGAGTGTGCATTCCTGCCTTCCTGAAGCCAGGCTAGCAACTGCTCTTTCTCTTAGCGTCTACCTCTTGGATTTCCAAACTAGGGTGGAGGTGGGAAGAAAATACAACCGTGAAGTAAAACCTGTAAAACAAGCAACGACTAATAAATTGTTTGTGCACCACTTACACTGAACAATCATCCCAGGCTGCAGTATACACTTTTGTAGTGCTTTCTTAGGGAGAGATTGGGTAGCAAACGTGTAATTTATATTTGCCCCGGAGTTTTGATGATAAATACAACGGACACCTTCCTGTTAAGAGAATTTCCTACAGGAATTTTCAACACCATCCCATTTTCCTTATCTTATGCCCAGCCACCAAATGGTGTTATGTATTTAACAAATACTGAAATTAATAAACATAGTTCTGATATTCTGCCATCTACTAGGATTGCTGGGTCATTTATCTGGTTTCTCCTTGGTTCACGCAACATCACCGACTCAAAAAGGTCTAACACATCGTGAAGTGTCCTTAAAATTCCCCATCTACCCAGGAAGACGCTTCTACTTTTTGAGATATACTGTGTACTTGTGAGGTCTGCTTTCTCTCACAGCACAGGCTTTTTAAAGTCAACCATTTTACTCGTTCAGAAAAAGTTAAGCCTTAATTGCTGCCTCGAAACAGAGCTCTTTTCCCTCCTCGGGCGGACGGATCTGAGCGAAATGTATTTCCCTGCTACTAACGCATAAACTTATAAATAGCGCTTACCGCGCTGAGTCACCAAAACCCGGAGTTTCCCCAAATAGCTTTATAACGACTACTGGAATCGAGTCCTCAGGAACGGTGACAAACGCCTGTCACACACCCGCGAGACTGGACGCCAGGCTTGCGCCGCCGAGCGGGGTCCCCAAACACCCGGCTTTCGGAGAACGCGGGCACGGCAGCCTATGTCCCAGCCTGGAGTTGAGAGTCGGACCTCAGGAGCGCGCCGGGCGCTCTCGGGACGCGGCCAAGACTTGGCCTTGACCGTCCGGGGCCGTCCCCGCCCCCTCCGGAGCTGGGAGCCGCAGGGGGCCGGCACCAGCCTCCGCGCGGTGCCGCCCGCCCGCTCACACAATGGGGCGCGTCGGGGGAGGGCGGCCTCTGCCACCGCTCTGGGCCCGGGCCCGGGGCTCCGGGCAGCTGGGGACGCAGCCAGGAGCTGGGGCAGCAACGAAAACCCCCTCCACCCGTCTCCCGCCCGCCCACTCCCACACTTCGAAATGGCTGCAGCCGTCGCTTAGGGGGCTGTGCGTGCAGGGTGGGGGGCGAACGGAAGTGCCACCCCCTGCAGTCAGGGGATGGTGACGTCATCCCTACTGTCAGCCTGTAGCGGGGGCGTCTCCCATCACGTGACCCCCGCTCCCAGCCGAACCCCGCGCGCGCGAGCGCGCGCTCCCTCCCCCACCAGCTTCTCCCCAGCTCTCGCCCTCCCCGCTCCAGCGCGGCTGTCAACAGCGCCAGCTCCGCCCCCTCCCCCGCGCCCAGTGTAACCGCCACGGCGGCGCGACGGGCGCTCGCGCTCGGGTCCGGGCGCCCCGGAGGAAAGCGTTGCCTTCTGTCCTCACCTCGCCCCCCCCTCCCCTCAATCGCCGGCGCGGCGGGTCGCGTGGGCACCGGAGCCAGGGGTGTGCGGTGGTGTGCGGCGACAGCGCTTCTCCGCTCAGCCCTCCCACAGCAGCTGCGCGGGACGAGGTGGGGACGCTAGGTCCGAGCTCCGAGGGGGCGAGCTGGGCTCAGCAGCCCCCTGGTCCTGGCGCGTCGTCCCTGGGGGTTCGGTACCCCAGGCAGGAGCTGCAGCAGGGAGCCCGCCGTCGACCGCTCGCTCGCCCGCCCGCGCCCCCGCGGCGCTCCCGCCTCCACTCTCCTCGCCGCCTGGGCGGCGCAAGCTAGTCCTGGCTTCGTCTCCGGCCGCGGCGCGGCCACCGGCTGTACGACGAGGGGGCCCAGGCGCTGACCGCCTCCGGAGCCCCTCGGCCACCCCGCCGTGCACTGCTGGGCTTCCAGATTGGGTGGCTGTCACTGCTGCGCCTCGCTCTAATTTTTTCCCCCTTTATTCCCTTCTAAAAGTAGAGGCTTGGGGGAGGGAAGAGAAAACCCAGTGTAGAAAGGGGCGGTGCGGACTGACCTGTCAACGGCGGAGGAAGAAGACCCCCCGATCCGGGCGAGCTCTCGAGCCCGCGCAGGGACCGGAGCCCTGGGTTCGCGCGGAGAGGCGCGGCGGCGGCGGCGGCGGCGGCAATGCCTCAGCCAGGTGTCCCCCCTCGGCGGGGCCCGCGCTGCCGCGCCCGCCCCCTCCCCCGGGCGCCGCGCTCCCCGCCCCATCGCCAGGGACCAGGGAACCCCCCAGCTTGATTTTTTTGTGCNTTTTTTTTTTTTTTATTGTAATGCTTAAGCCACTCCCCAGACCAATTCATTTAGAAGCTCCTGGGATGGGAGAAAGGCATCAGTTTTAAAAAGCAGTGGGCAGCCAAGATTGAGAAGTACTTTAGCTCCACCATGTTGATCTTGTAGGTAGAAACCAGCAGTTGGGCTTGCTTAGTATCTTGGTGAAACCCTGAAATCACAGAAGACTTCTCCACAGCCAAAGAGAAGTCTTCGCTAGCTCATCAGTCTCATTGGTATCTACCTCCATAGCCCCTGGCCTGCCCTTGAAATCCTTTCCTCCGCTTGCTGAGACTGTACGCTGCCTTGGCCTTTGTCTAACCATCTGTACTCTTCCTCTCTCTCCCTCCCCCCACCAGGAAAACCTGAAGTCAATTGCTCTCCAATATTCACAGTCTATGGTTCTTTCTCTCCAAGAATCTTGCCAGCAAATACATTTATAAAACTACATCTCCAGCCCTAGTCCCTCTCACAAGTTCCTTCTCTTATATACCTCCACATGGATGTCGTGTTGGCATCTCAAATTCCACAAAAATGTGTAAAATAGAACACACAATTCCTGCATAAATCAGCTCCCCCTTACGACTTCCTTCCATAAATCCAGCCACCGTTTTCAGGGTTATCTTTAGTTCTTCCTCCCACAGTCTATTTCCAAAGTGGTGTTGGACTTTTCTGTGCAATATCACTTTTACGTTCTTATTTCCATCTTTAAAGTTCACATCCTAAGAGTTTCCTGTCTAGACTACTGAATCAGTCTTTTGTCTAATCTTCCTTTTTCTGATACTCCCTACCACAAAGTAATCAATACCCCACAGTCAGATTATTGAATACAGGATACAGCTCCAATCATGTCACTCACAACCCATTGCTCAAACCCATTAATAACTCATCACCTGCTCACATTCACATATAAACCTCCTGGCAACCAATTCCCTTAAACACAGCCAAAGTTATCCCTCTGGTCATGTTCATTAGTACTTCTTCACATTCGATTTAAGTGGAAAGACACAAACTTTAATAATATTTGGTTTCAAATTCAAATCTGCTATTAATAACTTGGATAAGTTCCTAAATCAATGTAAGTCTCAATTTCTACAACAAAAACAACAAATAATAACCAAAAATAGAGAGAATAACTAATAAGATATTAAGGATATAAAATGCAATTATGTATAAATTATGCATGCGTGTTCAGTCGCTTCCTACTCTTTGGGACCCTAAAGACTGTAGCTCACCAGGTTTCTCTGTTCCTAGGGTTTTCCAGACAAGAATACTGGAGTGGGTTGTCGTGGCCTCCTCCAGGGGATCTTCCCTATCCAGGGATGGAACCCATGTCTCTTGTGTCTCTTGCATTGGCAGGTGGATTCTTTACCTCTAATGCCACATGGGAAGCCCATATATATTACAGTACTGTGATATATTTGTTAGCTCCTCCACCCCCCTACCACACTTGGATTTAATCCTTGTATGAGTTAGGAGATAGGAAAGATTTTTTAAATTTTCTTTTTTGTTTCATTGAGTCATTTATGCAGTTGTTTTTCCTGGCTATGTTCTAGGCCAAGGGTTGCCAAACTATTATTGCCCATAGGCTACACCCAGCCTGGGCTTAACCCAGACTCACCCAGTCTCTTCAGTTGACTATCGTTGCTTTCACACAACAGCAGAGGCAAGTGGCTGTGACAGACTCAACATGGCCTGCAAAGCCTTAAATATTTGCTATCTTTCCCTTCACAGAAGCAGCTAGACCCTCTCTAGGCTCTCTTTCCTTCCTCGCTACATAATCTCTCCCCAGGTGTGATGGTTTTAAAATATGCCCACAAATTCTTTAACGGAACTCCCTTCCACACAGAATCTGGCACACATGGCAGTGGGTGGCTTCTTAGATTAGGTTGGAGAAGGCCTTGTGGCCTCCATCTTACTTTTGAGGATCACTAAGGAACCGCCATGTCGTGAAGATGCCCGAGAAGCTTGAGGGGAGTCTCCTCCTCCCGGCAGGCACCACCCCGCGTGAATCACTTTAGGAGCTGCCCTTCAAGCGTGCTCAAGCCTTCTGACAAACTTGCTTGACTACAGCCCCAGTGCACATCTGGATGGCAAATCCCACAAGAGACCCCAAGCCAAACCACCACAGTGGCTAAGCCACTCTGACCCATAGAAACTGTGGGGGTAATAAATGCTTGGTGTTGTTTTAAATCACTTAATTTTGGATCATTTTTTTATACGGCAATAGATAAGCAATACACCGGCCAACCTACAGTTCCCATCCATAGGCCAAAGACTTTCAAATGTACAGTCACACGCTGGACCCCTGTATGTACCTTCCTCTTCCATACTTCTTAGTATCCCAAAGGCATGTAAAACCTAAACCGCCCCCGGCCTCCCGCTCGCCGCCTCCCCCTCCTCCCTGCCCGGGGCCAGAGCGCTGCCAACCCCGTCACGTGCCCGCCCGGGAAAACCAGCTCCCCCGGGCTCCGCGCCGCCCCCCAGGCTCCGTGGCGGCGGCCGCCTCGCTCAGCTGTGCGCCTGGCTCGTGGGCTCCAGTCAGTGACCCAGGCGTCGCGCACAGCGTGGGCACCCGTACCCTAGTCACCCGGGGGGACCCGGGGTCCGCGACTTTCGAGAGTGCTCGCCAGCCATCGGCGCTTCCGCCCTCCTCAAACCTCCCCGCCACCACCACCCCGCCCGATCTCTGGAGCGCCACCGCCCTGGTCGCCGAGTGTGCGCGCGTTCGGGCCTCGCTGCGAGCCGAGGGCCTGACTGGGCCCTCGCGCGGCCGCTTCCCCAGACGAGAGGATGCCAGTCCCTCTTTCCCTTTTTCTCCCCCGCACGGTCGGCTGCGGGCGGGGGACCGAGGGACGCCGGGGTGGCTGGCGGCCGCCCGAAGGCTGGCGGGCAGAGCGCGGGAAGTACGGTGCGGCCGTTCCGAGACGGGCGGAGACGCCCTGCCTCCTCCGCAGGTGCAGCGGGGCGTCGCGCGAGCTCAACTTACTGCCTCCCGGACATCTGCGGATGGAGGAGTTTTGCAGACCCGAGCCGCCGTGGGGGTACTGGAGTTTCTGAGGAGTTACTGGAAGTTAGATCTGTGACAAAAAACATTCGAACTTTCTTCTCAAACCTGATGACGAAGTGATAGGCCCCGGTATACGCCCCGAAATGAAACTGAGCTCCCTTGCTGGCCTAAAGCTTCTGTTCCTGAGCTCGAAGTAAACAAGGAGGGCGGTCAATACTAGAGGAAGGCCTTATTAAAAAAAAAAAAAAAAAAACCACCAAGTGCAAGTAGCTGGTTTGAGTGTAATTTACCTTCGCAGCTTCCGGTCATTTCCCTTAGTGATTTATTTAGATCTTAGTTTAACTTTCCGAGTCGGAATAAAAATAATTTAGCCTTTCAATCACGGGTGGAGAAAAGTTCGAACTGAGCTGGGACGAGTGCAGGAAACACGTCGGACCTTTCCGGGCAGCTGGACAGTGTGGTAAACAGTCTGCAAGAGTTATTTTCTAAGGAGTTTGGAGAGACTGTTCCCTTGCACTCACCCTCGTTCGGGCTCAAGTGCAGGCCGCCGGGGGAGGAGGGCGGGACTCTGCCCCGGCCCTTGCCCGGAGCGGCGCTTCCTGGCCCTGCGCTGGGCGCGTGCAAACCTAGTAGAGCTTTCGCACGGGCCACTCGGGGCAGCAACAAGTTTGCCTCTATTTGAGAAACCTTTCCAGGTTTGGCTTTTTTTTTTTTTTTTTAAGGGGAGCCCTTAGGCCATTTAGGATACACGTGCTTTGCTCACCATTAAGAGAGAGGCGAGATAAAGTGAAGCGAGCCTGTGCAGTGGTTGCTGGGTTTTTCCAAAGCGCAGAGCTGAGTGGACGAGCCGCAAATGGGACTGGGCGTTGGTGCCCCCTCACACCTGATGGTACTCAGAGCTTGGGGTGGGAGCCGGATCCCGGCTCTCGAAACTTCTCTCTCCGTTTCCTTCCAATTTAGTGAAAGGCTCCGGCCGCCCCTCTTCCGGCCTTTCTACCCTGCCTATTCGTCTGTATCTGCAAGACACAGTCCTCCTAAGCAGGCGAATTCGTTTCCGCGCCAACTTTGTTGCTTCAGTATCTACAAATCACGTTTCTTTTACACCAAGAAAACAAGCCAGGCCTGCTGGCCCTTTTCGCCCATGCAAGGGACAGGGGTCCCAGGCCTCAGCCTGAGTCTCCCCCTCTCCCCGCCCAGCCTGGAACGGAACCGCGATGTCCCCATCACTTTTGTCAGGACACGCGTTTTCCACCCCCATTTTGTTCTTCCGCAGTCGTCCCAGCTGCGGAGAGAAGGGAGCGAAAGCAAAACGAAAGCACCCGGGGCGCATCAGTCGCGGCGGCTTCCCTGAGCACGGCCGTGGGAGGTCAAGGTCTGGGGTTGGGAGGCAAAGGTGGGCGGGGGGCTGCGTGGAAACCGGGTGGCGGGTGGTCCCCGCAGGGCCCCCGGGAGCTGCCCGGAGCTCCATCGTTCCTCCTCCCCCTGGGAAAGGCGTCCGTGTGTGAGAATATACCAGCCCCGAAGGGAAAGTTTGGCCTGGGTCTTGAGTTGAAATTCTAGACTGATTGGGACCGTGCGGAGGGGACCCAGAGGCCCAGGAGTGTGTGTGGGGGGGGCGGCGAGCGTTGGCCCCCGGCGACTGATCCGGGGGAGAGGCCGGGGCAGGCGAGGGCGCACGGAGGCCGCCGGGGACCAGAGGCCCACGGAATCGTCGCTCCACTCAGATTGGATAGGCAGCCTGCTTACCCGCAAAACCCAGAGTTCTTCGCCGTATAAAGACTTGAGGAAACTTTGGTGACAACCTCCGCGCCCGCCCCCCTCCCTCTCGGTAGTCACTGCGGGGACAAAGGCGGCCTGAGCAGATTTGGACAAGGCGCGGCCTCTGTGGGCGGCCTTCCCGGCCTCAGACTTCTTGTTAAGAAGAAGAGGAGGAGTATCTTTACGAAGTGAAGTTAACCACCCCCCACCAGCACCCCTCACGGGTGACAGCCAGTCTGATCTGCTAAAAGGCGTCCCATTCCCCCCACCTTCCCTTGCAATGAACCAACACGGGGAGAGTGGCCTGCAAGATCCTCACCCTGTCACTCGGGTACACTTATGTAGCCAAAAGCGCGAAAAGCCCCACCTTGCCCTAATAAACAACTAACTTCATTCTTGCCTGGCACCTTTCTTGTCGCAATAGCTGTGGGTTTTGGCAAGTGTTAAAAATAGCATTTGATCCTAAATGAGTCAAACGTGGAAACAGTTTTCTGTGCGAGTAGTTTGGGTCTGTGCTTTCTCTCACTGGCACCTAATACATGGCGCAGCCCACAGCCGTGACACCTCAACCCGTGCAGGGGCGCTTTCGCGCCACACCTTTTCACTCCTTAAATAAGTAGACTTGGAATTGTGTGCTTGTGTGCATTGTTTAGGTCCTGCATCGTGGTTATTCATCTCACCAAAAGGACTCAAATTCGGCTATACTTTTAAAAGGTGCAAAATTGAATTATTATAAGCGAACCTCGGGAAGGCAGTCTTAATTTCCTGATGATGTTATGCCGGTAATAGGCAGTAGGCAATCCCAGACTAATTATGTTCGTTCACCACAACTGCAAATACCAGAAAGTTCTGTGAAAAACATGGCCCACTCCACCCCAATTTCTTTATACAATAATGAGAGGAAACTTGCAGGTGAAATAGACCCGTAGGCTATTACTTTGAGAAGGAGTCTTCTATTTCTTAAAAAAAAAAAAAAAGACAAACTCAGCAAAAGCTATTTTTTGACTCAACAGGGTGATTAAAATGCCTCCTTTCACCATGCTCGCCCTTTGGTTTCATATGTGGCCACTGTTCTCACTTTCTTGCAAGTTTCCCCCCTTGTAACTTATTTCTGTGAAACAGAGATTCCATCAGGTTATCTTGCTAAACTGAGCATCTATAGATGAAATTGATCTTTTATCCTCTACCTCACTTAAAAAGTACACACACGGCTTTGAAAGCCCGTAGTTGTCTTTACTTCGCACCCCCCTCCCCCTTTTTTTTTTTCTTAAATTAAATCTCCGCATTCGTAAAGGATGCTTTGCCAGGGCTAGAGTATTTAAAACGTTACCCGCCCGGGCAGTCCCTTGAGGCATCGAAACTCCAACCTTGCTCAGGCCACTGGAACCCGCACCAGAAACCTCGATTTGGAGTCCAGTTTGGAAACAAATCCGTGCTTTTCGCGGTGAAATGGGAACTTGCCCAAGCGATGCATCTGGCTTTAGATTTTATGGGGAATACGATCTGGAAAAGGGAACGCCTGTTTCAGGCGCGGCAACGTGCCCCGCGCAGATCCCCTGAGGCTCCCTCACGCTCAAGAGCGCGCGGGGCCTCGACCCGCAGGGCCTCAGCCAACCTCTGGGCGCCCGGGTTTGGGTGAGCCCCACACCCTGGCTTTCTCCCTTTCCAGCTTCGCCTGGGGTCGCTTCCGCGGCTGACGAAGCTGTTAGACCCGAGGAGAAAGTTAAGTGACTGAAGATCAGATGTCCTTAAAGGGGCTGAGGAAAGGGAGAGGCTCTTCGCCGTTAGTGCCGAGAAACTCGGATACCCCGCGTTCGCCGCGAGGCGAAGAAAACTGTCCTGGGGGGGGCACCAGTGTTCCCGGGATTTTGCCAAAGTTTGGAGAGCCCGGAGGTAGCGTGTCCCCACCCCCGCCCGCCACCGGGTTGTTTCACAATCCCCTCCGGGCTGCCTTAGGCGAGGGCCCGCGCGGGTGGGGCGGGGTGGGGTGAGGTGGGGAGGATGGGTTTCCTCCGTTTCCGCCCCCTCCGCAGCGGAAACGTCGAAGGGGTTAAAATGGCGTGGCGGAATGCGCGCGAGGAGAGGTGCCAGTGTTCGGCCCCGACGGGCCGGAGAAATGGGGTGAGGGTGTGGGATCCCCGGAAAGGGCCGGGAAAGCCGGGACCAAGGGGAGGTGTGAGGCCAGAGTGTCTGCCATTGGGGGTGGGTTTCAAGGCAGTTGCCGGTCGTAGTGGGGACCTGAGCGGCAGTAGGGAAGTTAAGCAATGGTTAGTGCCCGTCTTGGCCCGCCCTGGGGCAGGGTTATGTCAGGAAAGCGTCCTGGCACCGAGCTCCGGCCGAGGAGAGGATACTCCCCCTCGCGCGCACTCCGCGAGCGGGGCCGGGCGGGTGCGGAGGGGCGGGTGGTGCGCCGCGCGAGCCCAGGGCGCTGAGGTCGGCAAGTTGCCTTCGGAGCGGGCGGCGGCGCTTCTCCAGTCTACGTGGAAAAAAAAATAAAACTAAAGAAGCACCCCTCCTCGGCAAGCGGCCCTTTAGCCCTGGAAACGAAGACAGAAAGGGACTCAGGGAACCGGAGAAGCTCAGTATAGTACTTCCCGAAGTTTCCAGGTTTGTCCAGCGACTGGGAATCCTGAGAGCTCTCCAAGAGCTGAGCCCATTTCCCCTTCCAGAACAAAACTAGAGGAGCTTTCCTCCGGAGGAAGGATACATTCAGGCCCCGCGGGGAAGCCGAGCAGCCCCCGCCGGCTGACTTCGGGCTCGCTTCTTCCTAGGGCAGCGGGGAGCGCCCTTTCTGAGCCGCCCCGGGCGGCAGGCGCGCGGCTGAGGACGCGCTCGGCGCTGGGCCCAGCTGCGGGCTCGGACGTAACGGCAGGAAACTCCTCGTCCCGTTTTCAGTCTCCCAGTCAAAACATTTGGCTGAATCTCGAAATAACTTTTTTTGATAGTCCGGAAAAGAAGCACGACAAATAGACTCACCATCGAGCCTTGCGTCAGCGAACCATTTCCCCTGGACTACAGTGAGATTGGTTTTTTCATTAGTTGCAAGAACTGAATTTTTGATGATTTACCTGCCTGCTCAGGCTCCTGGGTGTATTCTCCTCCCCTTCTTTCCCACTTCATCTGGTTGTCAACTCGGTTCTCTCTGTCTCTTTTTTAAAGCTCCTGATACTCAACTTCATCATATCCTTTGTAACACACGAAGCCTCTAGTCTAAGTCAGCCTCTGTCAATGGTCAGTATAAGCCACAGTGTTTGCGTCGTCCTTACAAAACGAGTCGTGTTTTCGGTTCCTTTGATCCACAGAGACGGAAAAGTGTTGGTTTGCATGTTTCCCTCCCCACCCCCCCATTGCTTTCAGTGACGGCGCTCCCTTCCTAGTTACAAGTTCCCTCTCCTGCCAAACATAATAAAGATTTCTTTATTTTTACACAGACCTAAAGAGTTAGGAGAAATTCAGTGAGTGCTGATTCACCTTTACTCCCCCTCCCCCACAGGATTAGCACTAAACGATGTAATCAGTTAAACCAACAGACTTTAATATCATTAAACATGGATCTCTCCATTAACCTTGGCAATAATGTCACTTCGAAGAAGGAAGTAATAAAAACGAAATTCTTGCGAATAAAATAAAATTATGGAAGCTGTCCACTTGAGGTCTTGGATGCAGAAGAAAGGGTTTGGTCTTTTCGAAAAGAGCACCTATTGATCAACAATTATTACTATGAAATAAAGTTGTAAAAGCCAGTTCTACCAGGGTGTCTGCGCATAGTAGGTACTCAATGAGTATTTCGTCTTCTTTTCTTCTCCACATCTTTGGAAATTTTGGCAGGAGATACAGACTTCCCAGTGGCTAAGGAAATTATTCTCAAACTTCGCTTCTGGTTCATGTAATCTCCACTCACTCAAAAAAAAAAAAAAAACTCACAAAATTTATCCAGGGAACTTTAACAGCTTATTAAAACTTAATGGAAATAGGTAGACAAAATAAAAAGTATAGTGATTACATACGTATAAATCCGAAACACTAAATTATTTCGAACTTTCTCAGTGGCCGTAATAGGCAAACCATTACCATTCGATTTCGTTTACCGATTTCTACAGTAAAAACGAAAATTGTGGGCTCCTGCTCATTTCTCGCGTTTCTGCTAGAGCAGCCTTCACCCACACACTGATCTATCTCGACCTCATATTTTTCATAGCGCAAATTTTACCGGACGCTGCTCGGCTATCCACTTTTAAGACTTGTGCTCTCTCTCTCCCTCTCTTTAATTTAAAAAAATAAAATGAGAAAATAGAGAAGGAGGCTGTAGCACTCACGGGCGGAGGAAACCCACCTGCCCGCACTTCCCTCCCGGGTGTCGGGCTCTTGGGAGGAGAGTCGCCGGGAGCAGCTGGCGTTGGAGATCTCGCCCGGTCATCTGGTCCGAGCATATTTTCTTTGGGTCCCATTCGCCCGGAGTAAACAGTCACGTCGTAGTGAGTTTCCTAGCAAGTTTGCACTACTCTTTAAACAACAGAGAATTCCCGCACGTTCGTCTCCGCTTTCAGGCTCCTCTTTCAAATTGTTAACTATTTTTAAAAAGTGTCCCGAGCAGCCCTTTGGCCCTTTCTCCTACATGACGACGAGGCAGGTCCTGACGAGTGACCTTGGTGTCTGCGGCGGGTCTCAGCCTCCTGGAGCCGGGCTGCCCCGTCGGCGGAGACGGAGAACCCGGGCGCCGAATTGATCTGTGGCTCGCGCCGAGGTGAGCGCTGGGCACAGCGTGCGCTTCTCCAGCGCTGCGCCCAAGTTCAACGCGCCGCGCGGGAGGAAAACTTGGGGCACCAGTCTCCTCTTCTGACAAGCGCTCGGGGCTATCTGTGGAGAGACCTAGGGGCGCGGTCGTGCTTCGGGACCAGGTCTTTACTTTTGAGATCTATATATCTCGTTCTAGAAAAATACCCCGTACGCAAGCCCACCATACAAATACCTCCCCAACCTGTCCTCCAGGGGTCTGCAAAGCCCCTCCCCTGCACCTGGCTTCCCGGTGGTGCAGAGCCCAAGGCGGGCCGCCGAGGTCAAGTTAAGTTCAGAGCCACGGATCCAGGTCAGATCGGATAAAACAGATGTGTAGTCCGGCCAGGAGCTGCTCTCTGGGGCTCTGCCCCGCACCTACTCAGAATCCTTCCCAGAGCGTAGCAGTTGATGGTTACTGGACTTCGCGCAAACTGGATGCCGCGCCTGAAGGGCCGGCGGGGTCACTGGCTGGCCTTCGCTGGGGTGGACAGGTCCTTACTG
>SJXQ01008409.1:280240-327124 GCA_006408695.1 Aepyceros melampus | reverse complement strand
CCGGACGGCAGGGAACCCCCAGGCCCCGGCCTAGACGCGGAGAATTCACAGGGGTATTTCCAGGCCCCAGCGGCCTCTGGGCAGGGGTTAGTTCAGAGTCAGGTTTCTGCTTCCACCAAAAAAGAATGATACAAGTTTCCCAGATCTGCGGTGAACTCCAAGTCGACTGCTTTCTTAGGATCCTCTAGGTATTTTTGCCTGTAGAAGTGAATTTGACCCGTTCCTCTTTAACCTCACGTGAGCTGGCCATAGGCCTGTTCACGCCTCGCCCCCTGTTAGGTCTGTGCCTCCTTCTTGGGGCCTTGTGTGTCCCACACGCTGCTGGGCCTGCGGGGAAGGTCCCCCGCCCTGGCACTGCGCGGAGAGGTGCGCTTCTCTGCCCGGCGTCTGATGCGAGTGAGAGGCCTACCTGGAAGACAGCAGGGAGGCATGCAAGGAGGGGGAGGGCCTGAGCTGTGTGTGGAGGGCTGGGGGTGGTAAGGGCAGCCTCCTCCCTGAGAAAAAGGGGCCTGCGGAACTTTGCTACTTGGACTAGGAAGACAAGGTGGATATGCCCAGACTAAAGGTGGGTGGGGCAAGGCCCCAGCTCCTAGACCAAACCAGAATGGCAAATCTCTGTTTTCCTGCTGTTTCTTGTATTTTAATCCCTTCCCATTTGTTTTCTGTTTAGTCTTTAGTCAAGTGTTTCTGAAAATCTTGCCAAAAGGATGTCATTCGTTTAAACAGATAGTTATTTAGAGCCTACTATATGCCTGGAGCAGAAATGGGATAATGAATAGGACAGTTCCTGTCCTCACAGGGCTTACCATCCAATTTTCTCTATAGAGAGAAAAAGACAGGCAATTAAAATATGCTGTGAAAAGGGACACGTGGGCACATATATGATGAAGGGGCACATATATGATGAAGGGAACAGGACAGTTTAGGGCTGTTTGTAAGAAATTCAGGAAAAGGAAATGGCAACCCCCTCCAGTATTCTTGCCTGGAAAATCCCATGGACAGAGGAGCCTGACAGGCTTCATTGTCCATTGGTCACAAAAAAGTCTAACACAATTGAGTGACTGAACAACAGCAACAAGAAATTCAACATTTCTGGAGCCTAGAGAGGAGAGGACTGGGTGGGTGATTAGCCTGTACCCAAGAGAGGAATTTAAAGGAAGATCAGTGCATCATGGGGCTGTCCTGGTGGTACCACAGGAAATGATGCTGAGGAGGCCTTGGTGCTGCTTTAGATCAGATGCCCTCTACATTTCCCTTCTGGTGTTAAGATTTGAAGGATTCACTTTTATTTTATTAAGGGGCCTGGCATTCTGTGCTACCATCTGATGAGGCAGTGAAAGTGCAACTGTTAATTGCTGGGTCGTGGCCAAGTCTTTGTGGTCCCATGAACCATAGCCTGCCAGGCTCCTCAGTCCGTGGGATTCTACAGGCAAGAATATAGGAGTGTGTTGCCATTTCCTCCTCCAGGGGATCTTCCTCACTCAGGGATTGAACCTGGGTCTCTTGCATTGCAGGCAGATTCTTTACCATCTGAGCCATCAGGGAAGCCCAATATAGGTGCATATATAGATAAATAAAACATATCTATGCCTATTCTACTGCATAGTTAATATTTCAGACCTTGAAAAGAAAAAGCCCCTAAAACTAAAATTTTTTTAAAATTATTTTTGATCATGGCTTGAGGCTTGTGAGATCTTAGTTACCTGACCAAATGTCGAACCTGGGCCTTTAAGTTTTAACTACTGGACCTCCAGGGAATTCCCCTTAAAAACGGATTTTAAGAGAACTCATCTAGTATAAAATTTTGTGACAATATTGCAGTTAGAAAATTGATATTTGAAGTGAACTCTAAAATAATGAGGAAGACACTGTTCTAACCACATGAATTTTCAATCCAATGGAAGATACAGCAAAATAAATACAAGCTGTTCTGCATCTCTGATATATAAAGGGCAGCAGACAGGGCAGGCTTTAAACTCTCAGAAACCAGATCATGGAGTGGGGCAGTTAGCTCATAGTAGTTCAGAGAAGTCCCATGGAGAAATTTGGATAATTTCATAGGAAAGAGAAAGCTTTCATGGATTGACAGTCCTTTTCCTCTCAGAAAATGTTGGAGCCTTCCCGAGATTTGGGAGTCTCAGGACTGCTCGAAGCTAATGACTGCTCTAGAGGGACAAGGGAAGTCTTGCAACTAACTAGAGTTTAAGAAATGTTACATTAATGTCCCAGTGCTTAATTATGAAAATACCTAGACGTTGTACCTTTAATTGGAGCTACTGAATCCTTTCATAGCAATTTGGCATGGGCAAGTTCAGTTCAGTTCAGTTGCTCAGTTGTGTCCGACTCTTTGCGACCCTATAGACAGCAGCATGCCAGGCCTCCCTGTCCATCACCAACTCCTGGAGTTTACCCAAACTTGTGTCCACTGAGTCAGTGATGCCATCCAACCATTTCATCCTCTGTCGTCCCCTTCTCCTCCTGCCCTCAATCTTTCCCAGCATCAGGGTCTTTTTGAGTGCCTGCTGTGTTTCATAGGCATGTCACATACATTGCCTTTTCTAACCCACATAACAACTCCATGAAGTAGGTGTTTATATTTCCATTATATAGATTAGGAAACTGAGGCCTAGTGAGTTTATTATGCAAGATCACTTAGCAAGTAAATTGCAGAGCTATCTGACTTCAAGTCTGTGTTCTGTTTACTCTTCTCATGAGGTCTTTTTCCAACCCGGAGGGTGATGAGCCTTGAAAAGAAAATAGTATTAAGAGAATTCACACCTGAGGGCTTTCAATCCCTGTGGGAAAAAATAGGGTTGGGTGAACTTATAGTATCTATTAATTATTACAGGGTTACCAATATAAAAATTAAGGAGATTACAATATGTAGGAATGTTTTATACAGATTGAATTCACACATGTGATTAATTTGTTTTTACCATCTTTGTTTGCTAGAAAAATTTCAGAATAAAGAGATGCTGATGTATTAATTTTTATTATACAGAGAAACACATATGTATAGTCTTCTTTCTTATATTTAAATGGAAACTCTCTTTTTGTCTCCCAGTTTGTAGTCTCTGGTCACTCTCCCTGGGTTGATGTGCTCAACACTCTCCTAGACACATTTACTCCTTCAGACAAGCCTGCTCTTTGTCCCTGTATATAGTGTACCTGCACAAAAAAGTAGAGGCTCAGAAAATTTAAATAATTTCTTTACGATTACACAGCTAGTGAATGGCAGAGCTCCAGCTCAAACACAGCAATAAAGAGTATGTATTTTCACTAAAACACACTGCATTCTTGACTGTGCAAATACTAAAAATTGTGAGTACTTGCTAGTCATTTTATCCCTCCTTGGCCTGTGTCCTCAACTAAAACAGCTGGATAACTATTCTTATCCTGTTTACTTCATGGAGCACTCTTAAAACTCAAAAGCACTGTAAGAATCTTTTTTTCTTAAAGCTAATCCTAATTGTTTAGCTTAATTGACTCTCACAAGAGAAAAATCATATAAACTCTAATAGCAAGTTTATTATTAATAATCTATTGATAGAAAAAAAAAGCTTCTAGCCTAATAGGATCAGAATCTGATGAATTATTGCTGTTCTTTGTTTTATTAATTACTGTAATGCCAAACATTTATTGGACATAGACAATTGCCTTGAGCCTGTAGACACAGAAACTGTGGCAAGTTACTTTTCAGAAAGGGGCTTCAAATCTAGTGGGTGAAAGAGAATATATAAGCAGTAGATTATGAAAATGTGCTAAAAGAGAGCCCCAAGGTCTCTAGAGATCTAAGTATTCTGCACCTCCCTCACCAAGGCTAAAACCTTTGTCTCCCCAAAGTGTTTATCAATCTAGAAGACACCTGGGCCGCTCATTGAAAAGTGAAAGTGAAAGTGTTAGTCACTCAGTCATGTGCTACTCTGCCACTCCACAGACTGTGGCCCACCAGGCTCCTCTGTCCATGGAATTCTCTAGGCAAGAACACTGAAATGGCTCATTAAAAACATAAAATCCCACTCACTTTTGTAGAATCAGATTTCTGGAAGTGGGGCCTGACTCTTCATTTTAAACAAATTCTCCAATAGCTCTTATTCTGTTCTAGACCAGAATTTGGAGAAAATAACTTGACCACTTGATTACAGTCAAAGTGCCCTAAAGGAAAATAGTCCCCCAGTGCCTAACTGGCATGTGGTTATACCCTACCATCAAAAGTTAAGAATTCAAACCCACTTAGGGAATTCATTGTGCTAAAGCATAGGAAAGTTTGACAGGAAATTTTCAAAACAGATGACGATGATGACATACAATTATAACACATTATATTGGGGAACATTTTGGCTGATAGTTTTACCCGTGAGTTCATTTAAAATTTGTGAGTGGCTGCCACTCAACTCCATCTAGTTGATTAAATAAGAGTAGAGTAGAGTATTCCAAATGCTCTTTTATTTTTCTTTTTTTAGGTCAAGGAATCTTTTATTCTAGTGAAACTTTAATGGGAGGCTGACGTATAAAGAACTGCTGTGGTTGAAGAAAAGGATGGGTGAGGAAGAGGTGGGCTCTCTGAAAACCGCAGGTGCAGCTATGAATTCAGCAGCTTGTGAGGGACATAAGTCAAGGACTGGGCTTGTGTTCCAAGCCCTGGCACTGGGTGGGCACATACGCACAGTGTTTGATGACTCCTATGGACTGAATGTATCCGCTCTGTCATATTCCTGTGTTGAAACCTAATCCCACACCAATGTATGGGTATTTTGGAGATGGGGTCTTTAGGAGATGATAGATTATGAGGGTGGAGCCCTTGTGAATGGGGTTAGTGCCCTTGTAAAAGAGACCCCAGGGAGCTTCTTTGCTCCTTCCACCAGGCAAGGCTACAGTCAAAAGACTTCTGTCTATGAGCCAAAAAGCTGACCTACACCAGACACTGACTCTGCTGGCACCAAGACCTTGGACTTCCCAGTCTCCAAAACAGTGAGAAATAACATTTCTTGTGTTTATAATTACCCAGCATTTGGCATTCTGCTATATCAGTCCCAAACGGACTAAGACAATGACTGAGTGAATAAATGAGTAAAATGTCATCATTTCTGTTTCAAAATGTAATTGAGAAATGCAGAGCTGCTATTTTATTTTTTTTTTTTAAATCAGTAAAGACTAAGGTAAAGAATCCATTTAGTGGCTCATTTTCATCCGCAAATTCTTTTGGCCACGTAATGGTCCTACTTGCCTTCTTTGAACATGAATTTATGAAGCATTTGGTTTTTACAGTCTAATTTCCTCTAGGACTGTTTCCACTTGACTTAGTCATGAGAAGAAGCCAGGTGAAGTCAGGAAACCTGGCAGAATGCAGGCTGATTTGTATATGAGGGTGGTAGTAACATAGGACAGAAAGGAAAATAGGAAACCGTTTCTCTGTAAGAATCTCACATGATTAAGTTTAAAAATAAAATGTTTTTTATCTGATGATGAAAATAATATATTTTCACTGTAAAAAGTTTGGAAAATACAGTAAAGCACAAAGAAGGAAATAAACAATTACTTTTTCCTGTCATTACCCAGAGATAGTGCTATTATTGGTATCTATCCTTCCAAGCATATCTTTATACAGTAGTCTCTAAATTTTTTTTAATTAATTAATTTATTTTTGACCAGGCTGGGTCTTTGTTGCTCTGCGGGCTTTTCTCTCGCTGTGGTGCACAGTCTTCTCATTGCAGTGGTTTCTCTTGTCGCTGAGGGGCTCCAGGGTGCCTGCGCTGCAGTAGTTGGGGCTCATGGGCTCTAGAGAACAGGTTTAGAGGTTGTGACGCACGGACTTGACTGCTCCACAGCCTGCGGGGTCTTCTTGGACCAGAATTCAAACCCATGTCTCCTCCATTGGCAGCTGGACCCGTTACCACTGGGCCACCAGGGAAGCCCTAATCAGTAGTCTTTTTTTCTTAAATTAGGATCACATCCTAATGTGTCTTAAACTTGCTTTTGTCATTAAATAATGTACATGAATATTTCCTATGTCATTAAGTATTCTTCAATAACATCATTTAAAAATTTCTACATTATAATCTATGGAAGAAAGCATCACATTTTGTCAAACTAATTTCTTATTGTTGAACATTTGGATTGTTTTCCATTTTGTCACTAGTCTAAGAGCGTGACACTGAGTATCCTTTCATCTTTGTGTGTCTGTGTCTCAGTATTTAAGGAATGCATATTTTTTAAGGCTTTTGACCCCCCGGAATGGTTGGACTCCTGCTGACAATGGATGCAAGTTCTTGCTACTCACCCTATAATGACAGTCTGGCTGTTTATGGTCTGTACTGGTTATTTGATGGTGAGCACACCACTTTCCTAGCTTTGGAAAGGGAGGGTATTAAAGCCCTGGATGTAGTATAGATGTTTTTCAGATATTTACAGTTAAAAATCTATCTCAATATTTTGCTTTTTCTTAAAATGCAGCATTGTCTGAAGAAGGCTGATTAGCTGGCCATGTGGCTGCTGCCTCATGCCTGCAGGGTGTTCTGAGTGTTTTCATCTTGATTTCAGAACTTCATGCTTGGGCCTAAATGAGACATTACCCCAGAAGAACTTCTTCCACCATGACCACCACCACTTCTAAACTGAGTCTGTCTTTGGCTGTGAATTTGCTTTGGGGGCTTCTCTAGAAGTTAAATTTGTTTGTGTGGAGGTTGAAACTAGTCATTTGACCACATATGTGATATGAGTCACGTTAGAATAAAGATCTAGGAGGGTGGTAAATTGTTCTGCCTAAATTGCATCAATAATGGCAGTGGATATTATCACTTACAGCTTACACACAATATCTTTCCCAGTCCTCTCAGTTCAGTCTGGGTTTGAGTTTTTTTAATGATCTGTACACAAAAGTGGTGTGTGTGTGTGTTATTGTGGAAATTTTGAACAGGATTTCCATATGTAGTTGTGGTATACTGCTATAACCAAGTGTTAACTCAATATACACACATTACCCATTTAGGGAAAGTACACTGACTTTCTTTTTTTTGCTTACGAAACTGAAAAATTGGCAGAACCTTTAAATTGTAACTTGGCAGTATTGCAATTTATAGGCAAGAAAGGCAAGCTCATTTGGGTGAAAATTGTTTGAGAAAAATTTTTTTGAGTCTTAGACAGTGAACATCATGTAGCTGAGTGGCACACTTGGGCATTTTCTGCTTGATTTTTAACCACATCCACTGGCACTGCCAGAGGTAGTTAAAGCTTCCTAGTGGAGGCTTATGAGGTGCAGAGGAAGGTGTGAGGATTTATGACTGTCCTATCCATGCAGGTAATGTTAAAAGTACTGTTGGTTTACTTGTTTTGAAATATCGATTGGGGAAATATGAAATGTGGCTTTATCTGAGCTTCATAAATCCACCTGAATCGTGAATTATATAAACACAGACCTGGGCATTTGGAGGTCAAAATTAGACATTTTTCAGGCCTGAGTTTTCTCTGTGGGTTCTTGGAACCTTCGTGGTGCCCGAGACGCAGCAGGAACCTGACGGCTCTGAGAACAGACTTTCTCTGCTGAATGCTGGGGCCTTTGAAATCATCTTCAGAATGAGAGGAGTCATGAAGTCATGAAAAGCTCTTTCCTTTTTAAAATGTTCAGACAGTAGCACAAACATCTGGGAATTTATTTAAATACTCTGGTTCCCTGAATTAGCCATTTCCTTAACATATACTTTACTTATTTTTGCAAGGGGGATAAATTTCCACTTTGTGTTTTTCCCGGTTCCACCGTGTTAGACTCTTCATTTTAACATTTAGTTTGCTTCATACTTAAGAGTACAAAGGAGGTTCTATCACTCGAGCTATGATTTGGGGGCTAAGGGGAGTAGGATGTTGAAGCAAAGTGATTTTTGTGTGGTCAAGTTTCATTACATAACAGTTTCATTTCTTATAAATCAAATAGAGATGGCCAAAAAGAGTGTATCTTTTCTTTCCTGTTTTGAAACACCAACAAATTATTAATCGACACCAGACAAAAATGAAACAAAATAGGTAAATACAAAATAGCTTTGATCATAAATCTTAGAAATGAAAAGTATTGTCATTGAAATAAAAAAGTAATTACTTCAGTTATCTGTTACACTGGAGTGTATCTTTTGAAAAATAATTAAACAACAATATTTTACTCAATCCTTGAATTAAGCAAAACTGCCACTCTCTTTTCCTTTTCAGAACTTAATTCCTCTTTCCAATTTCAGAAGTCATGAGACTTCTCTTTCTTTCTCTTTCCCTCACCCTGCAATGTCTCAAGTGGTGAAAATGTATGAGCAGTCGAGGGAGGTGGGGAGTAGTGGTCAGAATTCTCAGGAATCTAGAATAAAAGAAACCAGCTTGATTTCTGCACTTGGAAAATAGTTTATGTCTATTTACGGATATGAGATCTGGACGGATGTAAAAGTCGGGACATACTTAAATATTTCAGCATGTAATATTAGACGATGAGACAGTGCAGTGAATATAGCTTCCTGCTTTGTCAGTGTGGTTTGGTCTCTTTTTCTGTTTTACTTGTCATATTCGTAGTAGGTTAAGTCAGTGTGGTTTTCAATGTTCAGGATGGGGCTATTTTAAACTAATAGGACTTTGTTATCGTATGTGGCTTGCCAGTTTATGAGCAATTAAAATCTGAGAAAAAATATGAGTTCTCTCGAGTAGCATGATGATACTAGTAGGATTTAATCTAGTTGATTTATTTAGTAGCCATTTTAGGACATCACAGTTATTACTGTGAACCTCAATGGGTTATAAGCAACAGTTGCTACTGTGCAGCATCAGACATGGAAATGTGGGGACTGGGCTTGATATGTACAAATTTAGTTGGTATAAGCTGGCAGTTGCCTATTTTAATATCCTATTGCCATTTGAAATACTATTCATCTGCTCTCATCTCATAAAAGGACATATTTTAAAAAATTCTAGCTACATGAACTGGTTAGTTTATTTTTTAAAAGTTAAATAATAATTAATTGTGATTTGTGGGTCATTTCTTTCCCCCCATTGTTTTAATATCTGTTTGCTTAAATAAATGAAGGAATATTTTGGATATTTCCTCCTTTGCACTAAATTGAGGAGTATTGTGAAGTGAGACTGTGACTGATTATGGAAAGCTATATATTTGTACTCTATTATCTGGGTTTTCTTCTCAATGTCTCTTGCTGGTTCAGATGGAATTATCCATTTTATATCTGGTCTGGTGAAATAGAAACTGAAGGAGAGGGCCCTTCTAGGCCCCCACTTTCTGAAATGTCATGTTGCCTGATGTGAATGAATACACAGTCATACTCTTGTTCCCTGTGACTGTCAGTGAATATAGGCACAGATCCCAACTAGGAGAAAAAGATAGGCCTAAGGCCCTCGAAGTATGAGGATGTGTTGCAACAAGTCCCAGAAGTAGCAGTTCATCACTGAGATCCAGAATTACTCATTTTGTGTTGTGATACACAGAACCGAAGCAAGGTTTTCACTAGCTGGGGTGAAAGTGCCCAAACCTATCTGGTTAATGAGAGGGCTGATAGTTTTGGATGTTTTTGTTTGTTTTGGTGTGTGTGTATCTGTAGAGGGTGTTTGGTGAGAGCCAGGCAGTGTGAGAACAGTTCCGGGGGTCTGATCCCTTTGGGAACAACCCCAAGTTTCTCATCTGAGCCTGGTAATCTTTGACTCTCATTTAGCACAGTACTCGGCTCTTAATGAGTGGCTTGTTTCCTTGCTGTGGTATAAACTGATCCCCCTGCCACATGGTTGCCTCGTCCCTGTCTCCACTCTCTGCCCCCAAATTTGGCCTTTCCTCTTGAGATCTGGGTCACAACCTTTGTGGAAGGGTGGAAAAAAGTAGAATTGGCAGTTATCCCAGTGATCTGGATTCTAATTAATTAAAGTCTACTTTTATTCTACTTTTTTTTGGTAGGGGGAATAGTGCCTGTAGGCATTTTGTGGGAAGGATGCATTTCTTAATGACTAACTCTACCTCTAACTTTTTTGGACCCAAGGGGGGATATAAAAAATAATTAGCTACAAGGGGCACAACTGAAAGTATGAGATTTACACTCAAGCCAAGGACTTTATTTGCATATCAAATAAACGACAGAGTCATGCTTGATGTCTCAGAATCTCTAGCTATCATAATCAGTAAAGAAAGTGAAACCAGATGTTTTCATTTAAGCTTTGAATTGTGTTACTATTAAAATAAAGATCAAGTTTTCTTTAAGTGTTTTCTAGGTCCCATCTAATTATTATTATTTTTTTTCTAGATAGAATTCTCAGAAAGGCCAATGGCATTTTGAGAGTGGAACCTGGAGTTTTGCTGTATTTAACAGTTCTCCCTGAAGCTACGTACAAATTTTGTTCATTTGCCCTTTTGCTGTATATTTCTTAAAGTGCTATTTTTGTTGTGGTTTCAGTGATTCTCATCCAAAAACATAGCAGTCTCATGTCATGGAAAAACACTGGACTGGGAGAATCAATTCACGTCTCAGTCCTTCCATTAAACGAACAGATTTGAGCTTTTGGAAAACCACTTTAACTCTTTGGACTTCAGCTACGCTAGCTGCATGTCGGTCTCCCATGTAAGGTCACTTCTTTTGTCTAATATTTTATGTCTTTATTAGAACAAGCACATTACAGCAAGCTATAAGGATGCTTGTCTGTATAAAATTGACGTCTCAAGCTTCAGAATAGCACTGCTTAGCTTTTAAAGTGAGTGTCAGTGTTGGCAGAGTGTATACATCTTAGCATTAGAAAAACAAAGACCATTAACTTATTGAACTGACAGTTTGAAAAAAATTTAAATGTATTAAGAATAACATTGACTTTTTTCTGTTATGCTATGTTCATTTCAGAACATTTATGAAATTCAGAAAAAAAAGGATCTTAATATCACTACTCAGAACTAACCAATAATATTTTGATATATTTTAATTCCTTTTGGCTCTTTATATTTCTCTTACATTCTATGCCATATATGATTTATTTTTACAAAATTTGTAAAGTATTTTTACATTGTTTATGCTGTTTTGTGTTTTTTTCACTTGAGAAAACATTGTGAGTTGCTTCCAATGTCCTTATTCTGAAACATAGTTTTTGAAACCTGTTTATTTTCATGTTTGAACTATAAAACAGATATTTGCCAGATATAAAGATTTAAGCAATAACTAGTTTCATAAAGCAGAAAATTAAACTCTCTTCACACACTGCCGACTCACTTTGTCTCAGTCATATTCCCTGGAGGTAACTCTTTTAAAGCTTGGGATATCTTATGGTCATTAAAAAATGTAAGTATATAAATGTATGTGTATGTGAGTTTTTTCTAATAAGGTCATTTCACTCAAGCCACTTTACACTTTGTGGGTTTTCTGGCAGCATCACGGGTGCATGGTTTCTTTATTTTTTTCTTCCAATTTTATTGAAGTATAACTGACACATAGCACTGGATAAGTTTAAGGTATACAGTGTAATGATTTCACTTACATGCACTGTGAAATGATCATCCCAGTAAGTTTAGTGAATATCTGTCATCTCATATAGATGCAAAAGTAAAGGAATAGGAAAGATTTCCTTTTGATATGAGAACTCTCAGGATTTACTCTATTAATCGCTTTCATATGTAACATAAGCAGTGTTGATTATCATATTGTATACTACAACCCTAGTGTATATTTATGACTAGAGTTTGTACCCTTGGATCACTTTCATCCAGTCTCTCCTCCCCTTATGCTCGCCTCTGGTAACCACAAATCTGGTCTCCTTTTTTCTGTGAGTTTGTTTGTTTTTGGATTATAATTGATCTCCAACACTGTGCTAATTCCTGTATGCAACATAGTGATTCAATATTTCTATACATTTCAAAATGATCAACGGAGGTGGATATTTTCTAGAGTATGTATAGCCAGAATTACCCTACCACAGTGACTTCACAGTGATTCCATCCATGGGGTTGACCAATTTTATTTAATCAGTCTCCTATTGATGGACACTGTGGTTGATTTAAAATTATTTTATTTTGCTTTTAAAAGTGTTGCATAAATATCTTATGCCCAAATTTTGGGGTCATCTTTGATTATTTCCCTAGAATGAATTCCTAGATGTAAAATGACTGGGTCAAATGTGATTTTTGGTACTTATTGACAGTTTTTCCTATAGAAAGGTCATTTTGATTTGTGTTAGTCACCCTTTGCCACCCCATGGACTGTAGCTTGCCAGGCTCCTCTAATCATGGGATTCTTCAGGCAAGAGTATTGGAGTGGATTCCATTCCCTTCCCAGGGAATCTTCCCAACCCAGGGATTGAACCTAGGTCTCCCACATTGCAGGCACATTCTTTAATGTCTGAGCCACCAGGAAGGCCCTGTGATTTTTGGTACTTATTGACAGTTTTCCTACAGAAAGATCATTTTGGTTTATATTCCTGAAAACCATATATGAGAAGCTCTATTTCCAATTCAGAACTTGTCAAAATTTAAAGCAAAGTTTTCATCATCACTATGCCAATTTTTACCTCAAAGTATAGGGAAAAAAGGGACTTCCCTGGTGGTCCGGTTGTTGAGACTCTGTGCTTCCAATGCAGGGGGTGCTGGTTCGATCCCTGGTCGGGTGACTAAGTTCCCGCATGCCTTGTGGTGCTGCCAAATAAAATAAATAAAAGTGTCAGTTAACAAAAAATATAGGAAAAAAAAGTAATTAAAAATCTCTGGTGTCTTGATCATCTTTGATTCTTCTGTTGAGACTTTGTAAAAGACGCTTGGGAATTTTAAGTTTTACTATGCTATATTTCTATTTTTATTTAGCATGAAGGACTCATATATTAATAATTTATATATTTCTTTTAAATTTTGAAATTGGCTGGCTTAGGTTTCCTCTTCTATTAAAATATAAAGTCCTTTGGGAATGAAACCTGTTAAAGGACATTGTCATTCATATTCTAGAACTAGATTCTGGTTTGATTGAGCTTCTAAAAATCTTTGTCAGTAGAAGGGAAAGAGAGTCCAAGACTGGAGGACAGGGTACTTTATCCTAGAGGAAGGGTCGTTGTTGGAGGGCCAGGGGACCAATGGAGAGCTGGTGTAATGAATAGCAATTTAAATACATTGGAGTTAAAAATTACCAAGATCCAAAGCCTTTTAAAAGTATTAACAGTAAAGGTTACCATATTTTATTTGCATTGAACAACACATGTTAGCACTTCGGTTTTAGCAAGCTGTAACCATTAGTTGCAAACCACAATTTCACTCAGTCTTTAAAGAAATGTATTATGTTTTAGTTGAATATTTTCCTGGTCTTTAGATTTGTGACTGGAGATACACTGGAGTTATTGCTATGCCTTTTTCCTAGAAAAGAGAGCTCCCAAATGGGCAATGTTTTGAAACATAGCCAACAACATTTTAATATAGCACTCTTCCGTGGGGGTTCTGTTTATGACAATGGAATGCAGTAACTAGCCACAAAGGAATTGAGGTCGTGGTGTAATGGGGAGTAGGTTCAGCCCTAAGCCAGGATACTTGTGTTTGATCCCTGGCCCTGGAGGAATTAAATAACCCACATAACTCTGGACAGGCAACGTAGGTCATGACAGGGTGCGCTGTGCTGTGCTGTGCTTAGTTGCTCAGCTGTGTACAGCTGTTTTCTACTCAATGCATTGTACCTGCCAGGCACCTCTGTCCATGGGGAGTCTTGAATCAAGAATACTGGAGTGGGTAGCCTTTCTCTTCTCCAGGGGATCTTCCCAACCCAGGGATCGAATCCAGGTCTCCTGCATTGCAGGCTGATTCTTTACCAGCTGAGCCACCAATGAAGCCCAAGAATACTGGAGTGGGTAGCCTATCCCTTCTCCAGTGTAGTTTCCAACCCATGAATTGAACCAGAGTCTCCTGCATTGCAGGCAGATTCTTTACCAGCTGAGCTACCAGGAAAACTCCTATAACAGGATAGGCAACTGATAAATAACAGTGTGAATGAGCAATTCAGTTTAGGGCCCTAACACTTCATGGTATCTTCACTAATTTTGGTGGTCAAAATACAAGTGGGAAAAAAGAACCCCTAATGCAGGTCAGGAAGCAACAGTTAGAACTGGACATGGAACAACAGACTGGTTCCAAATAGGAAAAGGAGTACGTCAAGGCTGTATATTGTCACTCTGCTTATTTAACTTTTATGCAGAGTACATCATGAGAAACACTGGGCTGGAAGAAGCACAAGCTGGAATCAAGATTGCTGAGAGAAATATCAATAACCTCAGATATGCAGATGACACCACCCTTATGGCAGAAAGTGAAGAGGAGCTAAAAAGCCTCTTGATGAAAGTGAAAGGGAGAGTGAAAAAGTCGGCTTAAAGCTCAACATTCAGAAAACTAAGAACATGACATCTAGTCCCATCACTTCATGGGAAATAGATGGGAAAACAGTGGAAACAGTGTCAGATTTTATTTTTTTGGGCTCCAAAATCACTGCAGATGGTGATTGCAGCCATGAAATTAAAAGATGCTTACTCCTTGGAAGGAAAGTTATGACCAACCTAGATAGCATATTGAAAAGCAGAGATATCACTTTGCCAACAAAGGTCCACCTAGTCAAGGCTATGGTTTTTCCAGTGGTGATGTATGGATGTGAGAGTTGGACTGTGAAGAAAGCTGAGCACCGCAGAATTGATGCTTTTGAACTATGGTGTTGGGGAAGACACTTGAGAGTCCCTTGGACTGCAAGGAGATCCAACCAGTCCATCCTAAAGGAGATCAGTCCTGGGTGTTCACTGGAAGGACTGATGCTAAAGCTGAAACTCCAATACTTTGGCCACCTCATGCAAAGAGTTGACTCACTGGAAAAGACCCTGATGCTGGGAAGGATTGGGGGCAGGAAGAGAAGGGGACGACCAAGGATGAGATGGCTGGATGGCATCACGGACTCGATGGACATGAGTCTGAGTGAACTCCGGGAGTTGGTGATGGACATGGAGGCCTGGCGTGCTGTGATTCATGGGGTCGCGAAGAGTCGGACACGATTGCGCGACTGAACTGAACTGAACTGAACCACCAAGTTCAGTTTCGGCCATACAGACAGACCTTTTCTTCTTTGCCTGTCTCTCCACTATAGTAAAATATTGGTATCAGTGAGATATAGCCTAGAATCTGTGAGTCTATTTCTTCGTTCAATTTTTCAGCAAAGGTTTCTTGACTCTGACTGTGTGTCAGGTACTCCCTTAAATTCACAGTGGTGGGAGTCAGGGGAGTCTGACCGGCAGGCACACATTAAAGGAGCCTACCCTGCTCCTGGCAGCCCTGGGTTCTGCATGCCTTGCAGATGCGCTGGCCTCTCGAGAACTTCACCACTGGCTTCCAGTGGGAGGTATGAACTCGTCTTTGCAGTTATTGCTGTTTGATCCTTCTTCAGTATGCCAAGATTGGAAGTGGGGAGGAGGAGAAAAGCCAAATTTGCATATTAAAAGTGTCTCTGCCTCAAAGATTTTGAATTCCTGAATTTCATTGTTGAACTAATATCTTTAGTCACTTATTTTACAGATGGCAACAATTTGTTTTTGATGAGTAGCTCAATACCTTCTCAACCAGTGACCAACAAACGTGTCCACACAACAGGATGGTAAATTAAAGACACATTCCAAAAACACTTTCACAGACACAATTCACTGATGGATGCAGGAACGTGCATACAACTATTAAAGTGTCCTGCCTTACTGATTCTTGAGAACAGAATTGGACTTACAGTTGGGGAATACAAATGGAACCACGTTTATTTGGGGAAAAATTATACCTTAAAAAAAAACAGTTCTGAGGCAGAAGTGTGGTATTTGAGAAACAAGAACTTGTAAAACACCACAGTTTGTCAAAACTGGCATCATAGAAGCAGCATCTTGACAAAGTGTACATAATCTGTATTTCACTTTATTTTTTAAAATAATTTTATTTTTATTTCTGGCTGTTCTGGATCTTTGTTGCTGAGAGGGATTTTCTCTAGTTGCGGAGAGCGGCGGCTACTCTCTAGCTGCAGTGAGTGAGCTTTTTATTGCAATGGGTTCTTATTGCTGAGGACGGGGCTCTAGGCACACAGGCTCCAGTAGCTGCGTGGGCTCCATAGTTGCAGCTCCCAGGCTCTAGAGCACAGGCTTAGTAGTTGTGGTGCACAGATTTAGTTGCTCCATGGCACGTGGGATCTTCCTGGATCAGGGCTCAAACCCGTGTCCCCTGCATTGGCAGGCAGACTCTACCACTGAGCCATCAGGGAAGCTCCTTGTTTCACTTTATTGAGGCGACAGAGTAAGGCAGGTTTCATTTTCAATTTTCCAAAAACTGCTTTTCTTTTTTTTTAAGTTGAGTTCAATTCAGTCGCTCAGTCGTGTCCGCTCTTTGCGACCCCATGAATCGCAGTACGCCAGGCCTCCCTGTCCATCACCAACTCCTGGAGTTCAACAGTTAGAACTGGACATGGAACAACAGACTGGTTCCAAATAGGAAAAGGAGTATGTCAAGGCTGTATATTGTCACCCTGCTTATTTAACTTATATGCAGAGTACATCATGAGAAACGCTGGACTGGAAGAAACACAAGCTGGAATCAAGATTGCCGGGAGAAATATCAATCACCTCAGATATGCAGATGACACCACCCTTATGGCAGAAAGTGAAGAGGAGCTAAAAAGCCTCTTGTTGAAAGTGAAAGAGGAGAGTTAAAAAGTTGGCTTAAAGCTCAACATTCAGAAAACGAAGATCATGGCATCTGGCCCCATCACTTCATGGGAAATAGATGGGGAAACAGTAGAAACAGTGTCAGGCTTTATTTTTTTGGGCTCCAAATCACTGCAGGTGGTGACTGCAGCCATGAAATTAAAAGACGCTTACTGCTTGGAAGAAAAGTTATGACCAACCTAGATAGCATATTCAAAAGCAGAGACATTACTTTGCCAACTAAGGTCCATCTAGTCAAGGCTATGGTTTTTCCTGTGGTCATGTATGGATGTGAGAGTTGGACTGTGAAGAAGGCTGAGCGCAGAAGAATTGATGCTTTTGAACTGTGGTGTTGGAGAAGACTTGAGAGTCCCTTGAACTGCAAGGAGATCCAACCAGTCCATTCTGAGGGAGATCAACCCTGGGATTTCCTTGGAAGGAATGATGCTAAAACTGAAGCTCCAGTACTTTGGCCACCTTATGCGAAGAGTTGACTCACTGGAAAAGACCCTGATGCTGGGAGGGATTGGGGGCAGGAGGAGAAGGGGACGACCGAGGATGAGATGGCTGGATGGCATCATGGACTCAATGGACGTGAGTCTGAGTGAACTCTAGGAGTTGGTGATGGACAGGGAGGCGTACTGCGATTCATGGGGTTGCAAAGAGTCGGACACGACTGCGCGACTGAACTGAACTGAACTGAGAATCCAGTAAAATGTGATGAACATTATACAAATAAATGCAAATAGGCATAGAACTATAAAAGGAATATGTACAGAACACAGTACTTTGGGAGAAGACTCATGAGTTAAATCTTGAAATATGATATGAGATAGACAAATTGTTTTTTATGGAAAGAATATTTTAGACAGAAGGTAACTGAAGGCAAGGCAAAATGAAATTGAGATTCAACTAAATTGGCTGGGCATGATTTTCATATATATGACAATACTGTGAAAATACAGCAGATCAAAACTAAAACACCGAGTCCAGTTTGAAGGCTAATGTGCTTCCCTGGTGGCTCAGACAGTAAAGAATCTTCCTGCAATACAGGAGATCTGAGTTCCATCCTGAGGTCTGGAAGATTCCCTGGAGTAAGTAAATGGCTACCCAATACAATATTCTCACCTGGAGAACTCCATGGACAGAGAAACCTGGAGGGCTTAGGAGTCAAACACACTCAAAAGCTAATATAGGTATGGCAAATAATACATAGTCACAGGGCTTCCCTGGTGGCTGTCAGTAAAGAATCTGCCTGCAATGTGGGAAACCTGGGTTTGATCCCTGGGTTGGGAAGATCCCCTGGAGGAGGCATGGCAACCCACTCCAGTATTCTTGCCTGGAGAATCCCAAGGACAGAGGAGCCTGGCAGGCTGAAGTCCATGGGGTCACAAAGAGTCAGACACATCCAGGTAGTCATTACTCACTGATTTACTTGAATTCATGCAATGACAGTAAGAATGGAGAGGTGACAGTTTGAAGTGCTAGTTAAGAAGCTGTATTAATAAAATTTGATATTTAAAGGTTATGGGAAATGACTTTGATAAATGAGCTAATAAGGGCTTTAAGAATATAGGATATCCAATTAAAATAAAATGTTTAAACAGGAAGAAATATGACATTTTGAAGTTTAAATGTTATTATGTTTTACAAATCTTTGATTATTAAAAATCAGATTAATTAAAGGAAAATGAGTTTTTAAATGTTCAAATAAAATTCTGATTACATTATATACTACATTAAAAAAAACCATAACAGAGGAAGTTTGTACAATAATAAGGATGATCAGTTTTGAACATATCAAAGATGAAATGCCTCTGGGTCATCCAGTTAAAGGGGCTTATCTGAAAATAAAGATTTATTGTCATCAACTAAGTTTTAGTGGAATAAATAATTCAGAGAAAATGCATTGGAAAAGTAAATAAATCCCCAGAACAAATAATTGGAGAATATTTATACTTAAGGAAAAAGCATAAGCCAAAGTGAAAATAAACGAGCAAGAGAATAAGAAAAAAGAATAAATGGTCTCGAAGCAAAAAAAAAAAAAAAAGTGCTTTAAGAATAAGGAAATAATCAACAATATTATATTACAAACCAGTCAATCCTAAAGGAAATCAGTCCTGAATATTCGTAGGAAGGGCTGATGTTGAAGCTGAAACTCCAAAACTTTGGCCACCTGATGCAAAGAACTGACTCATTGGAAAAGACCCTGATGCTGGGAAAGACTGAAAGCAGGAGGAGAAGGGGATGACAGAGGATGAAATCGTTAGATGTCATCACCGACTTGATGGAATGAGTCTGAGCAAGCTCCAGAAGTTGGTGATGGACAAGGAAGCCTGGCGTGCTGGAGTCCATGGGTTTGCAAAGAGTTGGACATGACTGAACGACTGAACTTACTATATTACAGAGAGGAGAAAGGTAATGCAGTCCGCCAATGGTGACAATTAGACAACTAAGGCATCATTAGCAGAAGTTTCTGCAAAGTTCTGGAATCCACTGAAAACTTACTAGGTGGTAAGACAATGAAAGATTTTGGGGTAATTGACTATGAAGGGGAAATGAGAAGTAGGGCAGCAGAGGGATATTCAGTGCTATGTTTCTTTGTTAGAAATAAGATTCTTGACACACTTTTTTCAAGACTGGGAAGAAAGAAATGATGTTGTCGGCAACTATACACAGATTTATATATAAAAAGGAGAATGGCACACTGAGTTCAACTCCCATAATCTCCATTTTCTCTGCTGAAAGAAAGGTAGGCAAGATTTCCTTCTAAAAATGGCAGGTGGGATCAGGTGACTATAGTCAAAGTTTGAAAGACTTATGGTATGGAGAGCAAGATGATGAGAGAATGTGAAATTACTAGTCAGGTGATGGTAAAAACAGAACAATTGTGGTGGCCTCATTTAGATCATGGTATCAACCCATTCTGTTTCCACAAAAGTACTAGAAATTCTCCAGGCAAGAATACTGAAGTGGGTAGCCATTCTCTTCTATAAAGGAACTTTCCGACCAAGGGATCAAAACCAGGTTTCCTACACTGTTGGCAGATTCTTTACCACTGAGCCACCAGGGACACCCAACAGATTCCCAGATCAGTTAAAATTCTCACACATTTCTAGCTCAAATTTATCTTTCTTGGTCTAAAAAAACTAAAAAATAGGCACATTTCCTTTGTATATCTCCCCTTTTCACCTCTCATCTTAAATTCAGGGCCTATACATGCCTGCATTTAAAAAGAAGACATTTGCTTTCATATTTTGCTAGAGGGTGTCTCATTAGTTCTGGAACTAAAGATGAATCAGATTTTTAGTACTTCAGAGGAGAGGAATGTGAGAACAGATGAGTGCCAGCTAATTATTATTCTACCAAGTCCTTAGGTTTTAAAATTATATATATTAATTGGTATAGAAGTTTCATTACCTCATTTATGTTCATAAGTATTCCATAATAAAATACACTCCAATTTACTTTAAGTTTCTTTTAAATCTGTTATTTCTCACTCATTTAATATCTAAAATTTAGCTAATTCTGATCAACTATATTATCCCTAAAGAAAAGACCATTTCTTAACTTTATTTGGTACAATAATAAGTCAGGTTCAGCCTAGGAAAAAAGAAACTGAAATTGTGTCTAAACAGCCTAACAGTCATGCTACAAGGTTAAGCTTCTTTATTCATTGACCATAAAATACAATGCAGTATAAATATAAACAAATTGTCAAAATTAATATTGTAGAAGACTGGCTATCTTATTTGATCTTATTTGACTTATCTGAACCAGTAAAAACAATTATAATAGCAAGTATAAGACTTAAAGCCCTTGGGGATAATGTAAAAATTAATATTTATTTCTCATAGGTTTTATCAAAATAATATTATACTAGAAATTGCTTCTTGTGGATCCATAAATGCCAGAAAGTGGGAAATTAACTTGCTATTTTACCCATGAGGTATCATAATCTGCCTTATACATTTTTTAAATCTTATCCAGTTAACTTTAAAGAAAAATACAAACAAGTGATATTTTTAATCCAGGAAGAAGTTAATGAAAACTTTATAAGATCATATGGCTAAATATTTTATCAAATAGTATGAAAAGTTTCACTGATTTCACTTCAAAATGCAAGGGTAACGATGTTATGTTAAATATTTATATGTGAGAAAATAGGTATTTCAGCTGATCTTTTAAACACAATGATTTTCTGAAAAAGTGTAAAATTATTATTCCTATAATCACAGCAATAGGTCTCAAAATCATTCTCTATTTGGAAATATGCACAGTTCTCTTACATCATATCTAACTGTCTTTACAATGAAAACCCATTACTCATATCCAAGTCTCAAATATTTTTCAAGTTATATGCTAAAATGTGTATTAAAACATGTTACAAATTTGTTCAAAACTTTATTGTTATTAAACATATTCAATAATCTGGTTAGATATTCAATGTTCCAGCTTGGCACCTAATTCCAAGATGATCTGAATGTTTGGTTTAAAAAATGTCACCAGCCTGTATTGCCAGTAACTACAATTAACAATGAAATTTTGAATTAATGCAAAGCATATTGTGAATGACATTAGTATTTCTAAAGCTTCCATGAATCTTACAGGAATAGTTAGAAATAAAAAAGGGGAAACCTATTGAATGTTTGAAATTGCCAGGTCGTAAAGCACAGGAAAGTTGGCATGTTAAATTAACTGAATTACTGAGAGTCCAAAATTACAAATTATGCAATATGCACCAGAGCTGATTCAACATCTTTTCATTGCTTTACAACTGCTGTAATTGTATATTTTTCTGAATCCATAAACTATGACAAAATGTCTGATTTGTAAATGTTTTAAGCTACCACAATTCACAAATGAAATTCATTTTGACAGAAACAATTTGAGTAATAGTGCAGCTTTCTCTAGGGGCTTTTTAAAAAAAAAACATAAGTCTCTTTCATTACACAGAAAATTTATTAGGAAAGAATAAAAGAGACAAGATTACCTGGTTTTGAGGACTCGAAGACAAACGTAAATCAATGTTTTAGAATAAATGGATACAGTTGGAGCCTTGCAATCATCCATTAGGATATACATTTTCATATAAAAAAGTTCTTGTAACAGAAGGAGTAATTCTCTTTTGGATAGCAAAGAGAAAAATTAATATGTAATTCAGTTATTTAGAAAATGTCTGTTGTAGCAAGTTTTAGTGACATGAAACCACCTGAAATATTGGAGAGGAAATGGTAGTCAACAGATTTTTTGGTCACTGAGGAGAAAGTATAAAATAACAAAATGTTAGAGTGAATTAGTAAATCTTAATATCAATTCTTCATTTCTTCTTTCTTCTATTCATTTAATACATACTTCATGCCTTCTTTGTTTAAGAATCTGTTCCAGGCCTGGGGAATGTTTCAGTAAAAATAAATAAATAGTTTATGCCCTGAAACAGCTTTTATTCCTATATGAGGTGAGGCCAGAAGCAAACAAGTAAAAGAACACATAATATGTAAAATGGTGATAAGAAACACGAATAAAAAATAAACAAAGTAACATGAAAGTCATACCGCGGCATACGGAAAACGTTCTATACAGAATGCTCAGAGATGACCCAATAATAAAAGCTTTTATTTGAGCAGAAAATCAAAGGAAATTAGGAAGGATACATGAAAAAATCTGGAAAAAAGGGTCCCAGGCATCTGGAACTACAAGTGTAAGATGACTGAGATGAGTAATTGCTTAACAAGGTTGGAGACAAATCAGGAAGGACGGATTGGCTAATGAAGTAAGCCAGAGATAGAATAAAAGAAGATAATTCTACACTGAAATCAAGGAATAGGATCATTAGGGAAATTTTGGACATTGTGAGTCTTTTGCTTTTCCTCTCAGGAGTGGGAAACCACGGGAAAATGCTAGAAAATGAACATAACACAATTTAATTTAGATATTAAAGGATCATTCCAGTGGCCACGAAGACAACAAACTATAAGTGAACATAAACAGAAGTAGGGAGGAAGTTGGGAGGTTGTTGCAATAATCCAGTTAAGCAGGTGGGCCAGAAACACAGTAGTGGTGTGGGGGTACAAACTGATCAGATTCTGAACATGGTGACAAAATAAGCAAAAGAATTTGGGAATGAACGTTCTCATAGGCAATGTAGGCAAGTGTAAGGAAGGTACGTAATAAGATTTGCTAATCTGGAATTCTATTAAAAAAAGAATTACTTTTTCCCAAACCATACTGTAGACTATGTAAATATGTAGATAATTCATTATGAAAGATGCAATCAATTTTATATCTAAAGAAGCACAAGTTTTGCTGTAAAAACTTGCAACAAAAGAGATAGTTAAGTGCATCATAAATGAGAGTTAATGCTGAAAACTTTTAAAAAACTAATTTGTAGCAATAGCTCTATCAATTATCTCTCAATAAAACTGGAAGGAAAAAGGTAAAAAAAATTAAATAAAAGTAAACCACATTTAAAAATGAAATATTACAATACATTGAGATAATAAAATTTCCTGATTTGATAAAGAAAAACAGAGTTGTATTACCATTATGTTATTCAATCAATAAATGTTTATTGCACATCCAATAACTGTCAGGCACTATGTTTTTGCTGAGACCACAATGATGATCATCAAATGAAACTATTACTATTATCATGAAGGCTAGAGTCTACTGAAGGAAGAATTATATTAATAACTTACAACACTAACAAATGTGTAATCACAAGCTGGAATAGGGACAAAGGGACAAGGGAAAGGTACTGAGGAAAAGGGACAAAGTTCTACAGAAGTCTGTAAGATGATAATTACAAAGCAAAACTGAGCAACTGAACACATATACACACAAGATAGCACAGCTAGTGCCAAAGGACAAGTTCTTTCTAATGGATTATCATGAGAAGAGTATCCTATTCAGAGTAAACTTAAAACAGCTTTTAATATTTGAAATACCTGAGGAATACCAACTAATGGTTAATCAGCTAGTCTAGATACATAGTGTCAATGAATAGTCAGTGCTTTTTAAAGCTCAAGGTGTCAGGTAGAAAACACAAACAATTCTCTAGTAATTTTGTAGAAAACTATAAACAATTCAACCTCTAAACCAAGAGCATTCACTTCCTCTTCCTTTAAAGTATAGATTAAAAGGATAGACTGTAGTCTGATTTTTCTGGACCTATGCCTAACTACTTTTATGACTTTGGGTAAGTTACTAAGTATTACTTACTGTTTCTATGCTGCAGTTTCCTCATTTGTAAAAAATGTGAACAATATTATTACCATACTTCATAGGATATGAAAGAATGGAAGTTATCATGTAAGCTTTCAATAACAGAGGCACAGAAAATCAAAATAGAGGTTTAAATCAGAAAAGTCCAGAATATTAAAAGAGGGTTTCACAAGGGAATCTGAATTAGACATTTGACAAATTGCCAACATCCTTTGGATCATGGAAGAAGCAAGAGAGTTCCACAAAAACATCTACTTCTGCTTTATTGACTATGCCAAAGCCTTTGACTGTGTGGATCACAATAAACTGTGGAAAATTCTGAAAGAGATGGACATATCAGACCACCTAACCTGCCTCTTAAGAAACCTATATGCAGGTCAGGAAGCAATAGTTAGAGCTGGACATGGAACAACAGACTTTTTCCAAATAGGAAAAGGAGAATGTCAAGGATGTATACTGTCACCCTGCTTATTTAACGTATATGCAGAGACATCATGAGAAATGCTGGGCTGGAAGAAGCACAAGCTGGAATCAAGATTGCCTGGAGAAATATCAGTAACCTCAGATATGCAGATGACATCACCCTTATGGCAGAAAGTGAAGAGGAACTAAAAAGTCTCTTTATGAAAGTGAAAGAGGAGAGTGAAAAACTTGGCTTAAACCTCAACTTTCAAAAACGAAGATCATGGCATCTGGTCCCATCGCTTCATGGGAAACAGATGGAGAAACAGTGGAAACAGCGTCAGACTTTATTTTTTTTTGGCCCCAAAATCACTGCAGATGGTGACTGCAGCCATGAAATTAAAAGATGCTTTCTCCTTGGAAGGAAAGTTATGACCAACCTAGATAGCATATTCAAAAGCAGAGACATTACTTTGCCAACTAAGGTCTGTCTAGTCACTTCTATGGTTTTTCCAGTGGTCATGTATGGATGTGAAAGTTGGACTGTGAAGAAAGCTGAGCACCGAATAATTGAAGCTTTTGAGCTGTGGTGTTGAAGAAGACTCTTGAGAGTCCCTTGGACTGCAAGGAGATCCAACCAGTCCATTCTGAAGATCAGCCCTAAGTGAAAGAGGAGAGTGAAAAACTTGGCTTAAACCTCAACTTTCAAAAACGAAGATCATGGCATCTGGTCCCATCGCTTCATGGGAAACAGATGGAGAAACAGTGGAAACAGCGTCAGACTTTATTTTTTTTTTGGCCCCAAAATCACTGCAGATGGTGACTGCAGCCATGAAATTAAAAGATGCTTTCTCCTTGGAAGGAAAGTTATGACCAACCTAGATAGCATATTCAAAAGCAGAGACATTACTTTGCCAACTAAGGTCTGTCTAGTCACTTCTATGGTTTTTCCAGTGGTCATGTATGGATGTGAAAGTTGGACTGTGAAGAAAGCTGAGCACCGAATAATTGAAGCTTTTGAGCTGTGGTGTTGAAGAAGACTCTTGAGAGTCCCTTGGACTGCAAGGAGATCCAACCAGTCCATTCTGAAGATCAGCCCTGGGATTTCTTTGGAAGGAATGATGCTAAAGCTGAAACTCCAGTACTTTGGCCACCTCATGCGAAGAGTTGACTCATTCGAAAAGACTCTGATGCTGGCAGGGATTGGGGGCAGGAGGAAAAGGGGACGACCGAGGATGAGATGGCTGGATGGCATCACCAACTTGATGGACATGAGTTTGAATGAACTCTGGGAGTTGATGATGGACAGGCCTGGCGTGCTGCAATTCATGGGATCATAAAGAGTCAGACACGACTGAGAGACTGAACTGAGAAAGGGCTAAGTGAAGAAGGCATGAGATATTAATAGAAGAGAATAACAAGATGCACCAAGTCCCAGAACTAGAAATGAGTGTGACATGTTTGAATGAAACTTATTAATGGAGATGGCCCTCACAAGAGTATAATATGAATATTGGAGACATCATTTATTTCAGAGTAAAATGAAAGTTCACTGAAATGGTTTAGGATTCCACATCCAACGAAACTTTAGTAAGGAACTACCCTTTTCCAGCTACATATTTGTGTGAGGCCCAATATTCCTACAAAACCACATATCATAATAGATTGAATGCAGAAATAAATACGAGAACCCAGCTGTCCTCTATTAAGTCATATAACAAATTTGCAAAAATGTAAAGCCACACCACTGTGTTTCCTAATTATTTTTTGTTTGGGTAATGCAGTTATTTCCCATAAAACTTTTCTTTAATATAAAAGCAGCTCATTAATATTATCTAAAAATGACAATATTTTCAAATGTCCATTTCAATTACTAGTATGGTAAATATTAATTGATAAGACCCACAAAAACAAAGCCTCTTTCAGGTCATCAGTGATTTTTAGGAATGTCAAGGGATCCTGAAAAAAATATTAAAAAACACCATTACCACATCTATTAGCTCTTAATATCTATGTCCCTCAATTTCCTCATTGGCAACATGTGAATAAGAATAATGTCTAATTTATGGGCTTCTTGTTAAGATTACATTAGACACCATAAAGCTAAAGTGGTATACTCCCAGATCCCCACATTTGGGACTGACTCACGCCTGGAAAATCCCATGGACGGAGGAGCCTGGTAGGCTGCAGTCACGGGGTCGCTAAGAGTCAGACATGACTGAGTGACTTCACTTTCACTTTTCACTTTCATGCACTGGAGAAGGCAATGGCAATCCACTCCAGTGTTCTTGCCTGGAGAATCCCATGGACGGAGGAGCCCGGTAGGCTGCAGTCCTCGGGGTCGCTAAGAGTCAGACATGACTGAGTGACTTCACTTTCACTTTTCACTTTCATGCACTGGAGAAGGAAATGGCAATCCACTCCAGTGTTCTTGCCTGGAGAATCCCAAGGATGGGGGAGCCCGGTAGGCTGCCATCTATGGGGTCACACAGAGTCAGACACGACTGAAGCGACTTAGCAGAAGCAGCAGCAGCATGCATTCCCCAGTTGCTGTACTTTGGCAACAAAGAGCTCTCAACTGAACTCCTTCCCAGGACTCGGCCTAAGCTCTCACCCCTTGCTACTTCATCCAAGATGGGTCACAATGTCTTCTCATGGCATGCATTGGTCAACGTGAAATTATAAAGAATGCTTCCCTTGTCTCAATTTGGGACAAATATGAAGGACCTTCTTAGCTTGAGAGATCACTGCTGCAGATCATGGGGATTTACTCTTCTGCCCATCCTGCTTTTTTCATTTCCATCCTCACAGGCATAACCTGTGAAGGAAACACAGGAAGACTAGAACAGTCAGAGGACAGAGGTTCAAGATTTACTGATTCTCTTATGTTAGTCACAGAGACGGTATTTTTGGTGAGGGCCAGACGATATTATCTCAACATCAGGTGGAAATGAAGGACCATAATATTTTGCAAGCAGATTATCTTCCAGTAAAAGAGGTCTCAGGCTCCTTCGCTTGTCTTTACTGTTTGAAATTCTTATCTTTCAGTTTAAAACTCTGCACAACAAGGGGAGTGATTTTATTACCACAATGTAAAATCATGGCACAAAACTCTGGGTACTGACTTGGCTTCTTGGTTTCTAGCCCTTGCTGCTAAAGGGCTGAGGAACCAGGGTTGACATTTGGCTAAGGATGGTGATTAGAATTGGGGACTGAGATCCTGAAGTTCAGTTCAGTTCAGTCACTCAGTTGTGTCCAACTCTTTTGAGACCCCACGGACTGCAGCACTCCAGGCCTCACTGTACATCACCAACTCCCAGAGTATACTCAAATTCATGTGCATTGAGTTGGTGATGCCATCCAACCATTTCATCCTCTGTTGTCCCCTTCTCCACCTGCGTTCAATCTTTCCCAGGATCAGGGTCTTTTCAAATGAATCCGTTCTTCACATCAGGTGGCCAAAGTTTTGGAGTTTCATCTTCAACATCAGTCCTTCCAATGAATATTCAAGACTGATTTTCTTTAGGATGGACTGGTTGGAACTCCTTGCAGTCCATGGGACTCTCAAGAGTCTTCTACAACACTATAGTTCAAATGCATTGATTCTTTGGCACTCAGTTTTCTTTATAGTCCAACTCTCGCATCCATACAGGACTACTCAAAAAACCATAGCACTGTCTAGACAGATCTTTGTTGGCAAGGTAATGTCTCTGCTTTTTAATATGCTGTCAGGCTGGTCACAGCTTTTCTTCCAAGGAGCAAGCGTCTTTTAATTTCATGGCTGCAGTCACCATCTGCAGTGATTTTGGAGCCAAAAAAAAATAAAGTCTGACACTGTTTCCACATCTATTTGCCATGAAGGGATAGGATCGGATGCCATGATTCTTAGTTTTCTGAATGTTGAGCTTTAAACCAACTTTTTCACTCTCCTCTTTCACTTTCATCAAGAGGCTCTTTAGTTCCTCTTCGCTTTCTGCCATAAGGATGATGTCATCTGCATATCTAAGGTTATTGATATTTCTCCCAGCAATCTTGATTCCAGCTTGTGCTTCTTCCAGTCCAGCGTTTCTCATGATGTACTCTGCATATAAGTTAAATAAGCAGGGTGACAATACACAGCCTGGACGTACTCCTTTTCCTATTTGGAACCAGTCTGCTGTTCCATGTCCAGTTCTAACTGTTGCTTCCTGACCTGCATACAGGTTTCTCAAGAGGCAGGTCAGGTGGTCTGGTATTCCATCTCTTTCAGAATTTTCCACAGTTTATTGTGATCCACATAGTCAAAGGCTTTGGCATAGTCAATAAAGCAGAAGTAGATGTTTTTCTGGAACTCTCTTGCTTTTTCCATGATCCAGCAGATGTTGTCAATTTGATCTCTGGTTCCTCTGCCTTTTATAAAACCAGCTTGAACATCTGGAAGTTTATGGCCCCCGTATTGTTGAACCCTGGCTTGGAGAATTTTGAGCATTAATTTACTAGAGGGTGAGATGAGTGCAATTGTGCGGTAGTTTCAGTATTCCTTGGCATGGCCAAAGATCTTGAAAGCAGCCTGCAAAAAAGGTCTCTTTCTCACATATACACAAAACAGGTATTTAACTATCAGTTTGCTTGACAAATACCCATATTTTAATTTAAACCCCATTTAATTTTCACAATTACTATGTGAAATATGCATTGTAAATATGATTTTTTCAGCTCAGAGTTGTGAAAATAGAGAAGAAGTAAGTACTTTATTATATCGAGCTTTTCTGATTTAAGTTCTATTTTCCTTCCACTTAATCTCATTTTCTGGGCCATATTATCTCATGTCTTGCATTTTATAACATTATATCAAGAAATCATCTATTATGTGTTCACTTTGATTCTAGACTTGAAGTCACCCTTTGATGACCCTTAATAAATATAAGTTATTGCTGTTAATGATGAATGAAAGAGAAAGATTTATTACTGAGGGTTTTTAAAATACATCTTATACAAAAATAATAGCTTCCAAGTTTAGTTTTATCAATGTGTTTTTTCACATATTGGATTTACATTAGCAAAGTGTACATGGACACATCAGCAGCCAAAATGACCACTTTCCTGACAAATGATAAACTTCTCTACTCAATACCTCTATTCAAAATCATAAATCTAAGATACATGTCCTCAGGATAGGGACAGGGTGATGTAATTCTTCTTACATAATGATAAGGCCAATAGGAATTTTTTTAAAAAAACTTTGAAGTCTTAACAGGCTATTTCCATTATTATTTAAACCAATATTTCAAATTAACTCTAATAATAGAGATGAAAACGGGTTGAGATTAAACAATATTCTATGAATTGAACAATATTCAAATCATAAAATTGTTAGCTTATTTTGGTCACATGTGTTTTACCCATTTTATATTTTCTTATGACACATATACAATACTAGGTTTGAATCTGAAATATAATCCCACAATGTCTATTATCTTAAACAGAAATCTTTACCAAATCTATACAATTAAAATAAATAATTATATTGTCTCTTTGGTCCTTTGTCAGTTAAATTAATCAAGCTAACAGACAAAGTAATCTTTCTGTGGAAGTTCCCACAGTTGAGTCAAAAACAGGAAATAATAATTTTTCAACTTCAAGAAATTTTAGGGTCTAACTGAGAGACTGAACTGAACTGAACATTCAGAAAAAAGCTTTGAAAAAAAAAAAAAGAAAAAAAAAGAAAAAAGCTTTGATAATCTTAACTATCATTCTCTATTCAGTGTCCAGAGGGATTTATGCTATTTGTGAATGGATATTACATCTTTTTAAAGACTTTTTTCCTAAAAAAGACTATAAATGGAATAGAGAAAATAGTGAGGCTTCTGAATATTGAAAGAAGAGGCTGTAAGCCTCCTTATTTTAAAAAAATGCCACAAATAATGTTTAAGGAAGCTTTAAATATCTGAAGGACTAGAAGTCTATGTTGCCTCAGAGAACTAACTAATAAAGTTAAAGGAAAGCAGGATTCTATTCAATAGGAGAAAATTTTAATGACTACAGCCATTTAATGAAAGTGCAACAAAAGAGCTCTTTAGTGAAAATTATTCTTAGAAAGAATTATAAACACAGAATAATATTTCCCACATGAAAAGTGATTATGCAATCCATGATACATAATAAACTCCCAATAAATGTTAACATCACTTTTCCTATCCTTAAATATGAACTACTTTATTGAACAAATATCTGCTTTGGTAAGAGTTAAAAAAAAGGGGTAAAATTTGAACTGAATACAAGACCTGGCATCACCCAACCACCAGAAGCACCCTGTGCAGGATGCCTCACCTAAACAACACAAATACAAACCAGATCATCAGCAGACATAATCACCACCTCATTCAGCCTTGCCCATCAGAGGAAAAACAAACAAAAACTCAGCACAAATCTCACCCTATACAGAGCTTACACAAACCACTGGATCAATCTTAGGAGGGCAGAAACCAAAAGGAAGAAAGAATTCAACCTTGAAGCCTGGGAAAGGAAGACCTCACACACAATTATTTAAAAAAAAATTAATAAAGAAGATGAGCCCATCATAGTGTGAAGAAAGTTTAGAAGTTCTAAATTTTGCTCAACAAGTTTAAAAATGTATAAATAAATTGTAAATGGAGGCATCCAGGTAAGTGCTGCCTCTAAGGTTCAGGAATCTACCTAAATAAAGAAATCTGGGGGTTTATTAAGAAATAGATTGGAGGAGTTGAGCTGGGATTTCTGATACTCAGCAACACAACTATATAAGCACTTACATAAGCAGTCAACTATTTTATTTTCATTGCTTACCTTCCCTTCTAAAAGTCTAAAACTCTGCCATCCTAGGACATTATAATACTTGTTCAAGGTTGTGGGAGTCTTTATTCCTAAAAAGCAATTATGTATAACTTAGCATTGCAAACTCAAACTTTCACTGAGCATTGGCCCCATATTTTGTTAGCAATTATAAAATGTATATTATCACTCAAGCCTAGTTTTCCTAACACCGCTTTAGCCGAAGCGTCAGGATTTCTCTCCAGACTCAAAATGAGTGATAAAATGGCAGGTAATATGATATCTTTGGATAATCAGAGTGAAACTGAATTATTACAGAAAAGCCCTGGTTTCTTTTTCAGCATAGTATAATCGCAAACATTGTCACCCTCACTACAATCACCACTGTCACCCTTATTACTGCATCATTATAATCATCCCCATTACTGTAACCATCATGAACTAGTGATAGCACAGAAAATATAGAAGTTTCATTGAAAATAATTTTGGCAGTAACTATTAAACCTTACAAATTTATATCCCATTTGAGTCATCCTCCAAGGTATCTGTATAACAGAAATACATGGGTACCAAAAAGAAAAAGCATGGAATAAACTATAGAAATGTCAATTCTTACAAATTTGTCACCCTCACTACAATCACCACTGTCACCCTTATTACTGCATCATTATAATCATCCCCATTACTGTAACCATCATGAACTAGTGATAGCACAGAAAATATAGAAGTTTCATTGAAAATAATTTTGGCAGTAACTATTAAACCTTACAAATTTATATCCCATTTGAGTCATCCTCCAAGGTATCTGTATAACAGAAATACATGGGTACCAAAAAGAAAAAGCATGGAATAAACTATAGAAATGTCAATTCTTACAAATAAAATTACATACTCCTAACAGGAATATTTCTAGGCAAATTAACTCTAAAATTTACATATCAATAGAAAATTGTTTGAAACAAGGAAAAATTACAAAACACCCTAAATAATCTCAAAGACAAGTTTACTTAACAAACGTTTATCAAGTGGCTATTGTGTCAGGTACCATTTTTAGCCAAAGGGATGACTAAATAAAATCTTGGTACGTTACTACTGCAGAACACTGGGCTGCGTGTAATAAGGATAAAAAACACCTAATCAACTAACGCAGGAAAAAATCTCTAAGGCATGTTGTGAAGTTAAAACAAATCATGGTACAATACATGCAGTACAGTGCAATTTGACTCCCATAATAAAAATTATCTCAATCTGAGCCTGTAAAAATCCACTAAATAGAAAATAATCCAGGATGATACCTTATGAAGAAGGGATGGATGATTACTTCTGGAGAGGAAAATGGAATTGAGTAAGCCATGGACAATTTTGGCTTTGTGTAATACTTGAATTTTTACCAGAAGAATGTGTTTATTACGTGCATACCTAAAATTTACCAGGCTACCTGAAAAAATACTGATAAAGTATGACTTGTCAAAATCTAGTCTAGAATAAACTGTACTTAATAGGATGTTTTCAAATACCCTCATTGTTGATCATTTTCCTAGGAATTCAAATTTTGTAGGCTAATATCAAACCAAGTTTATTTTTGTTAAAAGGCAGGAAGGCAAGTGGTAAGAGAAAGCACACACCAGGATGGTGCTTACCATCAGTTAAATGTGGGTTTTAATCCCTATTTTGTTACGTGATAAACACATATGTTCTTAGAATGTATACTTTAAGTAGCAAGCAACATGATGCCTAACAAAAAGTGACTTAAACAACAGGGGTTTGTTCACTCACATAACCAGAAACAGAACGCTGCCAAGGAAGAAAACTTTAACAGTTCTCCCCTGGCTTTTATCTCATAGTTGCAATATGGCTGCTGCAGCTCCGACAAAACACCACATCCTTGGAAGACAGCAGTCTAATGTAAGAAGGAACGAGGTCTTTTATATATGCAGGTCTTTAGCTTATTAGGGAGGATAGGTTTTCACAGCAGTTCCCACATTTTCCCCTTACATTTAATTGGCCAGAATCAGGTTACATAGCTACCTTGAAGTGAGTCATAGGGAAAGAGAGAATAATGTTTGACTTGAGCTCAAACATAGTTCATATCCTGAGACTGAGCCCTCTGTGCCTGAGCAGATAACTACCCACTGCCCACAATAATTCTGGATTCCTCTGTTAACAAAAGAATAATAAAGAAACCACCACTGAACAGCCAGGCTTCTCAGATGGCTCACTGGTAAAGAATCCACCTTCCAATGCAGGAGATGCTGGAAACACAGGTTCCATCCCTGGGTCAGGAACAGCCCTGGAGGAGGAAATGGCAACACACTCCAGTGTTCTTGCCTGGATAATCCCATGGACAGAGTGGCCTGGTGGGCTACAGGCCAGGGGACTGCAAATACCTGGACAGACTGAGCACACACGCATGCACACACTGAACAGCTGGTGAACTGCTACAATAAGTCATTAAAGATTCAGTTTGTTCATCTGTTCAGTTCAGTCACTCAGTCGTGTCCGACTCTTTGCGACCCCATGAATCGTAGCACGCCAGGCCTCCCTGTCCATCACCATCTCCCGGAGTTCACTCAAACTCACACCCATTGAGTCGGTGATGCCATCCAGCCATCTCATTCTCTGTCGACCCCTTTTCCTCCTGCCCCCAATCCCTCCCAGCATCAGTCTTTTCCAATGAGTCAACTGTAAATTGGGGCAAATGACTTATTCTAAGAATTGCTTGGTACACTAAATGAGATAGCATATGGTAAGCACTTCATTTATACTAAGTTCTTGATCAATGTCAGTTTTTGTTCTCAATCTTTTCCATCAATCATTATGGCATTATTTCCATATTGAGCCTTTTAAAAGATAGAAACCAGGAAAAGTAGGATCTGAAATACATAGATATAGGTCTCCATTCCTTGCATTTAGATATTCCTAAAATCACTGCAGATGGTGACTGCAGCCATGAAAATAAAAGACGCTTACTCCTTGGAAGAAAAGTTATGACCAACCTAGATAGCATATTCAAAAGCAGAGACATTATTTTGCCCACTAAGGTCCATCTAGTCAAGGCTATGGTTTTTCCAGTAGTCATGTATCGATGTGAGAGTTGGACTGTGAAGAAGGCTGAGCACCAAAGAATTGATTGTTTTGAACTGTGGTGTTGGAGAAGACTCTTGAGAGTCCCTTGGACTGCAAGGAGATCCAACCAGTCCATTCTGAAGGAGATCAACCCCGGGATTTCTTTGGAAGGAATGATGCTGAAGCTGAAACTCCAGTACTTTGGCCACCTCGTGCGAAGAGTTGACTCATTGGAAAAGACTCTATGCTGGGAGGGATTGGGGGCAGGAGGAAAAGGGGACAACCGAGGATGAAATGGCTGGATGGTGTCACTGACTCCATGGGTGTGAGTTTGAGTGAACTCCGGGAGATCTCTGGGTCTCGCTCCCAGTAGATCCAAGGTGGACTCTATAGTTCTAACAAGCTCCCAAGTGATGCTCAGGATGGTGTTCAGGACTCCTCTCAGAGAACCACTGCCTGAGGGATGTAGGAGTCATGCTTGCAAGCGATAGCATTAGCCTCTCCGTGAATCCCCACCTGTGAACTCAGGTTCAACCCCAGTCAAACAACGGAAAGCAGAGCATGTGAAATGTATGACATTTCTGAATAACTTCAAATTATTTCCAGCCCGCAGAACTTGAGACTAGACGACTTCATTTGGGGGTAGACCCCCTTCAAGGAAGCTTGAAGGGAGATGAGAAAGGCCACCTATCCAAATAAGTCAGCTTCTCACTACCTCATGTGCCGACTTGCCAACAAAGAGAGAACAAAGTCACACTCAAATTCTAAACTCTTAAGGATGTAAAGTATTTCAAGTCCATGATCCCTTCCTTTCTTTTAGGTCTTAAGAATATCAGGCTTTTTGCCTCTTTGCCATCAAAAAAGCCAGGACTGTGCTCTGTCACAAAATGCAAGAGCGTGGCCCAGACGAACTGCCGGGCTGAGCCTTCTGTCAACTGCATGGCCAACAAAGGACCAAAGAGCTAGATTAGACAAAAAAATTTTTCTGTCATTTGAAGCAACAGATTTTTCCAAACAATATTTTAATTTGCATACCAAGCCAGATTCCCTCTCGGAGGACGGATAGAGAACATTCCATCGTGTAAGACAATACTCATTCCCATAGAGTGATGTCAGGGTCCAGTGAGCAACGCTCTGAGATTCTTTTCCTGGCCATTAAGGTTCCTGTTATAAAATGTTAACCACTTCAGAATCGGGCAAGAGGTTGCAAATCTCTGTTAGTGTTTTTACAAAAGCAAAAGAGACAAGGCTGTCATCAACTGCCTCTGCGCAATTATTTAATGACTTTTCCCTCCTGGTATGAATAGGATTTCTGCAATCTATCTTCACCTCCCAGGACTTTCTTCTCCCAGGAATACTGATTTGGGTAGTTTATTTCTGCCAGCTTTTGACATGCAGGGAGCAGTCTGATTGTTTGCTAAAATGATAGGAGGCATTTCAGGGCTCTAGGACTAAATCCTGGTAGGAATTTTGAGGTTAATAGGAAACACACTGGGCATTTTGCTAGTTAGGGGAATACCACGGCACAGGGAAGATTAAGGACAAAACACTCTCTAACGCATAAATGATAGAAAATGGTGTGAAGAAGTACAGCACAGCAGGGAGATTCTGCCAAGAGCCTATTCTTGGGGTTACTTGAAAAAACACCAAGTTAAAAAAAATACACTATTTCATCTACTAACTAATCAAGTATCCTTTTCTCTCTCTGCATATGTATTCCATCATTTTAAGATGAAAGAAAAAACTTGTATTCCATTTGAACTCTAACCATGTGCTACTTTTTCATTGTGAAAAGCCTGAAAAAATAGATATAGGATACTGAGGGGAATATATAGTATCAACCAGCCTGAAATAACTGACTTTTAGTCAATTTAACAGAGCTTTTTTTTTTTTTTTAAATAGGAGTATAGTTGGTTTACAATGTTGTGTTAGTTTCTGCTGTGCAGAACAGTGAATCAGGTATGCATACACACATATCCACTCTTTTTTAGATTCTTTTCTCATATAGGTCATTACAGAGTACTGAGTAGAGTTCCATGCACTATACAGTAAGTTATTAGTTATCTATTTTATATATAGCAGTGTGGGTCAATTCCAATCTAACAGAGCTAATTTTAGGATGAAAAAAAGGAATACAGAAAAAACTTGAAATCCCCTTGATTTTTCCCCTTGTCCTATTTACCTCTCACTATCAAATTTGTTGGGAGTCTCCCCTATACAGTGTTTTGTCCTTTTATCTTATATACCTATATTCCAGAACAATGCTGAATATAGTGTTATATGTTTTCAATATCTATAAAAAACTGTTACTCCTGAACCCATGGAATATCGCCCGCCAGGCTCCTCTGTCCATGTGATTCTCCAGGCAAGAATACTGCAGTGGGTGGCCATTCTCTTCTCCAGGGGATCTTCCTGATCCAGGGATCAAACCCAGGTCTCCCGCATTATAGGCAGATTCTTCACCGTCTGAGCCACCAGGGAATCCCAACGTCTATATAGCTGCTATCAATACAGCACATGAGATACTGAAACTTGATTTTTTTTCATTCAGTGTTATACTTTCAAGCCTTGTCTATACATAGAGACTGAGGTCATTTTTAAAGGCAGCATCACCTCCCCCTTCTATAAACACACTACAATTTGTATTTAGCCAGCTGATAAAAGCTTTGAGTGTTGTCCACTTTAGACAATTACAAACAATGCTGCAAAGATGCGTCTCCTTCATGTTTCTAGAGGCTGTATTGGACTTCATCAAGGACAGAATGTCAGAGTGTCTGCACACTTCCAGCCCTGCTAGATAACATCAAAACACTCTCCCAAGAGGGGATCGCAATTAGTATTCTGATCAGAAGCACTGACAGTTTCTGTTTTCCCTCCTTTTGGCAAGACTCCAACTATGTCATTCTTAAGTTATTCCACTCATCCAAGGATCCCTGATCAACAGCCAAGATGAGTTTCCTGCTCACAGCTAGAATGAGATGACAGTGGACAGATTTACCTCTACCTCTGCCCACTAGCATCCCCTATTTCTAGAAACAGAATCTCTCCTTTCTACAGAGAACTGCCCTCCCACTCTGAGTTGTTAGTCACAGTCACAAAGGAGCTTCTCTCTATGTAGAATGACCCATCACAGATAGAGACCAAAATAGAAAAAAACAGAATTTCTCATGGGCAATGAGAGAAAATCTCAAGCTTACTTGAGATTTTAAATAATGTGAGAAGGAATAAGCTGTCTTTGTCTGCCTGTGGATAAATGAAGAAAGAAGAAAGAGGAATCAAGATTAGACAGAAATTCCTCTCCTAGGTATATTCCACAAGAACTGAAGACAGGGGCTGGAACAGATATTTATAGACCAATGTTTGTTTGCTACTGCTGCTAAGTCGCTTCAGTCGTGTCCGACTCTGTGCGACCCCACAGACGGCAGCCTGCCAGGCTCCCCCGTCCCTGGGATTCTCCAGGCAAGAATACTGGAGTGGGTTGCCATTTCCTTCTCCAATGTTTGTTTAGCATTATTCAAAATAGCCAAAAGATGGAAATGCTGATCCATGAATAGATGAGTGGATAAACAAACTAGTATATCATGCAATGGAACATTATTCAGCCATAAAAAGAAATAAGGTACTGATACTTGCAATAAAATGGATGAACCTCGAAAGCATTACATTATGTAAAATAAGCCAGATACAAAGAGATAAATATTGTATAATTTCACTTATATGAAATATCTACAATAGGTAATTTTATGAAGATAGAAAGTATTAGAGGTTACCACAGGTGAGGAGAAAATGGAGTTACTGCTTCATGATAACAGAGCTTGTTTAAGGTGATGGAGAAGCTTTTGGAACAAATAGTGATGATGTTTGTACACATTGTTAAGGTAGGTAATACCACTGAATCACACACTTTAAAACGGTGAAGACAGTATATTTTATATGTATTTTATCACAAAACATTTTAAAAACCAGAAAACCACTGAGATAAAAAAAAAGATTAGACATACAGACAGAAAGACAAAGACATATATCTCCCAATGACATTGTTTGACTTCCTGGATCCCACCATGCCTAAAGTCAGACCTAATTATTTTATTCCTTAGTTTCATAAATCAGTGTATTCTATTTTTTTATTTGTCTTGTTTGAATTGGTTTTCTGTCACTGGGAATTGAAATAATCCTAGATCAAGCATAACAGTGTACAGTCAGAACGGAAAAATGTTTGATCTCCAAATCCACTTGGGTTCTAAACCTTTCTTTAAAAAAACAACTCTGCTGTTTACAGGCAATCATTCCAATCTTATCCTAATTGAGCTTGTGTGTAGGCTATTGAGGAGCGGTAATAGCTTGAATAAACATGACAATCTTTTAATTTCTCTTCACTGCTTAATACATGGTCTATCCCAACCCAATTTTTTCCAGATACATCTCTCCTCTGGTTAATGGGCTAAGGAGAACTGGGTGACATGCTGAAGAGGATACAAAGGAAAAAAAGAGTCCACAATAATGAGAAAGTGGACATTCAAAAATGATTCTTTACTACCAAGCAGAAGAGAAATGGTCCAAGATCCGAAGGCAAAATAATTCTCCCATTTTAGGCGATCATTCTGACCTGGAGAGTGAGTGCTTCCATTCAGAGTCACCATCCATTTCTGGAGGAAACAGGAGATCCCTCCTTTTTTGTAAAGACAAGTAAGGATTCTGCCTTCATATGACATTTTGCTCTTCAGTAAGGAAACTAACAAATCCTCAGTGGCAAAGAAGAAGGGGAGGAGGAGAAAGAGAACCCCTTTCCTTGTGTTTATCTCTTAATGTAATTTGGTATTTCTGTCTTCACATAAATTTACCAACAGACAACATAAATATAGAAAGATAAAAATAATAGAATATGTGCAAAATGAGATGCGTAATTTTAGACCTTAAATTCATGGGAACAATTATACTTTGAATCCAACAGTTCCTCCTTTCTCACATATGGCAAACCTGACTAACTTACCTATAATCCTGCTCTTAATATGACTTTAAATGAAGCAAAAAAGAAAATAAAACTGTTTGCAAAGAGACAAGCTATAAGATTAAAAGTATTATTTATTGTAGAATTTCTTGAAGACTTCAGTAGGAGAGGGGAACAACAAAACTGTGAAGGATTCCAAAATCAGTAATAAGTGTGATGAAAATCTTAGAAATGCAATGGTCTTTGGGACAGGCAAGAAAGGAAGAAGAGGTTTCCTTGTGTGGAGTAAGGAAATGGAAAGCACACTGAGTGTAAACTGGAAGACCCTTGAGATTGCAATAGGCAAAATCCAAATAGCAGTAAGAGATTACATTGCCTTAGAACTCTTTGTGTTTACTAGCCATCTTATGTCTTCTTTGGAGAAATGTCTGTTTAGGTCTTTTGCCCACTTTTTCACTGGGTTGTGAGTTTTTCTGCAATTGAGCTTCATGAGCTGCTTGTATATTTTGGAAATTAATTCTTTGTCAGTTGTTTTACTTGCTATTATCTCCTGTATGAAGGCTCTCTTTTCACCTTGCTTATAGTTTCCTTTGTTGCACAAAAGCTGTTAAGCTTAATTAGGTCCCATTTGTTTATTTTTGTTTTTATTTCCACTACTCTGGGAGTAGGTCATAGAGGATCCGGCTGTGATTTATGTCGGAGAGTATTCTGCCTATGTTTTCCTCTAGGAATTTTGTAGTTTCTGGTCTTACATTTAGGTCTTTAATGCATTTTGAGAAGACATACAGATGGCTAATAAACACATGAAAAGACGCTCAACATCACTCATTATTTGTTCAGTCACTCAGTTGTGTCCAACTCTTTGTGACCCCATGGACTGCAGCACCTCAGGCCTCCCTGTCCTTCACCATCTCCCAGAATTTGCTCAAACTCATGTCCATTCAGTCAGTGATGCCATCCAACCATCTAATCCTCTGTTGTCCCCTTCTCCTCCTGCCTTCAGTCTTTCCCAGCATCAAGGTATTTTCCTGTGAGTTGCCTCTTTGCATCAGGTGGCCAAAGTACTGGAGCTTGCATTTCTTCACTCATTATTAGAGAAATGCAAATCAAAACCACAATGATGTATCATATCATATCAATCAGAATGGCCATCATCAAGAAGTTTACAAACAATAAATGCTGGAGAGGACATGGAGAAAAGGGAACCTTCTTACACTGCTGATGGGAACACAAACTGGTACAGCCACTATGGGGAACTGTGTGGAGATTCCTTAAAAAACTGGGAAGAGAACTGCCATGCGACCCAGCAATCCCACTTTTGGGCATACACACCGAGGAAACCAGAATCAAAAGAGACACATGTACCCCAATGTTCATCACAGCACTGTTTACAATAGCTAGGACATGGAAGCAACCTAGATGTCCACTGATAGGTGAATGGATAAGGAAGTTGTGGTACATATACACAATGGAATATTACTCAGCTATAAAAAGGAACACATTTGAGTCAGTTCTAATGAGGTAGATGAACTGGAGCCTATTATACAGAGTGAAGTAAGTCAGAAAGAGAAAGACAAATGCTATATATTAATTATATATATGGAATTTAGAAAGATGGTACTGACAATCTTACATTCAGGGCAGCAAAGGAGACACAAATGTAAAGAACAGACTTTTGGACTGAGTGGGAGAAAGCGAGGGTGGGATGATTTGTGAAAATAACATGGAAACATGTACATTACCATATGTAAAATAGATGACCTGTGCAAGTTCAAAGGATGAAGCTGGGCACCCACAGCCAGTGCTCTGGGACAACCCAGAGGAATAGGGTGGGGAGGGAGGTGGGAGGGGGGTTCAGGATGGGGAGGACACATGTATACTTGTGGCTGATTTATTGTTGATGTATGGTAAAAAACATCACAATATTGTAATTATCCTCTAATTAAAATTAATTTTTAGATTCATGTCAATGTATGGCAAAACCAATACAATACTGTAAAGTAATTAGCCTCCAATTAAAATAAATAAATTTACATTAAAAAATAAATAAATAAAAAATAAAAAAGAAGTCTTCACAGTGGCCAAGCACTACAAATGCAAATTCAAAAGGAAATTAGGCAAAATATAACAAACTAGTCTCTGTTCCACATGAAAAGAAAAACACAAAGACAGAAAAAGAATACTGTGACATTTTGGAATTTTTTTGTCTAACGTTTCTCTTCTTTCCTTTTTCTCCCCCCAGCTCTGGAACAGCTCCATAAGGAGGAAGGAAAAGAGAGCAAAGGAACAAAGGAAACTCCTTTCGAAAAACAAATGGGGTTTCCAAACTTCATTTATGCTGCTCTTCATCCAGTTTAGTCTGTTTCTTTCTTCTCTAAATGCTGACATGGTTTCTTTTTCTGCCTGGTATTCATAAGCAAGACATTTCTGAAATATGTAGCTTCATACCAGTAACAGGGTGGGGTGGGACACCACACAAAGGAGCTTGCCTTCCAAATATTAGCACAAAGAACTGCTTCTTGAAATATGTCACATTTCCAACTCTGGGAAGGCACTGCTGGCCGAGGAAGCAACAGGAATGGCCGACAATGTATAGTCCATATCTCATTATAACACAATCAAAAATATGAGCTGCTATTTCCACTTCTGACACCATGTGAGTTTTCAGTTTGTTTCACATTCACAGAGGTTTAGTTGAATGAATAATGCCATAGAGGGAAAAAGCTATTTGGCAGAAAAGAGATACAAGGAGGGGATAGGAGGAATAATTGACATGGCAAGTCATTTGATATTACCAGCTAAGCTCCAGGATTGGGGTTTTGAGGATAATTCCAAACAAAATCCCAGACGTTGGTTTGGAAACTTTTTCTCTAATCTGTGCTCTACTTTTGTGGCATTCCAATGAACGATATCCTCAAATTTTAAGTGTTTTCTTCAAACAGAATTTCCTGTGAATGGGTAACAAATAATTTAATTTAATTGACGAAAATACAATTAATGTTGAGAAGGATAAGTTGTCTCTGAATCTGTTAGAGGAAGATCTGTTCTGTTTTGGTCAAAGTATGAAAGTTATAAAGAATTGTTTATACAGTTCTATAATAAATTTGAGGGCTTACTTAAAATACTGAATAATTAAATGTATTACAAGGAGTTGGATTCTTTATTAAAACTCCATATTACTAGTGGTTACCAGGGGGAAAGGGGAGGGGCAACAGAGAGGTGAAATAGGAGTATAATTTAATTTAATTGACGAAAATACAATTAATGTTGAGAAGGATAAGTTGTCTCTGAATCTGTTAGAGGAAGATCTGTTCTGTTTTGGTCAAAGTATGAAAGTTATAAAGAATTGTTTATACAGTTCTATAATAAATTTGAGGGCTTACTTAAAATACTGAATAATTAAATGTATTACAAGGAGTTGGATTCTTTATTAAAACTCCATATTACTAGTGGTTACCAGGGGGAAAGGGGAGGGGCAACAGAGAGGTGAAATAGGAGGCAAAAACTACTGAGTGAAAGATACACTCCAAAGATGTATTATACAACACAGGCAATATAGTCGATATTTTGTAATGACTATAAATGGGCTGCAACTTTGAAAACTTGTATAAACATTAAAAATAAACTAAAAATTCATTTTAATTCAAGGCCAGAGTCTGAATTTCCTTTCTGCAGTTTTAAAATCTCATTTATGCAACTATTTCCTAGTATCCCTTCATTGGCTCACTCTTTTAGAAGCTGAGAACTGTAAAACTGCTGCATACGTATGTTAATAACTATCATTTATTAAACAGTTAACTAGTCACTTCACACAGTATCTAATTTTATCCTTGAGACTATGTTTTCATCTGCATTTAATAGATGAGAAAGCAAGATGGCTAACTTGACTAAGGCTGCATTTAAATGCAGATCTAACGCCAAAGCCTGTGCAGTTTTCACTCTGCCATGCTATCTCCAACTAAAGGAAGATGGCCATACCACCATAAAGGGGACTATGTTAACATAGCAGTGAAATGTTTCTAGAGAATAAATAGAACAAACTATATCAGAGAAAAGACCTTTTCTGAAATATTAGTCACAAGAGCTTTCAAAAAAGTTCTAGAACCACATCTCCTTATTCCTAAATAATTAGTATTACTCCAATATTTATATTTATATACAAAATTATATTAAAATTATTAAAATAAGATCTTGTAAAAGGTAGGGAAATACCAGGGTCCTTTTCTGGAAGAATGAATAAAAAAAGTCAATCTGTTGGTTTAATGCTATTTCCCCAAGAATCCAAGTGAACTTCATTTGGACTGTGGGATTATTTTCTTTGGCATGGAGGTGAAGAATCAGGTGAATATGGTTATAAAGTTTTATGAAAATTACAAGAAATTTTTGAAATGTAATAATGAAGATAGAATCTATGGCTGGCTCATGTTGATGTATGGCACAGGGCAACACAATATTATGAAGCAATTTTCCTTCAATTAAAAATAAATAAGTTCGGGGAAAAAAAAAAGATTCCTAAGAAAAAGTTTGAAGGAGACAGGGAATTAGCAGAGCAAGGGTAGAAGACTAATATTTATTGGGTACTGACTGTTGTTCAAAGTGTTATTCTCAGAAACTGACACAGATCATTAAATCCTCATCACAACCCTATGATTTTGGTATTTTTCAATTAGTAGCTTCCTGTGCTTGGTACTGTTCATTCTGTTTTTATTTTTTTGTAGTAATATTTGTACTTCTTTGTATTGTTTGTTCTATTTATTTTTGTGGTAATATTTGTGTTGTTATTTTGGATTTTTCTTGTAGCATGTTATTAGTAAAACAAAAAGATTTTCCATTTAAGAGAATACAGTTATGATTATAAAATTAAAGTAGCAAACTAGTATTGTTAATTCAAGTTGGAAATATGTATTATTAATATGAAGTCATACATTTAAAAAATATGTACTCTCTGGTTCTGATGAGTAAAATGACCAGTAGAAATAAATGTCCAAACCTCTAGGTTCTGGTCTTTAGTTTTATCCCCGCTTCTGAAATGGATCAGAGTTTCTTGGAGAAACTCTGGCAGGGAAGATACAAGATGAACCCAGGATTTTTGTAGTGCCAGAAATCAAGGAAGATTTCAAAGACAAATAGAATCATTTCAAAAGGACAGTGGAACCACCTTAAAGAGGCTCCTACTAGTCAAATCTATGAACATCTGATCAAACAGTGACTACAGTTCAGTATCCACACTTTCTAAGTATTAGCTGTAGAAACACAAGCTGGGGGAAATGAGATGCTTTGTCCAGGAACATTCAGCCAGTAAGAAGTGAAGTTGATGCTGACAGTTTTCATGACTCAAGAGTGATGCTCCTACCATATAGCATGCTCCTTGACCAAAGAATGCTTAACTGAAGAGACAAGTGCAGAAGTGAGGAGCATAAGAGACAGCTAGAAAGAGGTAAGTAAGGAAGCCTGAACGCACTCTTCATTGGGAAAAGATTTTCTACTAAGCAGCTCCATGCAAAGCTACCAAAGAATGACTACAGACACCCCAAGCAGTGGCTGGGTAAGATGGAGTATTAGAGAAACCACTCAAGTCCTTCCAATACTGATGTCCAGATGTACCTCATGGTAACATTTCCCTTTAATGCCCTGTGTATGCTTGTGCTTGGACATGAGTCTGGGTAGGCTCCGGGAGTTGGTGATGGACAGGGAGGCCTGGCATGCTGTAGCTCATGGGGTCACAAGGAGTCAGACACGACTGAGTGACTGAACTGAACTGATGCTTGTGCTGTCACTCAATCATGTCTGACTCCTGCGACCCCATGGACTGTAGCCCACCACGCTCCTCTATCCATGGAATTCTTTAGGCAAGAATATTAGAGTGGGTTGTCATGCCTTCTTCCAGGGGATCTTCCTGACCCAGGGATTGAACCTGCATCTCTTATGTCTCCTGCATGGGCAGGCAGGTTCTTTACCACTAGCGCCACCTTTCTGTAAGAGTGGTCAAATGCCCGCTCATGACAGAATGTTCTTGAGCTCAGGTATCTCTGGAGAAGGGAATAGCAAACTACTTCAGCATTCTTGCCTTGAGAACTCCATGAACAGTAGGAAAAGACAAAAAGATGGAAAAAAAATAGGAAAAGACAGTGAAGATAAACCCCCCGGGTTAGCAGGTGTCCGATATGCTACTGGAGAAGAGTGGAGAAATGGTTCCAGAAGGAATGAAGAGGCTGAACCAAAGCAGAAAGCAGGCCCAGTTGTGGATGTGTCTGGTGGTGAAAGTAAAGTCTGATATTCTAAAGGACAATACTGCATAGGAGCTTCAAATGCTAGGTCCATGAATCAAGATGCCTAATGGTGTGTTAACTATCCCTCAATTCACCCTGGTGCCCTTGGGGGCCTATAGCCAATCCTGGAATTCAGTGCCCAATGATCTCCTAGTCTTTCCCAGAAGGTAACAGTAACTCTTCTCACAGTTTTGCCCCCAACTTTCACTTTAACAAAGTGAAACTTTCACTTTAACAAAATAGTGAAAGTCACTCAGTCATGGCCGACTCTTTGTGACCCCATGGACTAAACAGTCCGTGGAATTTTCCAGGCCAGAATACTGGAGTGGGCAGCCTTTCCCTTCCCCAGGGGATCTCCTCAACTCAGGGATTGAACCCAGGTTCCCACAGTGCAGGTGGATTCTTGACCAGCTGAGCCACCAGAGAAGTCCAACAGGGACCCTATCCCTCCTTTAATTTCACAAAGCATGGCTAAGACCAGGCTCTAGAAGTTAATCAAATTTTACTGACTAGATGAGGCTAATAGGAAGTTAGATGGGAACTAGCGCAGCTCCTGGTATCCACCATGTTATAGAGTAGAGCCCACCCCCCCCATTACCCACTCATCCTGGGAGGGGTTTTGACTGTTGTCTCCCCTATATCCCAACTCTCCTGGGACTTAGAGGAAATGCTAGTTTATCCTTGATTACCAGCCTCAGGTTCCCTTCCTGTGAGGGTTCAACTCCAGCCTGCTATGAAGAATTATTACGCACATGGCTCACAGTTACAGCTTCCCTTTGGCATAACCAAAAAGTTTACTGTGGGTATTTTTCTTGCCACAACTGAAGAGCAAACATCCTCAAAGTGGAATCAACCATCCATCTCCAGCAACAAAATAAACCACAGAAACTTCAACACTAGCATGTCTTTTTCTCTCAAGGCTCAAATATCCCAGGACTAATTTCTTCAATTAAGGCCCAGGGTTAAAGTTCTGGGACTGTCTTTCATCTAGATTCAGAAGTCTCCGAGAAAGAGAAGCTGTCCCCAAGCTCATGACCTAGCAGGCAAAAAGCAGCCTTGACATGAGGGAGGGGAGGATCCAGACAGGGGACCCACGTCCTCCCCAGAGCAAATGCCAAGGAACTGATGACTCTCACCTCCTCCCATCCATTTTATGATTCCACCAGATCTGAGAATTTCACTCCATTCTGTGTCTCAACTAAGAAGTTGTACTTACATATTATGACCTCCGGCTGGCGTATTTTAGAGACATGCAAAGTGATCGAAGGGCAGGCCCTGTCCCTCCTTCCCTCCCTCCCTCCCTTCTCCTCTCCTCTCCTCTCTTCTAATCTCATCTGCCTACTGACAGTTTTGGACCCCATCCAGGAGCCAATCAGACAAGAGAAGATGCACACGTTCTACTGTTGGAGCCTGGCTGTGTACCCCCAGGGGCTGAGCTCTACGGACTACATGAATCATCAGTTGCTCCAGACGGAGACCCCCCCCCATCCACCATAAGCCATG
>SJXQ01008409.1:258607-272141 GCA_006408695.1 Aepyceros melampus | reverse complement strand
CTACCCCCGTGTTTTAACCTTTAAATCTGGTCTCTGGTCTGCTGCTGCTGCTGCTGCTAAGTTGTTTCAGTTGTGTCCAACTCTGTGTGACCCCATAAACAGCAGTCCACCAGGCTTCCCCGTCCCTGGGATTCTCCAGTCAAGGACACTGGAGTGGGTTGCCATTTCCTTCTCCAATGCATGAAAGTGAAAAGTGAAAGTGAAAGTGAAGTTGCTCAGTCGTGTTCGACCCTCAGTGACCCCATGGACTGCAGCCTACCAAGCTCCTCCATCCATGGGATTTTCCAGGCAAGAGTACTGGAGTGGGGTGCCATCGCCTTCTCCACTCTGGTCTTCTAGATGGGTACAAAATTGAACTTCACCTTCAGTTACTGTAATCTCTTTCTTTCTCTTTTCCTCTCTCCCCTTCTTCCCCTCTCCCTCCTCTCTTTTTCTGAAATCTACTAGATTTTAGAGAGCGTATCTTCATTCACATTACACCTAAAAGGCATGGATTAACTCTCTTTGATCTAAGCTGGGTAGCTGAGTTGATTACAGACTGGGGTTCGTGAATTTAGATTCGGCATGAACACATTTTGCTTTGTACCAAGGAAAAGCCTATTTCAGGACTTCAAAGTCTAACTCCCCTAGCCAGCCAGCTCTCAAATGTGTGCTGGTGGTCAAGGGCAAGGATAATATGTGTGATGGTTCAGTGCAAGCACTACCCCCAGCCCTAAGAAACTGATAGAGACGTCTTCTCCTTAATGACAGGTGTTTTAATGGGCAAGGGATAATGAGGTTTTTCTTTAAAAAAAAAAAGGAAATAAAGGTCAAAATGTTAATATCATCTGAATAAGCTTTGCCAATAAAAGCTCCCACAGTATCCAGTTAAAGAATACTAGTTTCCAAATCCTCTCTCATTCTTTCCACCCTCCCTCCCCACATGTGTGTACCCCCACATACACACCCATACGTGGGCACACACACAATAATCAAAGAATTATGGAAGACAGGTCAAAATGGATTTCAACTAGTATAAGGGTGGTTAAAGGGAGTTGGTGACGGACAGGGAGGCCTGGTGTGCTGTGATTTATGGGGTCACAAAGAGTCAGACATGACTGAGTGACTGAACTGAACTGAAAGGGTCAGAAGGACCCGCGTTCCAGTCTTGCTCTGCCCTTACTGTGATTCCCTTATCATGTTATTTAACATCTGTAAGCATCAATTTTCTCCATTAGTAAAGTGTGGATAATTTTAATTTTCTGAAGAAAATTATCACCAACTTTGAGTGAGGTGAAAAGGGCTGTGGCATGACCTTTTAAAATCTTACTGGAGCACTAACCTGCCTACTGAAGAGTTAATTATCTAGGGAACATATGTCTGTTTGACTTTCTTTTATTTGATTAGAATTCACATGCTCTGAAGTCATATATTAATACATCGATTTTTATCCAGTGGTAAAGATAACCTCAAAGGTTATGGTTTTATTGCCCTGTAGGATTTTAACCAGTTTTGAATCTACCCTAGCAATATTATTCTAACACGCTATTTTCCCCTCAAAATGTCTATAAATATCGAATTCTTCAAAATGCCCATGGCATCATCTTAACCCTCTTAGGGTTCCCATCATTAATGAGTTGAATAAATTCTTCACAGGCATTCATTCTCTATTTGTGTGAGACTCCTGTTTTTAGCTCTTTAAAAATGGCTAATTCATGTCAATGTGTAACAAAACGAATACAGTATTGTAAAGCAAAACAAACTAAAAAATAAAAATTAATTAAAAAAATAAAAAAAAATAAAACGATCACAAAAAAAAAAAATTATACACCAAAAAAAAATAAAATAAAAAAATAATAATAAAAATAAAAATTATACGCCAATAGCACCTATGTCATGAAGTTGTTATGAGAATTAAATAAAATTCAAAAAAGCAATTAATAAGGCCCTGATATTTTAAGTAGTTAATGAATATTAGCTATTATTATTAGCTGTAAATAAATGCAGTATGATGCACAGGAAATAAAAAATGTAGCATACTAACTTCTCCCAGAGATACCCATGCGTTAAAACAAAAATAAAGAAAATATTCATTTAATATTCAGCTCCACCTTGATCTCCCTTGGGACTTTTGAATCCTCTAGAATCTAACCCAGTGAATTAAGCTTTTGAACTAATAGCCATTTTCATGGATGATGCCAGCTCTTATAATTGGGTGGCTCTACAACTGTGTATAGAATAAAGAATCTGTTCCACAAAGAAAAAGAATTTCCCCACTTCACCTGGCCAATAGTAGATAATAAAATTAAAGTTGGGATTAAAGTAAAAATAATTTTTCCTCTCCGTCCTCCTTTGATATACCCAATTATTATTCCTCATTTTATTTCCTTCAATTTTAGTGGGTTGTTTTCTCTGGCTTTTTCCCCATAAGTTTTTAATGGCTACATCCCTATCTTCTTTTGTCTGATTTCATTCAGTAACTGCTGAAAATAATGGTGTTTGCTCACACAAAAAAAGCCAGTTCCTCTAATTTCACTATGATGTTGGTTGCCTTTCATACACAAACGGCTTTTTCAAATTATAAATCCTCAAAAAGCAAACTCAGATCATATTTAGTTTCTGTTTTTCGAATTTTTTTTTGTTTACCCATTTTTTAGAACTTGGCATAGGAGTTAAATCAGCTTTGGCTCAGAGGAGCCAACTGAATTGAGTAATTCTATAAGTGTTGAAACAACACTTCAGAAGCAACACATAACCTTTCCATACTGATGTCGAGAGAAGAATAAAAAAGCATCTATAAAGATAAACACAAGTACTGGGGCACACAATTTCCACAGAGAAGTACAAGGGCAACAAAAGGAACTGGGATTTACTGTGAACTGTACACAAACCACAGAGAGCCTGGGTCATCAAATACTTTTTAAATACCTTCAAACACTGAAACACAATGCAGAAACCTACTGCACTCATTTAAAAAAGCAAACAAGGGAACACAGGGACTTAAATCAAGAGTAAACATTCAGCTGTTGTTCCCTTCCAGTGAACCAAAGAAGAGCCAGTTGAATTTGAAAGAAAGTAAAGAAGATAATAACACATGTAGTACTCAACAGTTCTATTTGCAGAGCTTACTCATGTGTCTAGACATGATCAGACATTTTATACACACACACATACATACATACTTCAGATACATACTCATGTGTGTTATGTTGCGTTGTCTTCCTGTCTGTTTCATATACTGATTTATTCATACCAACTCACATTTCCTAGCCTTTGAAATGGGTGAATACCACCACTAAGCAAGTGAAGAAATCAGTTGCGGCAGCCCTCCTGCATGATGACTCTAGTCCCTGCCTGCTCCAAGTGTGGTCCCTATATCAGTAGCACCAGCACCTGGGAGCTTGTTAGAGATCCAGAGTCTCAGACTCCACCCAGATCTCGTGAATCAATACCAAGATTTTAACGAGATTCCCTGGTGGTCTGTATATACAAATTCAAGTCTGAGAAGGATTGCCCTAGATCCACGCTACCCAGTACAAGCAGTGATGAGCCACTCGTCTATTCAACTGACATGTGATTAGTGAGACTGAGAAACTGCCTTATTATAATTATTAAAAGGTAAATCTAAAATATAATACTTTATTCCATTACTGGAATACTTCTAAATATGTTGGGAACAACTCTGATTTTTCAATCTAAATACAGATCAAGTATTTCCGATGAAAACTTAGTATCTGAATTGAGAAAGTGCTCTAAATGTAAAATACACACCAGATTTCAAAGACCTGGCATGAAAAAAACGGATGCAACACAGGTCACATTTTCTAGAATGATTTGAGGTTAAAATACAATTTTAGATATGTTGAGTTAAAAAGTTCACGTGCTTCTCTTTTACTTTTAAAAATATGACTACTGGAATATAATGCCTCAGGTATTGTTTCTACTGGACAGTACTGCTTTGGATCCACAGGTCTCAAACTCTAAAACTACTGGTGCCTGGGTTTCAGTCCCAGAGATTCTGGTGAAATTGGTCTGGGGTAAACCTGGGCATTAGAATTTTTAAATGCTCCCTGATGATTCTGTTGAGCTGCCAAGATTGAGAACCACCACCCAAGTTAATATAGATTCATTAATCCTAACTGATAAATAATGACCTCCTAAGGACTTTATGTCTTTTAAGAGCTTCCATCATTCCTCAACTCAAAGGTAGAACTGGAGAAGTACTGTACTGCCTATTTCTTACCTGGAGGGCAAAAGCATCCCCAAGTGTTATCAGGGCCAAAGGCTGGATGAGATTATTCTACCTCAACTCCAGGCAGAAGCAGGCAAACCAAAAGATATGAAAATCGAGGTCCTCTCAGTTATCTCCAGAAATCTGTCCCCAGCAATTTCAGCAAGTCATTTCCATATCCAATGCACTGAGTCTCCAACTTCTCTGTGCTTAGAATAATTCCTTGTATAGTTTGTTTAAAAGTAGAATTTCTGGGCCTGAGTGAGTCCCAGAATTCTGTGATAGGATGACAAACTGCCCAGGATTGCCCAGACTGTCCCATGGGTTTCTAGCACCACATCCTGGGCATCCTACCCTGGCGTAGTGTGTGTGTTACAAGTGGTCCAGATGACCACTGTAGACACCAAGTGTGCAGTTTGAGAACCATGCTGAGAAACACAGGTTGTTGAATATTTTCTAGCGACATCCTTTCTGGATTAACCAACTGCCCTAAAAAGCAGCCACTGAAGTGACACAAATAGTTCAGCAAATAACTACTGGAGAAAAGCTCTCACCTAATGAAATTTATCAGTAAATTATGTAAAACTGTATGCAAGAGCAGTTACCAAAGAAGTCATCCTGATAGCTTTAAAGGGAATGATTTCAATGTCAAGAATTCAGCAGCTAGAAGCTGGGGAGGCCAAGTCAGTGTATGGCATGAAGGCATGTCAACCTGAAGTTTGATCACTGCTTCTGTCATTTGCTAGCTGTGTGACTTTGGTGAAGTTCCTTGACCTCTCTGTGCCTGACTGTTTTCATCTGGGATGATGAAATGAGTCATTCATACCAACAGTGAAGCTTAGCCATGAGAGTAAAAATCATGTGTGGCAGACATATTCCAGTCAAGGGACATTCTACAACTACCTGACCAGTCCTCCTCCAAACTGTCAAGGTCTTGAAAAGCAAGGAAAGCCTGACCAACTGTCACAGCCAAGGGAAGCTCCAGGGGACAGGATGATCTACTGCTATGTGGCATCCTGGATGGCACTCTGGAACAGAAAAAGGACATTAGATAAAAACTAACAAACTTCGGGACGTCCCTGGAGTTTCAGTGGTTAAGACTTCGCCTTCCAATGCAGGAGGGTGGGTTCAATCCCTGGTTGGGGAACTAAGATCCCACATGCCTCGCTGTGCTGCCAAAAGATTCAGATAAATAAATAAAAGGAATACGAAGAGGAAAGCTTTATTTCAAAACAGAAAAAAATTCAAATCAAGAATGAATGTTAATATTAATGTATCAAAATTGGTTTACTTCCTGTGACAAATGCACTGTACTCATGGGAGACAAGAATAGGACAAACTGAGTGTGCTGCTATGGGAACTCTGTATGTCTTTACAACTTTTCAGTAAATCTAAAACAACTCTAATTTTAAAGGTTTATTATTTTTAAAAAAATGCTTAGCATGGTAGCACACAGGTGAGAACTACACAGTTAACCATAGTCACTATTATTGTGAACTATACATGATGGATGATGTGTGTGTGTGTGTGTTAGTCACTCAGTCATGTCTGACTCTTTGCAGCCCCATGGACTGTAGCCCGTCAGGCTCCTCCCTCCATGGGATTCTCCAGGCAGGAATATTAGAGTGGGTTGCCATTCCCTTCTCAAGGGGATCTTCCCCACCCAGGGATCGAACCCATGTCTCCTGCATTGGCAGGCGGGTTCTTTACCACTGAGCCACCTGGGAAGCCCTATTATGGATGATATCAAAGGAAAAACCAGCATCTTGATCCAACATTTTCATGAGAAACTAGGAGCTTGAAACCTCAGCGATGGATTGAGAAAAGATGACAGGGAATATGCAGAGGCCATAACAATGGTTTCTGTCATCTACAGCCAGTCCCCGGCCTGTAACTCCTGTCACATGACCCTGCTGCTTTTCCCCTGATATTGCTCAGAGGCTGTAATTACTTTCTTCACTCGAATGTTCCCAGTTCTGAGCCCAAACTCCTGTACCCCTCTGCCTGTGCACACACATGCCAGCTAGAGGGTCAGCATCAAAGAGTAGAGGAAAACCACTATGGACTAGCTAGAGGTGCCTCAGATGGTAAAGAATCTGTCTGTAATGCAGGAGACCCAGGTTCGATCCCTGGGAAAAGATCCCCTGGAAAAGGAAAAGGCAACACATTCCAGTATTGTTGCCTGAGAAATCCCATGGACAGAGGAGCCTGGCAGGCTACAGTCCATGGGGCTGGACATGGCTAAGCGACTAATACTTTCACTTCATAGAAGCAGAAACCTTTTCAGCCATGTTATCTCTTTCAAGCCTCCTTGCAGCTCCTCTACCTCTCAAAAAATAAAAGCACACAAGCCAATAAATGCAAATACCACCACTCCACTGACCAAGTAGCCTCGCCTGGTGGAGGCGGGGCAGGCCTCACCCTCCGGGTCCGGTTATATTTGCAAATACAGGTGATAGAGCTTAAATGAATACTTTAACATTCGCTTGGACTATATTGTACCTCGTGTTTCCGATTTCATTTAAGCTGCAGGAAAAAAAATAATAAACGCTGTTAGATAAGCAGGGCAGATGTTTTTACCCCTATTTGAATGATGTAAAAATTTTTCCAGAAAAAGGAAGGAAGGAAGGAAGGGAGGGAGGGAAGAAAGAAATTTCAGGACACAAGCTGATTCATACAGTTAGTTTGTGGGTCCCTGTATTAAGCTACTGGGGCTGCCCTTATAAAATATCACAGGCTAGGGGGCTTAAACAACAGAAATTGGTTTCCTCACAGTTCTGGAGTCTGCAAGTCCCAAAGCAAGGGGCCGTTGGGGTGGGTTTCTGGTACAAGCTCTCTTCCTGGCGGCAGATGGCCACTTTTGCTGCGTCCTCTCTGGTGGAGAAGGAAGGGGCTGGGTTTCTTCTTCCTCTTCTTCCAAGAACACCAGGGCTAGTGAATTAGCCCTCTCTCAGCTGACTTCACTTAACTTTAATTACCTTCTCAAAAAAAGAAAAGGAAAGGAAAAAACCCTTCTTCAGCGATCAATGCAAAGAAATAGAGGAAAACAACAGAATGGGAAAGACTAGAGATCTCTTCAAGAAAATCAGAGATACCAAGGGAATATTTCATGCAAAGATGGGCTCGATAAAGGACAGAAATGATATGGATCTAACAGAAGCAGAAGATATTAAGAAGAGGTGGCAAGAATACACAGAAGAACTGTATAAAAAAAAAATCTTCACAACCAAGATAATCGCGATGGTGTGATTACTCATCTAGAGCCAGACATCCTGGAATGTGAAGTCAAGTGGGCCTTAGAAAGTATCACTACGAACAAAACTAGTGTAGGTGATGGAATTCCAGTTGAGCTATTATTCCAAATCCTGAAAGATGATGCTGTGAAAGTGCTGCACTCAATATGCCAGCAAATGTGGAAAACTCAGCAGTGGCCACAGGACTGGAAAAGGTCAGTTTTTATTCCAATTCCAAAGAAAGGCAATGCCAAAGAATGCTCAAACTACCACACAGTTGCACTCATCTCTCATGCTAGTAAAGTAATGCTCAAAATTCTACAAGCCAGGCTTCAGCAATACGTGAACCATGAACTTCCAGATGTTCAAGCTGGTTTTAGAAAAGGCAGAGGATCCAGAGATCAAATTGCCAACATCCATTGGATCATTGAAAAAGCAAGAGAGTTCCAGAAAAACATCGATTTCTGATTGATTGACTATGCCAAAGCCTTTGTGTGGATCACAATAAACTGTGGAACATCCTGAGAAAGATGGGAATACCAGACCACCTAACCTGCCTCTTGAGAAATCTGTATTCAGGTCAGGAAGCAACAGTTAGAACTGGCCATGGAACAACAGATTGGTTCCAAATAGGAAAAGGAGTACATCAAGGCTGTATATTGTCACCCTGCTTATTTAACTTATATGCAGAATACATCATGAGAAACCTGGATTGGAAGAAACACAAGNAGCTCCAGTACTTTGGCCACCTCATGCAAAGAGTTGACTCATTGGAAAAGACCCTGATGCTGGGAGGGATTGGGGGCAGGAGGAGAAGGGGACGACCGAGGATGAGATGGCTGGATGGCGTCACTAACTCCATGGGCGTAGGTCTGTGTGAACTCCGGGAGTTGGTGATGGACAGGGAGGCCTGGCGTGCTGCGATTCATGCGGTCGCAAAGAGTCGGACACAACTGAGTGACTGAACTGAACTGAAAGGCAGTCACAGCTGAGGATAGGATGTCACCATTGAATTTGGCCAGGGTTGCGGGGGGAGGGGCCGGGTGTGTAGGTGTGTTAGCTGCTCAGTCATGTCTGACTCTTTGAGACCCCATGGACTATAGCCCACCAGACTCCTCTGTCCATGGGGTTTCCCAGGCAAGAATACTGGAGTGGGTTGCCACGTCTTTCTCAGGGGATCATCCTTACCCAGGGATCAAACACAGGTCTCCAGTACTGCCAGCAGATTCTTTACCGTCTGAGCCACCAGGGAAGCCCGGTGGGTAGGGAATGGCACCCCCAAACTCAATTCCATCCATAAAAGGGTGCTCTCTGACAAGGGGCAGAAGAATTCATTGGATGACAGGGATGAGCTAACTCTTAGAGGACGGGAAGAACAACCAATTAGACTAGAGGTCAGCTCACTCTGGCCATTGGGTCAAATTTAAAAGTCATCTTTGTTAAGTCAAGAAGCTTTTACTGGAGCGCCACCATGCCCATTCATCTGCATTTTGCCCAGGGCTGCTTTCCCACTAGGCTGGCTGAGTAGACTAGGGGCTTCTAAAGACCCAAATATTAACTTTCCTGTCCTTTAAAGAAAAAGTGCACCAACTCCTGGGTTAGACCAATCTGTGATAGTTGGTGCCATCCGCAAGATGCCTCCTTAGATCAGTAATCCTGCCACTTCACTGGGAGCAGAAGTGACTTCCAGAGTCACAGCCCACAGGCACGGAGCTGAAGAGAAGAACTTGATCGAGGGAACAGAAGGTTCACAAGACTGGAAAAGACTTCCAGGCCACCCCACCACAGGGCCTAGGGCTTTGCTCTTAGACCTTGGAACTGTGTGTTGGTATCGGCCCTCAGCATTGTGGCTTCCGACAACCCCGTCATCTTTACAGACTCTTGCCGCTCAGGCCCCAAATGCCACAGCTGTTTCCAGTCACACCCTATCAGTGTTGGCTGTGAGTTATTGTAGGCGTTCAGTTTCTTGAAATTTTATTTTGTTTCAGTTTTGTGTATGTTTTGTATGATCAGGGTTTCCATAGAAAGCAGATCACTTGAATTAAGGGAGCCTTGCAAATAATTATGGAGACCTTAAGGGGTTTCCAGGGAAAATTTCGGGACTGTTAGTCCCAGATGCAATTGTGGGTCCTTTTCATTATTAGACAGTATGTTCCCTTTTCTTTTCAGCATCCGATATTGAAGTCATGGTGTTTCCTTACTGTATTGATTATAACCCAGGTTCTTTTTTATAGAGACATTTGTCAATAGAAAACAGTTCTTAGATCCTCTTTGAATTAGTAGAGACATTCCCCAAATTATTTACTCAAGAATCCAGAGCCTTCTCATTAGGCCTATGGTAGAATTTAAGGAGGTAAAACTGCAATTGGGATTAATTACACTGTTGGCAAATGGATCTTGTTATTATTTGACTTATTGATCTTCCTGTCCACACAGACATCATTTGCATGTAGATTCCTGCTGCTTTAGTCGGTCCAGTATCACTTGCTCTGAGGGACATCCTGTCTCCCATTGCATGTGGTTGTAATCAATTGCAACACTCCAGGCTGCCCACAAATCGTATTACCCTGTTCTACCCCTCGACATAGTCATCAATCCAAAAGAAAGTATGTGACCTGATAGGAGGTGATTAACCAAGATGTTAAAGAAGCTCTGAGAGAGGCTGTCACACAAAAGGACACTAGGCTGAGAGAGGGAGGCAGAGTCCCCAGATCCAGCCCTTCCTGAAGCCTTACCCAGCCTTGAACTTCCTAGGGATGTGGACCAATAAATTCTTTTTTCTGTTTGACTAATTCCAGTTGAGCTTCTCACTCAAAGCCCCAAATGTCCTCACTGATATAACACACTTCCAGGTAGACTTTTAAGTATTCTCAGGAATATGCATCAGCAACTATCGGAGGGTGCAGGGCACTGAGCACTGGGATCCGTGAGTCCTAATCCCACCTGCAGCCTTAGAACTCCCCGGCCTTCCCTCTGCCAGCTTCAGGGGCTTTAGAAATGGAGAACCTATGAGACATGGGATGCAACCCAGTTTCTTGGGTATATTGGGTTGGCCAAAAGTTTGTTTGGGTTTTTGTAACAAGGAGATCAAACCAGTCAATGCTAAAGGAAATTAACCCTGAATATTCATTGGAAGTACTGATATAACACACTTCCAGGTAGACTTTTAAGTATTCTCAGGAATATGCATCAGCAACTATCGGAGGGTGCAGGGCACTGAGCACTGGGATCCGTGAGTCCTAATCCCACCTGCAGCCTTAGAACTCCCCGGCCTTCCCTCTGCCAGCTTCAGGGGCTTTAGAAATGGAGAACCTATGAGACATGGGATGCAACCCAGTTTCTTGGGTATATTGGGTTGGCCAAAAGTTTGTTTGGGTTTTTGTAACAAGGAGATCAAACCAGTCAATGCTAAAGGAAATTAACCCTGAATATTCATTGGAAGGACTGATGCTGAAGCTCAAGCTCCAATACTTTGGCCACCTGATGCAAGGAGCCAACTTGTTAGAAAAGTCCCTTATGCTGGGAAAGATTGAGGGCAGGAAGAGAAGGGGATAACAGAGGATGAGCTGGTTGGATGGCATCACTGACTAGATAGACGAGTTTGAGCAAGCTCCGGGAGGATTGTGAAGGACAGGAAAGCCTGGCATGCTGCAGTCCATGGGGTCGCAAAGAGTCAGTCACGACTGAGCAACTGAACAATAACAATAACGCCTGAATGAACTTTTTAGCCAACTCAGTATTTATGCCTTCTCTTATGCACAAAAGTGCATTCTGGACTTGCTTTCTTAAATTCCATTTCTCCCTGACCTTTGGCCCTTCTTGGCGTGGAAGCCAGACAAAATCCATGAGCATGTAACACTGATGGTATCAATCTTGGGAAAGAAGAGAAGACCTAGTAGGTGAGTGGCTGGACCCCCAACATTGATAATGCTTGACAGAGTGGTCAGGCTAACATCTGGGGCCAGGGTTGGACATCAGTCCTACCAGCGGTCCCAAGCACCACAGAGGTAACCAGGAAGGAGAAATAAAACTCACAGTCCACCACCAGTGGCTGCAAAATTACCCCTTCAATGAAGACCCATGTTTTTCTCCTTTGTTTTCCAGAAGATACGTTTCTAAACCCATCTAAAGTCTGCCTCACTAGATTCTTTAACTGTCACCTGGAGTGTTAGCTATGACTCCGTTCCTGGAGATAAACTCTACAACCTCCCTCCTCCCCCAGCAAAGTTCCTGACAGAGGCCCATCCACACCAGCCAAAATTCTGATCCAAGGGACTGGCAGTTACCTTAATGCCAGTGATATGTGTTTGCAGGTCATGATAAATAAGTACCCTTCTTTCTTGTCTTATTTCTTTGCAGTTTACCTTGGTTTCCTCTGTTTCAAACTGATAGGAACTAAAGTCAGTTTTTAAAATGCACAAGGAAGGGAAAACTCTTTAAGTTAAAGGCGGTCCTCCAAGGTGCTAATTCTATCTTTGGTAGGTTTTTCCCAGGACTGTGTTCCTCATCCAGGAATTTCCCTGAGCTTGGTGGTTCGCTGGTCCAAATTCCAGCTTTGAATAAATAAACCAGCTGAAGTGCTGGGTTGCCCCAGGGACTAGCAGGCAGTTTCTAAACTTCCATCGCCCCCCAGTGGCAATTTCTTAAATCTTTGTGTTAGTTACTCAAAAGAATTTAGGTTATGCCTTTTCCCTCCAAAGTCATCTAAAAAAAAATTTTTTTTTTAAATCTCACACTGCAGATTTTCAAATGTTTGTGTGGAGATGTGTTAGTAATGTCGAGTTTACAGCTGCTGTTTCACAGAGTCACAGATTCATGCAATTGACAGATCTCACCAATCAGGACGCCCTTAGGAAAAAATTCTTACCTATCCAGCTGTAGAGTCCAATATTAAAGTGATTACCCCAAATGAGTTTTTTTTTTTAATTGAGAGGATCCAGATTTGGGTTTCCACTTTTCTGAGTCAATTAAATCACTGTCATTATGATTTCTAAACTCATGCTATTCCTTTGTAAACTTTTCCACCATAAAACGTTTTGTAACATTGTCTGAGAAGGTGAGAAAACATTAAAGCCAAAAACTATGAAGGTTTTGGAAATATATATATATATATATAAACTTTGTAAAAGCCAACCTCAAACCCATACAAATAACTAGAAATTATCACTATCAAAACACAAAGTAGCAGAATCAAAGGAATAAAAAAGTTTTAGTGATTTCAAACCTCAACCAGATGAAACTCAGGAATAGGTGATAGAGTTGCCCTGGGTCTTTGCATAGAGAAGTTGAGTGATCCTGAAGAGTCTCCATGGTCAGTAGGAACTGATGGACCACATTCAATCCATCTGCCCCCATCCACCCACCCATGACCCCATCCCCTTATCCATTTACCCACCCATCCATCAGTCCATCCCCCGACTCATCCATTTAGGCAGGTTTAGAAAGAAACTGTGTGGAAAACAAAAGAGAAAAAAGTCTTTCTTCACTGTAAGAATAACTTTGCATCCACTTGGTCATGTGCGGTGGGCTTTGTTTCTCTTTCCTGATTACCTCCATCCAACCATCTATACCTTGGGTATGTGCCAAATGTTCTGTGATGTAGCAAGGCGAGAAGATGGATAAGATGTACTACCTGCTGTCATGGCTTTCAAAGCAAACGAGGCTTTTCAGATTTTTTTCAATATGGTCTCTATGCTAAGGCTTCATTCTCAGAGAAGGTGGGAATAACCAGCACCAAATCAATACCTTCTGAAAACACCTCGAGCAGGTAGCATCAAGAAGCCTAGAGACCTAGTCAGCCTCGACTGCACGGGTTAGAGATGAGAACTCTGCCCTCTGCAGCCACTGAATGTTTTCTCTGAAGAAGAAGACGTAGGCTCTGTGGGGTTCTAAAAACACAAACCATTTTGAGATAGAGAGCGAGTATATGTATGGAACAGCTGAAGAATATTTTTATGGCATCATAAGCTCACAGCCTCATGTCAGATACAGTCAATGCGTTTTGGTGGCTGGTATAAAGTGGTTTGTTTGTTTTTTCCATCTCATGTTTGAGCAAAGGGGGAAGTGGAATTTCAGAAAGCAAGTCCAGACT
>SJXQ01008409.1:245767-258345 GCA_006408695.1 Aepyceros melampus | reverse complement strand
CACCTGCTAGACCCCACCCCCACTCTGCTTTTAAATTAGAAGCCGGGTTTATAGTCCTTTAAATAATACTGACCTTGTGCTGACCCCCTACACATCAAGCATTCCTGCCACTCCTAAATCCAGAGTGGAAGTGTGTGCCCTTCAGCTTCCTTTACTCAGATCCTGACTTCTTTCCGGCCAGAACATTCTCCTCCTCTGGCCACCTGCTCCCCTCACCTTTGCAGGATTAATTTCATCAAATCTCTTTTGCTCAAGTATCCTGAATCCTGGTGATCTAAGGGCCTCATTGTTAGTGCCAAGGTCTATCATTTCTTCCTTTTTCATGTCTAGCATAATATATTGCATGTGTGTGTGTTCGCTTAGCCATGTCCAACTCGTTGCAACCCCATGGACTATATAGCCCACCAGGCTCCTCTGTCCATGGAATTCTCCAGGCCAGAATACTGCAGTGGGTTGCCATTCCCTTTTCAGGGGATCTTCCCGACCCAGGGATTGAACCCAGGTCACTGGGCTTCCCTGATAGTTCAGTTGGTAAGGAATCTGCCTGCAATGCAGGAGACCGCAGTTCGATTCCTGGGTCGAGAAGATCTGCTGGTGAAGGGATCGGCTACCCACTCCAGTATCCGTGGGCTTCCCTGTGGCTCAGCTGGTAAAGAATTCATCTGCAAAGTGGAAGACTCGGGTTTGATCCATAGATTGGGAAGATCCCCTGGAGAAGGGAAAGGCCACCCACTCCAGTATTCTGGCCTGGAAGATTCCATGGACTATACAGTCCATGAGGTCGCAAAGAGTTGGACACAACTGAGCGACTTTCACTCCTGCACTACATATTCTTTACCATCTGAGCCATCACAGAAGCCTCTTGCACATAGTAGGTGCTCAATAATTTGTTAAAAGCAAGAGAAGGGAGAATAGCAGTGGGGAGAAAGACAGAAGGAAGGAGGAAAGACAGAAGGAAGACAGAGATTGAGGGAGAAGAGAAAATAATGAAGAAAGAAAGGAACGGGAGAGTAAACAGAGTAAAGAATTCTTTTACAAGGACCTACTATCTCTCTGGGCTCCCCTGCTGGCTCAGTGGTAAAGAATCCACCTTCCAATGCAGGAGATGCGGGCTCCAACCCTGGTTCAGGAAGATCCCCTGGAGAAGGAAATGGCCACCCACTCCAGTATTCTTGCTTGGAGAACCGCATGGACGGAGGAGCCTGGTGGGCTACAATCCATAGGGTGGCGAAAGAGTTGGATATGACTTAGCAACTAAACAATAACAAGTTATTTCTCTAATAAACACCACCCACCAATTAAATACCCACTTTTTCTTAATGAATGTTCTAAGCAAACTTTTGAAGTTTTTTCAGTGATTTGACTTTACACAAATGTAATCTCTTAGAGTTAATACTTTAAAGTGATGCTTTTCAGCATTTCCTTGTGGTCCTTTGAGGTAAAGACTGACCTGTTCTCTGTTAAAATAAAATAATGCAAACCCCCCCCCCCGCAACACACACACACACACACACACACACACACACACAATTTTCAGGAAATCTTTAAAGTAGCAGATAGAACATTCTTCAATGTAGCCCTTTTCCTACCACACAATTCTTACCTACACTGTTGAAGTGTTCGCAGAGAGCAAAGCACATGAATGCACAACAACACAAAATTCAAAGATGTTCCCAGAAATGAAATTTCCCTTAGGCATTTAACCACTAGTATAACATACAATCATTTCTGGCATCGGCATGATACAATGAAAGATATATTTTGTGCTGTTTCCCGAGGAGGAGTAGCCCATTTTTTTTCTAGTAGTCACTTTTTGGTGTTAGAATTTCCAGCACCATAGCAGACTCACCTGAGTTAAATATATCCGGATGGGCAAGCCCTTGGAGGTGATCCTCAAGCTACATGAGTGTCGCCCAACCCTTTCTCATCTCAGAGGGCCCAGTGCTCAGTGCTACTACCCTGCAAAAAGCAATGGAATTGAGTATAAGGCCAGTATAAGAAATTATAAAGGAATTTAAAAAAATATATCAGCTACATTAGTTTCATAGATAATTACTTTTGAACTTATTTTGATAAAGCTAGGTGCTAATTATATAATGATTGTATCAATAAATGATAGAATAGTCATATTCATCTCATCTACTCACTAGATATATTATAAAGCTGAATTAATTGGGGGTAACCAAAACTTTTGGAGAAGGCAATGGCACCCCACTCCAGTGCTCTTGCCTGGAAAATCCCATGGACAGAGGAGCTTGGTGGGGTGCAGTCCATGGGTCTCGAAGAGTCGGACATGGCTGAGCAACTTCACTTTCACTTTTCACTTTCATGCACTGGAGAAGGAAATGGCAACCCACTCAGTGTTCTCGCCTGGGGAATCCCAGGGACGGGGGAGCCTGGTGGGCTGCAGTCTATGGGGTTGCACAGAGTCAGACATGACTGAAGCGACTTAGCAGCAGCAGCAACTCAAAACTTTAGGCAAATGTCCTGCTTCCACATGAGATGAGACCTAGGCAATTTTCCCTCACCAGGAGGTACATTCAAGTAATGCTTCTTGAACTATCTGTAGTGAAGGACTAGTTTTTTTTTAATTTCTAATCAATTGCCAACCAATATTTTGGTTAAAAACAAAAACCAAAGCAGTACTAATGGGATGAAATAAGATGCAAACATACAAAATGTACCCCAAAGTTCTTTATTATCAGATTCATGAGATATAAAATTATTCTCTTAAATGGCTATCCAAGTTTTTCTAAATGCTGGCTCTCAATTCTGTACTTCTTTCCAAAGACAACACATAGGGGAATCCAAAGTCTTACTGTCAAAGTGCGTTCCTTGGACCAGGAGCACTGGCATCACTTGGGTGCTTATGAGAAATACAAATGTAGACTCTCACAACCCCATCCAGACTAATGGAATCAGCATCTGCATTTTAACAGTCCCTCTGAAGGATATGTACACCCAGTAAAGTGTGAGACCCACTGATCTAAACTGGAAAATCCAAGGTAATTGTACATGACTCAGGGAACTCAAACTGGTGCCCTGTGACAACCTAGAGGGGTGGGATGGTTTGGGAGGTGGGAGGAAGGCTCAAGAGGAAGAGGATATGTGTATCCTGATGGCTGATTCATGTTGCTGTATGACAGAAACCAACACAACACAACATTGTAAAGCAATTATCCTCCAATTAAAAATATTTTTTTAAAAAAGCAATTGTATAGATACACAGACACACACATATAACTTTAAGACCATAGAATGTTTTATTATCAACTCACATTTTGTACAATATTTATTTAATAGTATCACCCTTAAGCAAAGTGTAAGCCTTCATCAGCTAGGCCTGGCCTTCCTATCCCCCCAGGGCTCAAGATCTGAGTACCTGAATCTCTAGGTCCTGGGAAGATCAAGTTTCCCTAAGTTACATGGTGCTTCTCAGAGATCTATGTTCCTATGGTCACCTCTGCCTCTGGACTCCCCTTTCTACCTGGGCTGACTGAGTTCATGTTGACCCAGATGAAAAAAATCAACCCTTCTATCATCTTGTACGGAAATCCATTTGCCAAAGCTTTTGTTGATTTTGTTAAAACTCAGAATAAAACACAGCTACATGGATATTTCATGAACATTATTTAAAAAGAAACTATATGCCAATCTAAAAAGTTAACCCAATGCTTAATGGATAAATAACACTAGACACACTGGCCCCCCCAAAATTAGGAATATCCATAATAGCCACTTCCCTGAGTTAATATTTTTATTTTGCTTGAAAGTCCTAACCCACATAATCAGAAAAAAATCATAGGCATTATAGTTAGAAATAAGGAGGTAAATTATTATAAATCAAAATTATATGACAGAATCCCTGGAAAATCTGGAAAATCAAAGATAATAAACAAAAAGTAAGACTAACAACAACCTGTGAATTCAAAACATTGCAAAACATAAGGCAAATGTAGTCAAAAGCTTTCATAAATATACCAACAATAAATTTGAAGATATAAAAAGGGAAAAGTCTCCCTGACATTACAAAAACAACATTTAAATAACAAGTAATAAACTCAACATTTTTAAATGATTTTGAGAAACACTTTAAAATTGTAGTGAGGGACACAAAAGAAGACTTGAACATTTGGAAAGGTACTGCATGTTCATGTATAGGATGACACATTTTTCTAAAGAGTTCTAGTTTTCCTAAATATAGAAATTTAACATAATTCCAGTAATACTACCATCCAGATTTTCAAAAACAACAAACAACCTTGACCAGCCAACTCCAAATTTCATTCAGAAATATAAACAAGCAAAAGTATCAAGAAAAAATCTGACTCAAAAAGAATAATGAGAGGAGAATGATGCCAGATGGTCCCAAAACTTAAACTAATATGGTATTGCTATGTTTTGGACATAATGGCTCAGAGTACAAAGTCCAAAAATAGATCCACACACATGTGGGAATTTAGTGTCTTAATAATGAGCATGCATGCATGCTCTGTCGCTCAGTCATGTCCAACTCTTTGCAACCCTATGGACTAGTGTTAGTTGCTCTGCTGCTGCTGCTAAGTCGCTTCAGTCGTGTCCGACTCTGTGTGACCCCAGAGACGGCAGCCCACCAGGCTCCCCTGTCCCTGGGGTTCTCCAGGCAAGAACACTTGAGTGAGTGGCCATTTCCTTCTCCAGGGGATCTTCCCAACCCAGGGATCGAACCCAGGTCTTCTGCACTGCAGCCAGATTCTTTACCAACTGAGCTATGGACTATAGCCAGCCAAATTCCTCTGTCCATGGGATATTCCCAGGCAAGAATACTGGAGCAGGTTGCCATTTTCTCCTCCGGCAGTTCTTCCCGACCCAGGGATCGGTGATGTCTCAAATTGCTGTGTGTAGGGGGATATAGGGGGATGGTTTATTGAAAAACTAGCCCTGAGACAATTGAGTAAATGAAAAAGATAGAGGGGAGATTAAAGCTGTACTTCATTCCTTACACCAGAATAAATTTCAAACATATTAAGGGTTTAAAGTAAACAGGTGAAATTTTTTTAACTTGAAAAAACAGAATTCATTTAGGACTTAAAGTACTTCTAACCATGCCCCACACCTAGAAACCATAAAAGAAAAGCCTGTGAAATTAAGGTACATAAAAGTTACACAAAGCAAAATTCACCACAGACAAAAACAAAAGAAAAATGACCAACTGAGAAAATATTCCTAGCTCATCGTTATGAACTAAATTGTGTGTTTCCCCTCCAAATTCACGTGTCAAAGCTCTCACCCAAATATGACTATATTTGGTATTTGGGTCTTCCAGGAGGTAATCAAAGTTAATTAGGTATAAGGGCACAGCCCTAATCTGAAAAGACTGGTGTCCTCACATGCATGGAGAAGAGGCCAAGATAGCAGCTGTCTCCAAGCCAGCAAAACAGAGATAACCCTGATAGCACCTTGATCTAAAGCTCTCACCTCCAGAACAAAAAAATTTCTGTTGTTTAAGCCCTTCAGTCTGTATTATTCTGTTATGGCAACTCAAGCAGACTAATACACTCATACTTTAGAAAAAGAGCTAATTTCTTTACTATATAAATAGTTTCTACAAAGTCAGTAACAAAAAGAGCAATACATTGTATTGATGAAGGTGTGGGGAAACACATGCATTCCAAGAGGGACAGGTCAATTGGTATAACCACCTACTGATGATAATTTGGAAATACCTATCAAAGATAAAAGCAACTTCCTCTTGACCCAGTCATTTTGATTCTAGGTGTTTATTCCACAGATGTGCTCACATGTGCAAAACAATGTATAAGTACAATATTACTCAATGCAGCATTGTTAGTAATGGGAAAGTGTTAGATCAAGACACCGGTTATGTAAAGTATATTAATCTATACAATGGTAGAGTGTGAAGTGAATTGAAAGTCGCTCAGTCGTGTCCGACTCTTTGCGACCCCATGGACTGTAGCCTACCATGCTCATCCATCCATGGGATTTTCCAGGCAAGAGTCCTGGAGTGGGTTGCCATTTCCTTTTCCAGAGGATCTTCCTCACCCAGGGATCAAATCCGGGTCTCCCGCATTGTAGGCAGATGCTTTACTGTCTGAGCCACCAGGCTAAACACATTTTCTTTATACTCCCACAGGAAGTTTATAAAGTAACCACAATGAATGAAATCACCTGAGGATGTGTCTGTCTCAGCACCCAGAGTACTGGTGAGGTGGCAGGGAATGTGTCCCACCCATCCCATGGCCTCCAAGACTGGCCCCATATCCAGCATGTGGTAGCAGCTCAGGAAATATGTCCTTTGCTGATTTCAGACTCAAGCCTGCAACGTCAACTTCTGCTGAGTGTCCAGCCTGCTGGCCTGCCCTGCAAATTTAAGATTTGTCAGTCCTCACATTTCTAAGGATCTAGCTAGTTATACATTTTATTAGTTCTGTTTCTTTGGAGAACCCGATTTGGGGCAAAAGAGAACTCCTCAGATAACCTCACATATTAGGCTTCCTACTAACATGGCTGCCTCTGCTTCTGATGTAACATCAAGGAAAGTGCAGCTGAAGAGGAACCTTGAGCAAATTAGTAGAGAGGCCCCAGAGAAGAGGAGCAAGAGTATTATATTTTAGCATTTACGTTGACAACTTATTGCCTAACAGGCTCCTTTGTCCATGGGATTTCCCAGGCAAGAATACTAGAGTAGACTGCCATTTCCTACTCCAGGGGATCTTTCTGACTCAGGGATTCAAACGGTGTCTCTTAAGTCTCCTACACTGGCAGGTGGATTCTTTACCACTAAAGTCACATGGGAAGCCCCTTATAATTTATAGTATATTTCCTTGGCTATAAAGCCTTACCTTGCCATCGCTGGAGAGAAAAGACAGAGACAGACAGAGAGAAAGAGAAAGAGAGGAGAAAAATCCAGATCTTTGCTATATTCTGATTGTATCTTTCAAATATGTGTACCAATAACTCTGCATTTAAGGCCTGCATATCTTTGGTTTTTATTGTATAAGGAGACCATGCAATAAAATAATATCATAAACATCTGTAACTAGGATTCAAGAGATAAAACATGAATTTTAATATCCCCTGAAGCATATTTCTTGGAAAACTGTGTCTGATATGGTGGTGGTGGAAGAGTGGTTTGTCAACTTGTCTTCTCTGGCTTTAATTCTTCCCCACTCCAGTACTCTTGCCTGGAGAATCCCATGGACAGAGGAGCCTGGTGGGCTGCAGTCCATGGGGTCGCGAAGAGTCGGATACGACTGAGCGACTTCACTTTCCCTTTTCCCTTTCATGCACTGGAGAAGGAAATGGCAGCCCACTCCAGTGTTCTTGCCTGGAGAATCCCAGGGACGGCAGAGCCTGGTGGGCTGCCGTCTATGGGGTCGCACAGAGTCGGTCACAACTGAAGCGACTTAGCAGTAGCAGCAACTTTCCAGTGAAACCAAACCACTTGAGACAGCTTTCCCTTCCTTCTCTATAGCCACTTATAACTTACTTCTTGACTTTCCTTCCATTTTTACTTTTCTCCAATTTATTAATTCATAATGCTTACAATAACAAATAAAACTGATGAAGAGCCAGGAATATGTCTAGGCGGTTGAGCCAAGCATGCCCTTCTGAGTAGGGAAGCTCAGCTAGTCTGAAGGCTCTTTAGTAAATATGGAATGGTAGCAAAGAAAAAAGCCTTAAAGACTACCACCATTCACATTTGTGGTTTTACCAGCCAACCACACCAGATGACTTACAGTTCTTTATTTGCAACCAGCACTTACTTTCCTGAGTCTCAGTTCTACACTCTGAATTGCTCCTTGGATTTCACTGCTCATAACCATTGTCATCACAATGGCAGTGTGTCCAACACTGAACTCATCTTGCCCTGAAACCTACATATTTCTCAAAATCAGCAGCCATTTCCGATACTCCCTCTCATCTTACCTTCTTACCCTTAGCTTTCTCTTTACACAGTAAATTGGTAATTTCAGATATAGCCTTCCATATTGTTGTTCCCCTTCTAAAGAAAAATTATGTTAGATGGTCCTTGGCTATAGTTTATACATTAGAATTGGACAGCAAATCCAACACCTGCAGGAAATTCCATTAACATAACCCTATTATTGCTCCTGGAATGTGAAGTCAAGTGGGCCTTAGGAAGCATCACTATGAACAAAGCTAGTGGAGGTGATGGAATTCCAGTTGAGCTATTTCAAATCCTGGAAGACGATGCTGTGAAAGTGCTGCACTCAATGTGTGAGCAAATTTGGAAAACTCAGCAGTGGCCACAGGACTGGAAAATGTCAGTTTTAATTCCAATCCCAAAGAAAGGCAATGTCAAAGAATGCTCAAACTACCACACAATTGCCCTCATCTCACACACTAGCAAATTAATGCTCAAAATTCTCCAAGCTAGGCATCAACAGTACATGAACCGTGAACTTCCAGGTGTTCAAGTTGGATTTAGAAAAGGCACAGGAACCAGAGATCAAATTCCCAACATCCCTGGATCATTGAAAAGGCAAGAAAGTTCCAGAAAAACATCTATTTCTGCTTTAATGACTGTTCCAAAGCCTTTGACTGTGTGGATCACAACAAACTGTGGAAAATTCTGAAAGATATGGGAATATCAGACCACGTGACCTGCCTTCTGAGAAGTCTGTATGCAGGTCAAGAAGCAACAGTTAGAAATGGACATGGAACAAAGACTGGTTCCAAATGGGAAAAGGAGTATGTCAAGGCTGTATATTGTCATCCTGTTTATTTAACTTATATGCAGAGTACATCATCGGAGAAGGCAATGGCAACTCACTCCAGTACTCTTGCCTGGAAAACCCTATGGATGGAGGAGCCTGGTAGGCTATAGTCCATGGGGTCGCTAAGAGTGGGACACAACTGAGCAACTTCACTTTCACTTTTCATTTGCATGCATTGGAGAAGGAAATGGCAAGCCCCTCCAGTGTTCTTGCCTGGGGAATCCCAGGGATGGAGAAGCCTGGTGGGCTGCCGTCTATGGGGTCGCACAGAGTCAGACACGACTGAAGTGACTTAGCAGTAGCAGCAGAGTACATCATGAGAAATGCTGGACTGGATGAAGCATAAGCTGGAATCAAGATTGCCAGGAGACATATCAACAACCTCAGATATGCAGATGACACCACACTTACGGCAGAAATTGAAGAACTAAAGAACCTCTTGATGAAAGTGAAAGAGGAGAGTAAAAAAGTTGGCTTAAAACACAGCATTCAGAAAACTAAGATCATGGCATCTGGTCCCATCACTTCATGGCAAACAGATGAGGAAACAATGGAACCAGTGAGAGACGTTTTATTTTTGGGGCTTCAAAATCACTGCAGATGGTGACTGCAGCCATGAAATTAAAAGACGCTTGCTCCTTGGAAGAAAAGTTATGACCAACTTAGCAGATTAAAAAGCAGAGACACTATGTTGCCAACAAAGGCCTGTCTAGTCAAAGCTTTGGTTTTTCCAGTAGTCATGTATGGATGTGAGAGTTGGACTATAAAGAAGCTGAGTGCTGAAGAATTGATGCTTTTGAACTGTGGTGTTGGAGAAGACTCTTGAGAGTCCCTCGGACTGCAAGGAGATCTAACCAGTCCATCCTAAAGGAAACTGGTCCTGAATATTCATTGGAAGGACCGATACTGAAGATGAAGCTCCAAAACTTTAGCCACCTGATGTGAAGAACTGACTGATTGGAAAAGACCCTGATGCTGGGAAAGTTGAAGGCAGGAGAGAAGGAGACGACAGAGGATGAGATGGTTGCATGGCATCACTGACTCAATGGATGTGAATTTGAGTAAGCTCTGGGAGTAGGTGATGGACAGGGAACCCTGGCATGCTGCAGTCCATGGGGTCACAAAGAGCTGGACATGACTGAACAACTGAACTGAACTGATTATTGCTCCATTTTTCTTTGTGGTAATTATTATGTAGTGGTAAAGAATCTGCCTGTCAATGCCAGAGACACACGAAATGCAGGTTTTATTCTGAGATTAGGAAGATCACCTGGAGTAGGAAATGGCAACCCACTTCAGTATGCTTGCTTGGAAAATCCCATAGACAGAGGAGCCTAAAGGGTTACAGTCCGTGGGGTCATAGTTGGACATGACTGAGCGACTGAGCACACACATACACACAATTATTAGTAAACTAGATCCATTATCAATATTTCCACAGGGAAGAAAGATGAAATCTCCCGCTCCTCCAAGCAAGACTATCCTGATGTTTCCAGCTCCTCTGCAGAGCACTGTGCATCTCACCTGTCATGACCAGGGCTACTCCCACCACTTCCAGCCCACCATGTTAAATCTGCTCATCAGTAATGGCCCGCTTGTGACGTGACAGCAACTGGTCTAATAATTTAATCACAATAACAATAATAACAAGTTTGCCACTAAACGCTAGCTTTTCCCACCATTTCAGCTTCAGAATAATTGGGGTGAAAACAGATAACCAACAAGGATATACTGTATAGCACTGGGAACTATACTCAATACCTTATAATAACATATAATGGAAAAAATTCTGGAAACTATGTATATATGTGAATCACTTTACTGTACACCTGAAACTAACGCAACATTGTAAATCTACTGTACTTCATTTTTAATTAAAAAGTTAAATTTAAAACATTTTTAATTAAAAAAAGAATAACTGGAGTAGAAAGAAGAGGAATTAAGTTAAATTCTCCCAATGCAGTTACAGTACTGAGTGTACACGCACACACACATACATGCACAAGTACACGTATATCTCTATTGTATCCTTCCCAAGTTGAGGAGATAGGAGCCCCTGCTCTAGCTGCCAGGTATCAAGGACAGCAAGTTTCTGGCCTTTGGTTGGCCAAGAACAAAGTTTCTTAACTTTGGCGCTATTGCCCGGGTCTGGATAATTCCTTGCCACGAGAGCTGTCCTGGACATTTTAGGATGTTTAGCAGCATCCCTGGCTTTGATCCACAAGATGCCAATGGCAGTCTGATAGCTTACAGTGAACGGTGCTGGATTCATGATCTACGAAGAAGGTTTAACTTCAGGACTAGCGACCACGCTTGATCACTCAAGAGCTTTTGTATAGCAGAGTTTTATTAAAGTAAGAAAAGAGACAGAGAACGCTTCTGACATAGACAGCAGAAGGGGGCCGGAGAATGCCCCCCTTGCTGGTGTTAGCAAGGGAGTTACACATTTTTTAAATTGGTTATTACAGTTAATCAAAAGAATGTCTCAAGGTTGTAAAAATTTTACCAGGCCCACTCCCACAATTTACATTTTAGGATAATAAGATTAGAACTTAAAAATAGAAAGATCCTACCAGACGCACTCCCATAACATACATTCTAAAATATCAGGATTAGCCAGAAGGTTTTCAGGAAGGAGAAACTGTCCTCAAAGAGGATACATTGTTATATAATCCCTAGTACAGAGTTTAAACTGAGTTGTTTATTATGTAATCATCAGTTCAAGGCTTAAAGAAAAAAATGTTTTATGTGACTAAAACTAAGGAATGTAGAGGGCAAAAAAAAAAAAAAAACATTTGTCCTTTCCTCCTCGAGATTCCAGACCCCTATCTGGTCCTCGAGAACCCCAGACCTCTCTCCTTGGGGACCCCCAGACTTCTTATCAATCTATCTAGGAATTGACTCTCTCAAATCTCTACCTCTAGTGTGACAACCAAAAACGGTTCCAGACATTGCCTACTGGATAGGATGAGGGCAATAAAACCCCATCTCCACTGGAGAAGCACTGCTGTAAATGGAAGCAAGGCCCTGCCTCCTATCAAACCTCATACATGCTGGAGTCCCAGACATAGGAAAAGGCTGGGCATCTCCCCGTCAGCATTCATCAGAGGACAACCTTCAGTTTTTTGAACTGGTCCCATGGCAGGCCTGTCAATGCCCTCCCAGGTAGGTATCAAGGAGAGTTCAGTCTTAAATAAGTTCCGCTATAAATGACAGAAACTTTTTCAAACAGTGATGCCCTGTGTACATATGGACACATGGAAGTAGAGTTCAGATAAGTCGGGAGTGACCCACAATAAAAGGTGGTTATCTATAATCAGTGAATTAATTCACTTTTTAAAGGTTTATGTTAGGAGACCCTGGTCTCATAAAAACTAAATAAAACACACACACACACACACACACACACACACACACAAGGCCTGGAACTTATTAGCGATAATATAGTCTCTGAAGTTATTACAACAGTATTAAAAATATTAAGCAGAATCATAACCTCCAGTAATTGAATTTTACTGGCAATAAATTCCTTTGATGAAAAGGGGCATTGATCTCAGAGAGTGCAAGGCAGCCCTGGGCCCTGAGACAGACATGATGTGGACATGGTCCCTCTGAGCACAGATGTGGCGAGCCCCGGTGAATCCGGGCAGACCTGTGCAGCCCTGAGCCTGGATGCTCATCAGCTCTGTCTTAGCAACTTGCCCTCGTGTATTCAGGCCTCAGCAAAGACCATGAAGGTCATGGACAGCGCTGCCAAGGGAAGGTCCCTGGACCTTACTGCAGGGTGGTAAAGAGTGAAGTTGAGAAAGCAAACTCTCCCTGTTGTCAGGTGAGTAA
>SJXQ01008409.1:227760-245152 GCA_006408695.1 Aepyceros melampus | reverse complement strand
TGTCCTCATCTTTACAGGACTAGGTCCTTCTCATCATTCAGGTCTCAGCTAAAATGCCTCTCCCTGCCCCAACCGCTGAGAGAGAGGTCTTCCTGATGCCCACAGCTGAGGCTGTATTCAGGGTCTCAATCTGTCCTGTGCACGCTGATCTCCTGGGGAGCCTGCTACAATGCAGACTTGGACTCCGTGGTGGGGGGATGCTATTGAAGCTGTGATTCTACATTTCTGACAAGCTCCCAGGAGATGCAAATCTCTGTCACCCTTCAATTCCTGTCACACTGTGTGCTGTGCTAAATCACTTCAGTCATGTCCGACTCTTCATGACCCCATGGACTGTAGCCCACCAGGCTCCTCGTCCATGGGATTCTCCAGGCAAGAATACTGGAGTGGGTTGCCATGCCTTCCTCCAGGGGATTTTTCTGACCCAGGGATCAAACCTGAGCCTCGTATGTCTCCTGTATTGGCAGGCGGATTCTTTACCACTACGCCACCTGTTTCATTTTCTTCATGGTATCTCTCACACTTTGAAATCATCTGTTTGTGTACTGGATCGTTCATGGGCTGGTTGATCTATTTGTTTACTTAGAAGGTAAATTCCGTAAGAGTCAGGACTTTGTCCACTGTGTTCACCTTTGTACTCTCAGCACTTAACACAAGACCTGGCATATCACAGATGTGCATGCATCACAAAGCATCACAGATGCTCTATACATACTGTTGAATGAATGATGCTGCTCAAGATTCATTGACTCTTTCACCCTGCCTGCTTACTGGCTGCTTCAGTGATGGCTCATTTACAAACCAGGACCTAGGCTCTAAGTAATAGAACAGTGCAGCCCATTCAAATGCCAGGCAGGAATTGCTAGTTCCAGGTCCAAGCTGAGATATGAAGTTTGTACTAGAATTTAAATCTTCTGTCACTAAGCACAATTTTAGTGGAAATGATGTATTTTTCATAGCAAGAAGTTCCTGATGAAGGAAGCAATGCCTTACTTTTCCTCTAGTCTAAGCTCCTCATCTCATGACAGACTAATAACAGTGTGTAAACTAGACCCATTGGGGTAACACATTTTGAGTGGCACTAACACAAGGGATAGAAACCTTAAATATATATTTTCTGATTTATTTTTTAAAAATTAATCTGTTTATTTTAATTGGAGGCTAGTTACAATATTGTGGTGGTTTTTGCCATACATCGACATGAATCAGCCACAGGTGCACATAACCATAGGTAGGTAAAATAAATATCCTTTAAAATACATAATTACAAAATATTTTTGTCATGTACTGCAATAAAGTATTGTATGAGACAAGAAATTGACCCCCCTGTCCTTCCTTCCTAGCTATGCCCTCCCAGGTCACCTGCACTCCATCATACCATGAATTTTCCCACTGTTTCCCTCATGGAGTCTTCCCACCACTTCCACCACACCCTTGCACATTTCCATGCCCATTCCCCACCCCCACATGGCAGTGACCCTTCTTGCTGCATGGCCTTACGTGTCTCATCTGGGTCACAGTTCTCCTGCCACACCCCTGTTTCCTCCTTGGCCACACCTATATCCCATGCACAGCTAGCTGTGCTCTCCTGCTGAGACCCTAGCTTCTGCATCAAGTCCTCATTGCTGGCCCATACTTCCTTCCCACACTCTGGCCATGCCATCCGTGAATAGGCCAAACCTTCTGTGTTCCCTCTTCCCAAAAGCCTAACCCTGGGAAACTCTGGAGATGGGCCTCAGGTCTTCCAAAAAATTATGGAAGGAATCTAATAAATTTTGACAGAGAACAGAGAGTGACAGGCGAGATAATAATTAATGGTAGAAAGGAAGAAAGAATTATGGACAGAAGGGGGAATTCTCTGAGATACAGAATTGTGAAAGACAATGAAGTTTTGTAAGAATGGAAAATTATGAGAGAAAGTGGTAAGTTAGGAAGAAGAAAAGAATTGGAAGGAAACCAGGAAATTATTAGAAAGAACAGAAAACTTTGGATGAGTAGAAGAATTGTAGGAGACAAAGGGAATTGTGGAAAAGAATGGAGAATTGTGGAAGAGATGGAGAATTGTATGAAAACGCTGAACTCTGGAGAAGAACAGAGAATTGTGATATAGATTGGGAGTTACAGGATATCAGGATGGCTGAGTGGTCTAAGGTGCCAGACTCAAGCTTAGCTTCCCCGCTCTGGGGATTCTGGTCTTCCAGTATAGCCAGTGGCTTAGATGGTAAAGAATACTCAAACTACCATACAATTGCACTCATCTCACACGCTGGTAAAGTAATGCTCAAAATTCTCCAAGCCAGACTTCAGCAGTACGTGAACTGAACTTCCAGATGTTCAAGCTGGTTTTAGAAAAGGCAGAGGAACCAGAGATCAAATTGCCAACATTCACTGGATCATCAAAAAAGCAAGAGAGTTCCAGAAAAAAAAATCTATTTTTGCTTTACTGACTATGCCAAAGCCTTTGACTGTGTGGATCACAATAAACTGTGGAAAATTCTGAAAGAGATGGGAATACCAGACCACCTGACCTGCCTCTTGAGAAACCTATATGCAGGCCAGGAAGCAACAGTTAGAACTGGACATGGAACAACAGACTGGTTCCAAATAGGAAAAGGAGTACATCAAGGCTGTATATTGTCACCCTGCTTATTTAACTTATATACAGAGTACATCATGAGAAATGCTGGGCTGGAAGAAGCACAAGCTGGAATCAAGATTGCCGGGAGAAATATCAATCACCTCAGATATGCAGATGACACCACCCTCATGGTAGAAAGTGNACAACAGACTGGTTCCAAATAGGAAAAGGAGTACATCAAGGCTGTATATTGTCACCCTGCTTATTTAACTTATATACAGAGTACATCATGAGAAATGCTGGGCTGGAAGAAGCACAAGCTGGAATCAAGATTGCCGGGAGAAATATCAATCACCTCAGATATGCAGATGACACCACCCTCATGGTAGAAAGTGAAGAGGAACTAAAAAGCCTCTTGATGCAAGTGAAAGAGGAGAGTGAAAAAGTTGGCTTAAAGCTCAACATTCAGAAAATGAAGACCATGGCATCCCATCACTTCATGGGAAATAGATGGGGAAACAGTGGAAACAGTGTCAGACTTTATTTCTGGGGAGCTCCAAAATCACTGCAGATAGTGATTGCAGCTATGAAATTAAAAGACGCTTACTCCTTGGAAGAAAAGTTATGACCAACCTAGATAGCATATTGAAAAGCAGAGATATTACTTTGCCAACAAAGGTCTGTCTAGTCAAGGCTATGGTTTTTCCAGCGGTCATGTTGGAGAAGACTCTTGAGAGTCCCTTGGACTGCAAGGAGATCCAACCAGTCCCTCCTAAAGGAGATCAGTCCTGGGTGTTCATTGGAAGGACCGATGCTGAAGCTGAAACTCCAATACTTTGGCCACCTCATGCGAAGAGTTGACTTATTGGAAAAGACCCTGATGCTGGGAGGGACTTGGGGCAGGAGGAGAAGGAGACGACTGAGGACGAGATGGCTGGATGGCATCACCAACTCAATGGACATGAGTTTGAGTGAACTCCAGGAGTTGGTGATGGACAGGGAGGCCTGGAGTTCTGTGATGGGGTCACAAAGAGTCGGACATGACTGAGTGACTGAACTGAACTGATAGATAATTGTGGGGATCAAGTGGAACTATGGAAAAGAACATCAAATGGTGGGAGACACATGGAGTAGCGGGGAAGAACACAGAATTGTCAGAGTCAAGCAGAATGATGGGAAAGAACATAGAATTCTGAGAGCCATGGAACTATGGGAATGAACAGAGAATTTTGGGAGTCAAGTGGAACTTTGGAGTAGAATGTAGAACTGTGCATCACACATGGAATTGTGGAAAGGAACAACAAGTTCAGGGAGTCATGTGGAACTTTGGGGTAGAATAAAGAATTGTGGGAAGAATTGTGGGAGATGGAAATAAAACAGAATCCTGGGAGGTAAGGGGAACTTAGAGGAAGAACATAGAATTGTGAGAAAGAATAGAGAATTGTGAGAGACACCTGGAACTATAGGAAAGAACAGAGAATTGTGGGAGTTAAGCATAGAGCCATGGAACTATGGGAATGAACAGAGAATTTTGGGAGTCAAGTGGAACTTTGGAGTAGAATGTAGAACTGTGCATCACACATGGAATTGTGGAAAGGAACAACAAGTTCAGGGAGTCATGTGGAACTTTGGGGTAGAATAAAGAATTGTGGGAAGAATTGTGGGAGATGGAAATAAAACAGAATCCTGGGAGGTAAGGGGAACTTAGAGGAAGAACATAGAATTGTGAGAAAGAATAGAGAATTGTGAGAGACACCTGGAACTATAGGAAAGAACAGAGAATTGTGGGAGTTAAGCAGAATAAGGGGAAAAACAAAGAAATGTGAGAAAGAACAGAAAATTGTTGGAGACATGTGCACCTGTGGGAAAGAACAGAGAACTGTGGGAGACACATGGAACTGTGGGAAACAACAGAGAATTGTGGGAGTCAAGCAGAATTACGGGAAAGAACATTGAATTTTGAGAGACATGGAACTATGGGAAAGAACATAGAACTTAGAAAGACAGATGGAACTGTGGGAAAGAACAGAATTGTGGGAAGCTAGTGGAATTATAGGAAACAACAGATAATTTGGGGAGTCAAGTGGAACATTTGAGTAGAAGGTAGAATGATGAATCACACGTGGAACTGTGGAAAAACAGAGACTTCCAGGAGAGACATGGGGAACTATGGGAAAGAACACAGAATTGTGAGGGGCACATGGAACTATGGGGAAGAACAGAAAATTCTGGGAGTTAAGTGGAACTATGGAAAAGAAGACAGAATTGTGGGAGCTACATGGAACTATGGGAAAGGACGTAGATCTATACTAAAGAACATAGAATTTTGTAGACTCATGGATCTATGGGAAAGAACAAAGAATTATGTGTTTAGCAGAACAAGGATATAGAATTTTGAGAGACACATGGATCTATGGGAAAGAAGACAGCATTCCAAGTCAAGTAGAACTATCAAAAAGTACAAAGAATTTTAGAAAAGAATAGGGAATTTTGGGAGTCAAGTAGAACTAGGGGGAAAAGTGCAGAATTTTGAGAGACATAAGGATCAATGCAAAAGAACAGAGACTTCTGTATCAAGCAGAACTATGGAAAAAACACACAATAGTAGGAAAGAATAGAGGATTGTGGGAGATACCTGGAATATGGGAAAGAACATAGAATACTGACACATGGATCTATGGGAAGGAACAGAGAATTCTGAGTCAAGGAGAAATATGGAAAAGAACACAGAGATCTGGATAAGAACAATGAATTGAGGGAAACATGGAACTATGAGAAAAAAAAAATTTTCAGACACATGGATCTGTGGGAAAGAACAGAGAATTTTGGGAGTTAAGCAGAAAAAAGAGTGAAGAATATATAATTCTGAGAGACACACAGATCTTTGAGAAAGACTGAAGAATTCTAGGAGTTAAGCAGAAGTATAATAAAGAACATAGGATTTTGAGAGACATGGGACAATGAGAAAAACCAGAAAATTGGGGGAGACATATGGATCTTATGCAAGAACAGAGAATTTTGTAGACACATGGAACTATGGGAAAGAAAAATGATTTCTGGGAGTTAAGAGGAACTATGGGAAAGAACAGAGAACTGTGGGAGACACATAGAACTATGGGAAAGAACACAGAATTTTTTAGACACATGGATCACTGGAAGGAAAGAATTGAGAATTATGGTAGTACAGAGAACTGGGAGAACAACACAGAATTTTGAGAGACATGAATCTTAGCAAAGAACAGAATTCTGAGTAAAGCATAAACATGGAAAAGTATACAGACTTGTGGAAAAGAACAGAGAATTGTGGCAGATGTATGGAATTATGAGAAACAACATGGAATGTTTTACACACATGGATATGGGGAAAGAACAGAGAATTCTGGGAGTTAAGCAGATCTATGGGAAAGAATATGAGATTTTGAGAGACATGGAACAATGAGAAAGAACAGAGAATGGTGGGAGATACATGGAAGTATGGGAAGGAACACAGAATTTTGAGAGTCACATGGAACTACGGGAAAGAAAAGAGAATTCTGGGAGTTAAGTGGAACTATACGGAAGAACACATAATTTTGAGAGACACAGGGAACTATGGGAAAAAATAGAAAATTCTGGGATTCAAGCAGAACTATAGGAAAGACCATCAAATTTTGGGAAACACATGGAACTATGGGAAAGAACATGGAATTGTGGGAGTCCAGCTGAACTACGGGAAAGAACATAGAATTGTGGGCATCAAGCAGAACTTTGGGTAGAATGTAGAATTATGCATCAAACATGGAACTGTAGGAAAGAACAGAGAATTGTGGGAGGCAAGCGAAACTATGGGAAAGAACATCATATTTTGAGAAACACTTGGAAATATGGAAAGAACAGAATTCTTGGAGTCACATGAAACTTTGGGGAAGAACATAGAATTGTGTGCAAGAATAGAGTATTGTGGGAGATATCAACTGTGGAAAAGAACAGAATTTTGTGAGTTAAGTGGAACTATGGGAAAGAATACAGTAATCTGGGAGTCAAGCAGAACTTTGGGGAAGAACACAGAATTGTGGGAGTGAATAGAGAATTGTGGGATACACATAGTGTGGGGAAAACACAGAATTTTGAGAGTAAGCAGAACTATGGGAAAGAACATAGAATTTGGGGAGACACTTGGAAGTATGGGAAAGACAGAATTTTGGGAGTCAAGTGAACTATTTACAATTGCGACATAAAGAAAAAAATACCTAGGAATGAATTCACCAGGAAGTTGAAAGATCTGAACATTGAGAAGTATAAGATATTTATCAAAGAAATCAAAGGAAACACAAGTAAATGGAAGAATATTCTGTGTTCATTGACTGGAATGATTAATATTGTTAAAATGACCATAGAAATGCGAAAACAATCTACATATTCAATGCAATCCCTATTCAAATTCCAATGCATTTTTTTTTTTCACAGAAACACAACAAAGAATCCTGAAATTTGTATGGAATCACAAAAGACTCCCAGACAGCCAAAGTAGTCTTGAAAAACAAGAACAAAGCTGGAGGCACTACAAAGGCTGATTTGAAAGCTACAGTAATCAAAATATGGTATGGTACTGGCATAAAAAGAGACACATAGATCAATGGAACAGAATAGAGTCCAGAAATAAATCCATGAATATATGGCCAAATAATTCACAACAAAAGAGCCAGGAATATACAGTGAGGAAAGAACAGTCTCTTCAGTAAGTGTTAGACAAGTGCACAGCCACATGCAAAAAGAATGAAACTGAACCACTATCATACACTATGCAAATATTAACTCGAAATAGATTAACAACTTGAATGTAAGGCCTGAAACCAGAAAACTCCTACTAGAAAACTCCCACAAGTTTACAAGGCAGTAAACTCCTTGCCATTGGTCTTGCAGGTGATTTGGCAACAAAAGTAAAAATATACAAGTGGGACTCTATCAAACTAAAAAGCTTTTGCAGAGCAAAGAAAATCATCAACAAAATGAAAAGGAAACATACCAAATGGGAGAAAAAAATGATAAATCATAGATCTGATAAAGTATTAATGCCATATATATATATACATATATATATACACTCATATACAATTCAATGGCAAAAAAGACAACCCAACTGAAAAATAGGAAGAAAAACTGAATAGATATTTTCCCAAAGAAGATATATAGATAGCCAACAGGTATGTAAAATGGCTCAAAATCACTAGTCTTCAGGTAAAGGCAAATAAATCCAGATGATATATCACATCACACCTGTCAGAATGACTACTATCAAAAAGACAAGAAAAAAGAATGAGGATGTGGAGAAAAGGAAACTCTTGTGCATTGCTAGTGGAAATGTAAATCGATGCAGTCACTACAGAAAAAAGCATGAGGGTTACTCAAAAAAAAAAAAAAAAAAAGAACTACCATATGATCCAGCAATTCCATTTCTGGTTATTTAGCCAAAGGAAATGAAAACACTACTTGCAAAGATATATACATTCACATGTTCATCAAAACATCATTTACAATAGCCAAGACATGGAAGCAAACTAAGTGCCCATCAATGGATGAATGGATAAAGATGTGGTATTTGTGTACAATGATTATTATTCTGCCAGAAAAAGAATGAAATCCTGCCATTTGAGACAACATGGAAAGACTTTGAGGGCATTATGGTAAGTGAAATAAGTCAGAAAGAGAAAGATATATACCTATAGAATCTTTTAAAAAGGACTCATAGATACAGAGAAGAAATTTGGGGTGCCAGAGGCTAGGGGTTGGGGGCAGGGTGAAATAGGTGAAGTGGTGAAATGATACAAATTTCAAGTTCTCAGGATATAATATACAGCATGGCAACTACAGTTAATAGTACTGTATTATATATTTGAAAAGTGCTAATTGAGTAGATCTTCAAAGTTTTCATCACACAAAAAAATTTTGTATCTAAGTGTGTGATGGATGTTGACTGGACTTATTGTGGTGATCATTTCCCAGTACGTACATATATCAAATCACTATGTTGTACACCTGAAACTAGTACAACATACACCAACTTTATCTCGATTAAAAAAACAACCCCTCCATCACAAAAGTAATGGGAAAAATGGAATTATGGGAGAAGCAGAGAATTGTGGGAGAAAAATAGAATTGTGAGAGAGAGGGAAATTCAGGAAAGAATAAAGAATTGTGGAAAGCATAGGGAATTCTGGGAAAGAACACAGAGATGTGAAGATACAGGGACTTGTGGGAGAAACAAATCTATTGGGGGAGGGAATGTGGGTATGGGGGAATTGTGGAAGAGATTAGAATATTATGAGAGAAAAGAATTGTGAGAGAGAATGAATAATTGTGGAAGAGATGGAGAATTATAGGAGAAATGGAAGTATGGGAAAGAAAGAATTGTCCAAGAGATGAAGAACTGTGAGAGCTCTGAGAACAAAGTAACACTTTGTAAACAGAAGTAACTGCAGGTTTGGAAAGCAGATTCATTTTACCAGGACCCGTTATAAATTTTGTTTGAAACTCTAAGAGATTCAGTTTTTCCTCTTTGCTAAACCCTGGGTCAGACAGTAGCAGTTTATATCACATTACCATGGACTGGCAAACCTGCTTACACTGCCTGTGTATCTGCATGCACACACACAAACATACACTCACACACAAACACACACAAATGCACACATGCATATACACACATACACACAAATAAATACGTGCCTTAGAAATTTCATACACGAGTAGAAATAAACCCAATAAAATGGCTGGGAAATTTTTTTAAAACCTCCTAAAAATAAAGCCAAATGGAAAAGTGATAGAAAATGAGAGAAAATATAAGAAAATTATGCTGCCTGTCTAGGAATCTAACATATGAGTAATAGAAGTTCCATAAAAGAGAGAATGAAGAAAGAGGAGGGGAGCAAGTTATTAAGAAAATTAATAACCTAAGAAAATACTGAGAGCAGGACCATATAGTCCTTGCTCCCCTACCATATCTTCTGTCTTCCTTTTGCCTGTGGAAAACTTTAGTCAAAGAATAAGTTTAGTCAGAGAAGTGAGAAATGCTGAAACAAAGGGAAACAGTCAAAGGAGACTAAATAATAATGTAGTCATTAAGCAGAGTCAAGGACCTTTGGTTCTTTCTCAAGGGCTCTAAATAGTATTCTGAGCCATATTCTGTGAGCTGTCTTATAGATCCCAAAACAATTCTGAGAACTGACCACAAAGAAATGGGAACAAGTGGACCCTGGGACAAAGCTTAACTGTACCTAAAACAATCAAGATGATGCTGGTCAGACCACTGATGATCAATTTGAAGGTGACTGTTAGAGATGACTGTGCTGTCTCTGCACGTAACCCTCCCCCCACCAAATCTGTCTATAAAAGCTCTCATAGACAGAGGGAATCAACCTTCGGACAGATGTCCCCCACACTCCCCCTCAGTTGCCAGTATCTAAAATAAAGCAACCTTTCCTTTCCACCAGTCCGGCCTGTTTATAGGCTTTTGAGCAGCAAGCAGCCAAAGCCACCATAAACTCCTTTCGGTAACAAGATCTCTAACATGAAGGATATGAGTATTCAGAATGAATGGGCCCATCAAGTGCAAAGCCAGTGAAAGAAAAGAGCACATCTTTTCAGACCACTGTAAAGAAGAGAAGATCCTAAAAATATCAAGGAAGAAAAAAAATGACATCTGATTTCTCAATATCAACAATGAAAACTAGAAGATAATGAAGCAATTACTTCACAATTTGGAATGATATGTTTCTAAACCTAGAATTATATATCCAAACTACCAGTCAAGTGGGAGGGTAAAACACAGACATTTTGGATTTCCAAGACCTTAAGAGCTGATGTGCTCCCAAAACAATGCAAAGAAGAATACACAGCATCCAAGAACCAGAGATCCAAATCAAGACAGGAAAAGGTTGACAGCAAGGTCCAGGAAGACAACAGGCAGAAATCATTTCCAAACAGTCTAGAACTGGGCAGTGGCAGAGGTCAGGTGTTTATCCAAGAGTGAGGACTTCAAGGGGTTGGGGGAAAAAAAATTTGTTTCTACTTGGAGAAACAAATGGCAATCCACTTCAGTATTCTTGCCTTGAAAATTCCATGGACAGAGAAGCCTGGCGGGCTACAGTCCATGGAGTCGCAAAGAGTCAGACACAACTGAGTGACTGAGCATACATATAGAGTGTCAGTTAAAGCTGGAGGTCTGTGCCTTTGGTCACCTTCACCGTGCCAGCCCGCCTCATCCACCACCTCTGGAAACCTCCAGGCTTCGGAGCCTGAGTTCAGCGTCCAGACTCCAGCTGTGAGGTCGGCCTGCAGTCTGCCTTTCTCTCTGACCTCCCTGAGCTCCGTGTCCTCAAGGCCCCTCGGCGCCGTCCCAGCGGCAGGACTTGCTTCCTTTTACCATGAAAATCCTTCCTCTCTCTCTGTACCTGTATCTGTATCTATATCTAGCTGGAATCTTGTTTATGTGGTGGAATATATATAATATATAACATTACTTAGTGGCGTATAGAGTGAAAGTGAAGTCGCTCAGTTGTGTCCGACTCTTTGCGACCCCATGCACTGTAGCCTACCAGGATCCTCCATCCATGGGATTTTCCAGGCACGAGTACTGGAGTGGGTTGCCATTTCCTTCTCCAGGGGATCTTCCCGACCCAGGGATGGAACTCCGGTCTCTCGCATGTAAGCAGACATTTTACCATCTGAGCCACATACAGAGTAGTTGATATGTTTGAATGCTGACAGGTAATCATTTAAAACTAGACAAACGGGAAAAAGGAAAAACAAGGATTAAATTCTAATGGAAATTTTGTACAAGAAAAACTGTCATCAGCAGTCATTACAAATATTTTTATAGTCATAATAATGTAAATACTAAAGTCCTAAAGGAAATCAGTCCTGAATATTCATTGGAAGGACTGACACTAAAACTGAAGCTCCAATATTTTGGTCATCTGATGCAAAGAGCTGACTCACTGGAAAAGATCCTGATGTTGGCAAAGATTGAAGGCAGGAAGAGAAGGGGACGAAAGAGGATGAGATGGTTAGATGGCATCACTGACCCGATGGACATGAGTTTGAGCAAGCTCTGGGAGTTGGTGATGGACAGGGAAGCCTGGCGTGCTGCATTCCATGGGGTCACAAAGTTGGACACGACTGAGCGACTGAACTGAACTGAATGTAAATACTAAACAAGATTTATCCAAAATGGTTTATAACTATTGGTAGAGGGGAGGGATGCACGTGTATGTGTGTGCACGTTTGTGTTAGCATGTTACTTAGAATGTCGAGGGACAAACAAGAAACAACTCAGAGTGGAAACTGAGGCCGAAAGTGTCCTGCCACAGTCTTCTCACCCACCTATTGGTTTTCCTGTAACTCCCAGCATTAGTATTAGTAGCTCCTTCCCTATAAAGCATTCTTTACTCCTTCCTTCCTTTCTATCCACTTGCGGCACATCAACCTCACAATAGTCACTTCTTCCAAAAGTCCAGGAACAATCTGCACATCCATATATTGAGATGCAAATATGGTTATTTGTCATGCCTGTCTCTTCAATTACCAAAGGTTCTTGCCCTCTTTGTGAAACATGCCCCTTTGGAATCTGGTGAAGTGTGTTATCTTCTCAAAATAGTATTTTTACATGCATAAAACAAATTACAAAAGAAGCCAATTACAGTTGCTCCTCTGTATCCATGGGGGCGGGTTCCAGAACCCGCCACAGATCCCCAAATCCAAAGAAGCTCAAGTCCCATAGTCAGCCTTCCATATCCATGATTCAACCACTCCCAGATTCTAGTATTTATTGGAAAGAAAAAACCCGCATGTAAATAGACACGTGCAGTTCAAGCCCATGTTATTCAAAGGCTGACTGTATATTGAAATATAGTTATTAGTTATCAACAGATTAAAAAAAAAGATTGTGTAGGTTAAAGGCTAGGTTGCCCAGGAAATACACACCAAAGTAATATAGTTTTTTAAAATGCTGTCTTGATCCAGTTTTGAGGCACTGGATAGAGGCTGGTCAGTTCTGACTTGAGCATCTAAGCCCACAGCCCCCAATCACCTCCCTTACTGGGCTTTTATATTCTGGGCCACTATCTACCTGCCCTCATCACCCCTGGGCCAGGTAGCAACAACTGGGGATAGCTCCTATGCTCCAGAGCCTGCTGAAATTATTCAAATCAGCCAGTCCTCAGCCTGCTTGCCCTGCCTTGCTGGCTCCTCTGCCCCTGTGATTTCCCAGGCAAGAATACTGGAGCTGATTTGTTTCCTCTTCCAGGGGATCTTCCCCACCCCGAATCTGAAAGTGTATCTCTTGCATTTCCTGCACTGGCAGGTAGATTCTTTCCCACTGTGCCACCCAGGAAGCCCTCTTTCCTGTGGAAACCATAATAAAGGCTCATGCCCACAGTTCCCCTCTCCATCCCTGCCTAGTGGTGTGCCCAGTGCCCCCATGTGTGGCGCCTCATGGTGTGATATGTACTCCGACTCTTCGGATCTGTGAGTATAATAAACTATTTTTTTAATGGTAGTCATTTTCTGTCATCAAATCTAAGCAAAATTACACTTATTAAAAAGGCTGAGATTCCACAAGATTTGTGCATACAAATGTCCTCATGAACAACTTTGAGAGTGACGGAAAGACAAGGCAAAGAGAAAAATCGAACTGTAACGGAGTCAGAGTGGGAGCCTCAGCTCATCCTAGAAGCAGCTCTTAAGCTGCATGGCCCTTCTGAGTTGTCCCCCTTGAGGCTAGGAGCCTGGGCTTAGGTGCACTGCAGCCTATCCCCACAGAGGGAATATGATTTTGCCTGAAGCAGTTCTCTTAGGCACTGGGCAATTCCTGAAAAGAGACTTCACAGATGCAGTATGGTGATACAGAAAGACATATGCTTTTCATTTACATTTTAAATAACAAGATAAACTTACTTCAGTTTTAAAGTAGTGATGAATAGTAGTATTTTGAGACAGAAATGACTATCATATGTAATACCATTTCTCTGTAATTGCTATCAGTGCCACATATAGCTAACACTACAAGGATTTGTCGCCTGCCTTCCTGATGGAAAAAAATACTTTCTGTTAGAGGCAAGCGAAAATACAGACCTTCAAATCCACACAGATGGTTGGATGGCATCACCGACTCAATGGACATGAGTTTGGGTAAACTCCGGGAGTTGGTGATGGACAGGGAGGCCTGCCGTGCTGCAGTCCATGGGGTCGCAAAGAGTCGGACACGACTGAGCGACTGAACTGAACTGATCGGAACTCCACACACCCTGTTAAGACCTGCGGAGCCAAGAACTTTTGTTCATTTCTGAATCTCCAGATTCGGCCACAGCTCTGCATACCTACTGATGTTTCTTGAGTCATTACTATAATTAAAACTGACGGGATACAATTTAAAAGGTATAAATTTTAAAACTCTTCCAATGCAACGCCTCCGCATCTTAAAACGCCTCGCCCTACGGCAAGTCTGTTCAAGCAGAAAGGTCTCTGGTCGGCTTCGCCAGGAGGGGCGGGGCCAGAAAGGGGCCTTGCCTTTATAGGCCGAGGAGGACAGGAGGGGCGGGGCCTACTCCATTGTGATGGACAGAAACCCGCCCCCTTCAGCCGGTGCGCCCGCCTCCCACGCGCCCGGAAGTCCTGCCTTCGGAAGAGGAAGTAGCGGCGTGAGCGAGGGCCGGCGGTGACCCGGGCAACAGCGGTGACCGAACGAGGGGAGGGGAACGTGGTGGCGGCGGTTGCTGCCACTCCGCGCCGGAGTTGGCGATTAGAGGCGGGACCGGCAGCCGGGTACAGGAGTCAGGTGCGGAGGGGCAGGCTGGCTGAAGCAGAGTCCGGGGGCGGTGTCTGGGATCCCGGGACTCGACAGCGCCACGCGCGGGGACCGTGCGAGGAAGACTGCGGCCGCGCTGTGCCCTCCGCTGACCTTTCCTACCTTCCTCTCGCCTCTTCTGCGCCGTACTCTTCCCAGACCCCCATTCCCTCGCCTACCCCTAGTGCCCCGGGTCTGGTCTGGACTCGGTGGGCTTCCTCTCTCATCGGATCACCACCTCGGGACCCTCTTCCTTTCCACCCCGGGCCTACAGCCCCCTCGCTATGACATGGCTTCTCAGGGACCGCCTCACTTCACCCCCCAAGTCCGCACACCCTTAGAAACGTCCCCCCAAAGGTGTAGATTTCACACTAGTATGTCCCAAAGGGGGTGATCTCTTAAAGCTGTCCCTCATCAAAGTGGAGGGTGAAGTGGAGCCCCTGCCCAGTACATTTCTATAAAGGTGACAAGAAGGAAAAATAAGGGTTGGCCACATTAAGAATACTAAGGGAATAGTGGGAACCCAGGCATCAAGCATTCATCTCTCTGGTTTGGCCCGTGTGAATTTAGAATTGCTTGGATTCAACACTGGGAGTCCCACCATGGGCTTGTCTGCATCTTCCCCTGCTGCTTCTACAGTTCAGACCTCTACCCCTGCTGCTTCAGATCATCAGACAGCAGCCCCAACGTCTGGATGCCCAGTGCATGAAGGGAAAGTGAAAGGTAATGGACCATTTATCTAGAAGATAAAAAGAGAATTCTCCAAAAAAGCTCTGAGGAGGCGGTATAGCATGCTGGTGAGGCTCCTAAGGCCTGGGAGTGGGGTGACCTGGGTTTGGTCCTTTTGTTGTTGCTTTCAAGGTACGTGACTGTAGACAAGTTACTTCTCTAAGTCTCAACCCATCATCACCTGTAAGCTGAGGATATAGTATTGCCCAGGATTATGGTCTGACTGAAGATCGTGGGTAAGCGAGGAGGGATTGCTCCATACATCAGCCCCTACTCCAACAATTTGCCATTGTCTACTTTAGCGGGTTTTTGAGGAGGCAAGCCCCCCTCAGCCCAGAGGACACTTGGCAATGCCTGGAGGCCTTTCTGCACGTCGTAACTCAGAGGGGAGGCTACATCTAATGAGGAGAAGACAGGAGTGCTGCTAAATATCCTACAATGTACAGCGCAGACCCTACAGCAGACAGTCACCTGGCCCCAGATGTCGAGAGTGCCCAGGCTGAGAAGCTTTGGTCTAGATCATGTCTGTCTTTATCCAGACAGCTTTACTCCTCCCTCTGTTGGATTACTCTGTGTAAAAAATAAGTCATTGCCATTGTTTTAGGTGCAAAGGTGAGGCTTGAAATGCTTTCCTTTTTCATTGGTCCACCTGCTGCCTTAGATTGTCTTTGTAAAAGTATGGTCTGAATCCACCAGATGTGTGACTTCTTGTTTCCAGACATGAGGGCAGGAAGCAGTGTTAGCGTGCTTACCTAGTGCTGATGCTTGCTGTGTTATAGCTGTTCATTCCTTCAGTCAGCCCACAAGAATGTGCTCCCTGCCCACCCTCTGCCAAGCACTGAGTGGTTCTGTGTGTTTTGTTTTTCCACTGGAGAACAGCAGTGTCTAAAACAGACACAAATCCTTTGCCTACTGGAGTTTACATTCTCATCCTCAAAATCCTGCATGGTACGTCCCCCACTCCCACCCCTTTGTTTCATAATTAAGGAAACTTACAAGTCACACAGCTAGTAAGTGGCAAAACCAGCGAAAATTCTGGGGCCTTGGATAAGGACCAGTCCGGTGCTCTTCTAGGGTTTCTCCTTGCAGGCAGAATGGAGGCAAACATGGACGAAGCAGGTGTGTGTCTGTTCTGAGCATCTCCAGAAAGCCACAGAGTGCTGTCTAGGGTCTGATTTCATTTGCTGTGTTCCTAGGAGAGCTGTCAGTCAGATGAATTTGCATTAGGAAAGAAGGTGGGTACTGTAGGAGACTGAAGAGGCTACTGATTGTCTGATATGAAAAACGTAAACAGGATTTTCTTTCCAACACCATTTGGGACCAGTGTGCCAGAAGAGACTGGCGAGGAGAGGGGGCAGAACAAGTCTCCCTCCACCCCTCAGTAGACAGCTCTGCAGGGTCCTCGCAGAGGAAAGGAAGTAAGCGGAAATTTGTCTTTTGCGTGTAGGGCACCCAGAGTTCAGTGTCTCCTTGGTGTTCACTGCTGCTGCCCAAGATAAGGATTCCTTTCCACCAGCTGTGTCTTTCTGGGCCACAGCTCTCCCCTTGCCTGTCTGCCTCCTGTGTCTACACTGCCTTCCCGGCCCACACACTTATTTCCAGTGGCACCCAGGATGCTTAGGCATTGACTCCCCTGCCCGCTGCTGTTCTCGAAGTGGCATCTGGATCCCACGTGGACTGGGGGATGTTTTCTTTAGTGGGTGCCTTTGCTTGATGAACTTGCTGTCTCCTGACAGCGAATCAAGCCTCAGCCAAGTGGTCTTGTTTTAGTCCTGGAACAGGGCACAAGCGCAGCACATCCTGGATTTTCCCCACGAGCCTTTTGGATGGCTCCTCTGCTCATTTTTACCTCCTGTCCCCAGTCCCTGAGAGAAGACATCCATAATGAAAGCCTGGCCTCCTGTGCCCTGGTGGGAGTTGGGTCTTGTCTGGAACTGGGGAATAGAGAAGTCAGGGAGACCCATTCATCGGGGGCCCTGCCCCCAGAGGTACCTCTGTAACAGCTCATAGCAACCCCCTGCTCCATTTCCTAAACCCCTGCTGTGGGCAGTACCTACTCTTGCCATTGCTGAGACTCTGGGGGTTTATTTTTCTTGGGGGGTAACACAGTAGGAGAATGGGTACCCATTTCTCTTCCAAGGGGAAAGTTAATTTATGGAGCCTCTTCCTGGTCTGTAGGATGTTAGATTGTCAGCCAGCTTAGCGCTTGGTAGCTGTGACCAGTAGAATCCTGATTTTGTCTGTGCCGGGGATCCCTGGTCAGA
>SJXQ01008409.1:211875-223455 GCA_006408695.1 Aepyceros melampus | reverse complement strand
CTTGTGTACAGTTATTTAAAGAGATGGTCCAACACTGATTACATTAGTTCCTAGGGAGAGCAGCGGTTTTCTTTCTTCATGAAGGTTGCTCATTGGTTTCAAACGAGAGAGGGGTATAGGATTTTCTTACATTCATCTGGAAAAAACCCCAACTGCTCTTCGTGCAAGAGGAGAGTTTATGCCTGATACCTGACCCTTTTTTTCCAGAGAGTACACCATGTGGACAGGCCCTGACCCAGACTCCTGCCAAGAGCAGCACAGATAACTCAGAGGGAAGGGGAGGGAGTGGCATGCACTTGATCCAGAAGTTAAAACATGGCATTTTTCTTAAAGAAATAGGGATAGTTCTGTGAGGTTTTTCAGTTACCTTTCTCTAATATTATGTAAAATGTATACAGAAAAATGTGTGTCATGGAGAAACCGCAACATTCTGTTTTTCAAGGGAAAGATAGTTGTCTTAATAGATATTTCTTCTTTGGGGATTTCTAGTGAGTGTCCTTGTGGTCCAACCCTGATCCGGTTTGGAGGCAAAGCGAAAGAGTATTCGCCACGGGCAAGAATTCGCTCCTGGATGGGGTGAGTGTCTGCAGAAATGTTCTGTTCCTCAGGTCACAGTCTGCTTACTCTTGGCATTAAAACCAGGCAAAGAACTGCAGTGCCATCTTGCGAAACATCTTCACTTTCAGCTGCAGACCTCCTGTGCTCCCTCAAGGTGGCGCTGCAGCGCGGGGTTACTTCCTGTCTGCTGCTCATAGGTTGACCGGAGTCGTCTTCTCTGTGTTCTTGCACTGCCTCCTCGCTCCTCCCACAGTCCCACTCTGTCCACCTGTGCACTCCACGCTCCCTGTTGTCGTGGATTCACAGCTCCCACCTGCTTCCCTGGTAGCTCAGCAGGTAAAGAATGTGCCCGCAATCCCGGAGGCCTAGAGTTTGATCCCTGGGTTGGAAAGATCCCCTGGAGAAGGGAAACGCTACCCACTCCAGTATTCTGGCCTGGAGAATTCCATGGACTGTATAGTCCACGGGGTTGCAAAGAGTCGGACACGACTGAGCGACTTTCATCTGCATTTCTGCAGGTGCTGAGCTGACCTCCCCAGCATGGCTGTGCTTCCTGCCATTGACCTTCTTCCCTTGTAGCAGATGAGCTGTCCGCTGATGGGGCCACCTCCCGCTTTCCAGCCCTACCTTCCTGCAGCACTGTGGACCATGCTCATTGGAGTCTCACCTCTCATCCAAGGTGGACCCTGAGAGCCAGCCTCCCCATGCACTGTCCTGCTGGCGCCAAGGCCGGGAATAAGGAGAACTTGGATCCTTCTAACCTGATGCCACCTCCTAATCAGACACCAGCCCCCGACCAGCCGTTTCCGCTATCTACTGTGAGAGAGGAATCATCTATTCCGAGGGCAGATTCAGATAAAAAGTGGGTTTATCCTTCTGAACAGATGTTCTGGAATGCGATGTTAAGGAAAGGGTGGAAATGGAAGGATGAGGATATTAGTCAGAAAGACATGTATAATATCATTAGGATTCACAACCAGAATAATGAGCAAGCTTGGAAGGAGATTTTGAAATGGGAAGCCCTTCATGCTGCTGAGTGTCCTTGTGGTCCAACCCTGATCCGGTTTGGAGGCAAAGCGAAAGAGTATTCGCCACGGGCAAGAATTCGCTCCTGGATGGGGTTCGAGCTGCCTTTCGACAGACACGACTGGATCATCAACCGTTGCGGGACGGAAGTGAGATATGTCATTGACTACTACGACGGGGGTGAAGTCAACCAAGACTACCAGTTCACCATCCTGGACGTGCGGCCCGCGTTGGATTCGCTGTCGGCCGTATGGGACCGGATGAAGGTGGCCTGGTGGCGCTGGACTTCCTAAGCACTGCTTTGTCAGAGATGAGAAAATAGAAATGATTTTTTTTTTCTGAGAAGTACATTAAACTATTTTCCCCAAATTGAATTGTGCTTCTGATGTAACAGGGATGTCCAGGGGATCACCTACCTTCCATGCCACTTAGCAAAGGGTACTCAGCATATGCTCTTCTGAGTTCCGTTTGTACCTTGCAGTTGACGGCACATCATTTTAAGTTTTCTTCCCATGTAGAGAAGTGGGAGACCCTCCCTGAGTTTCTCCTTTAACTGCAGTATTGTCTGTGTATTTGATCTAAAAAGTCTGAACTTCTGAAAAAGACCTTTGCTGAAAATATGAAGAGAGCTGCTCTTTTACCTCCCTGTTTTAAATACTGATGCATAGACCTGAAAGCCCACAGGATGCTCAACTTTGACCTGATCCAATATTTTATTTAAAAGTGTTCCGTTAGGCTTTTTATACAAGTTACCAGCAGTTCTCAAGTCCATCAAATATAATAGTGATCCCTGAAGAAATGCAGCCACACACTGGCAATGTACTCCGCCAACCTGAGGGGTGTGTGTGTGTGTGTCTTGCTCTCCAGATTCTTGCTGTTGTGATATTTTTTTCAGACTGGACCTTGATCCAGAATAATTTCAATTCCCCTATGACTTGATGGCACACATGTGTTGAGAGTATGTGTCTTAACTTTTTAAGTATTTTCCTTTTAATTCCCATTGTTCGGACCTGTAGCTGTGTTCCATGTAAGCAGGCTTCACTGTTCTGGCATTTGACAACTTAATCCCGTTCTGGAGTTCATCCCTTCCCCTGCCTGAAGCCTTCCTCTTGTCCGCCTTGCCTGAACCTGAAGGTCTGGCTGAAGTCACAATGCTAGGGATGGTCCTGCTCTAAAACACGGTATTTTATCCATTGCTCGAATTCACAAGGAGAATATTTTTCCCAGATGCAGAATGGTTGCGTCAACTCACTCTCCATTCACATCTGTTTTTTAAGGGATTTCTAAGTTTGCCACTGAAATTCTTTGTATCAGTCACCCACACACTGGTTGTTCAACTTCCAGCAGCATAATACGACTGTTGGTTGTTTTTGTTTTAAGTGTTTATAGTAGTAACTCATTTATCTTGAATATCGTGGAGTTAAGTTAGTACATGAACTTAGCAGTCTGCAGTGATTCATTTGGTATGAATTTCATTGGTGTGTCTGTATGGAGTTTTAAAAATCTAACAACCTTATAAACTTCTACGTTTCAAAATACTTGTATATTTTCAAAGAAAATAAACCTGATAATTAACAGGTTTTGAAAATCTATTAAGAGTAATTTTTTATTTCATCAGACAGAAATAATCTTAACAGAAATGACGGCTATAGTCTTTCTGCTAGAAGTAGCCATTTTCGTCCCAGCACATATTTCTCATCCACTGAGGAAGAGAGTTACTGTTGGCAAGTTTTTTGGTCCTAACTGCCATCAAGTACAGGTTAAGGCATTATGAGAAACCAAGTGTTGCATCTGGAAACTGAAAATTGAGCCACAGATGGGAATCACCCCTTTTTAAAGGATTCTAATATTTCTTGAGAAAAAACACCTCTAAAATACTGTCTTGTGAAGCTGATGACAAGACCACGTTTATACACCCTCCACTTGGGGAGAGAAGGCTACAGCCTATTGGACGTAAGAGCTGCTTGGTGTCTAAATTATACTTGATCAGATCCAGGGATCAATATTCTGCTAGGAGGTTTCATTTATAACTTGAAATCATTAAGCTCCATCTTTCGTCATAGGCTATTCAGGATTAGAACAATGTACTGCACCCGAGGCTAAGGATTAGCAAATAAGGTGGGGGTGCCAACTGGGACTGCAGATGAAAATGTAGTAGTGTTCCTAGTCGTGCCCTAACTCCCATCCGCTCATGAAATGTTTATGACACTCTACATTCTGTTGGGAACACAAAAAGGCAAAAGGTCCAGCCCCCACCTGCGGGGGACTCATAACCTTAGGAAGGACAGTCTGTAAATTCAATGCTGACTTAAAAAGAGTTGTGTTAATCCATGGGTTAAGTGCAAATTCACTTAAGTATGTTTTTAATATATATTGAATATACAGTTAACCAATTTTTTAATGAGACACTAGTATGGCTCTCCCCCATCAGCTGCTCCTCCTTTTAACCGAAGAGTTGCACATTCCATGCCTCACCTCTGCAACAACTATGGGAGTTATACCATGGATCATATTTGTCGCCATAGGCTTGAGGCTGTGTGTGGTGATGAAGAATACTTTTTCTTGAAAAGATACCTCCACCCTACCCCACCATGTTCACTGCAGCATTACATACAACAGCCCAGAACAACCTGTGTCTGCTCATGGGTGAGTGGATAAAGAAAATGTCATATATCATGTGTGTGTGTGTGTACATGTATACATGCTAAGTCACTTCAGTTGTGTTCGACTGCAACCCTATGGACTGCACCCCGCCAGGCTCCTCTGTCCATGGGATTTCCCAGGCAAGAACACTAGAGTGGGTTGCCATGCGCTCCTCCAGGGGATCTTCCCCACCCAGGAACAGACCTGGGTCTCCTGCATTGCTGGCGGATTCTTTACCACTGAGCCATCAGGGCAGCCCCTATGGGTGTGTGTGTATATATATATATATGACATATATGCCTATTATTCAACCATGATAATAAAATCTTGCTATTTGCAAAAATATTGCAGTATCGAGACCGTTATGGTAAGTGGAGTAAGTCAGAAACACAAATACCATACAATTTCACCTATATGCAGAAATCTAAAAAAAAACAGTACAACTACCCAAAAATCTGAGCTCATAGGTTGGTGAGACTGATGGTTTCCAGAGTGTGGGGGTTCAGGTAGGCAAAATTTGTGAAGGGGATTAAAAGGTACAAATTTCCAGTTATAAAACAATTAAGGACAAATGTCCAACATGGTGAAAGTACGAAAGTATGTCTGACTCTTCGTGACCCTATGGACTGTAGCCCTCCAAACTTCTCTGTCCATGGGACTCTCCAGGCAAGAATATTGGAGTGGGTTGCCATGCCCTTCTTCAGCTGATCTTTGTGACTCAGGGTTCAAATGTGGGTCTCTTGCATTGCAGGCAGATTCTTTACCGTCTGAGCCACTAGGGAAGCCCAATATTATATGGCAATATTAAAGCTCAATTTTTTTAAAAAAGGAAAGACAAACCCGTGTTCTGGGGGCAGGTGGCTGGTTTAGAGCCAGGACGCAGCCCTTGACTTGCTATATGTAAGCTTAATATCTCTGGGCCTCAGCTTTCTTGGCCATAAAAAGAACAAAAGAACTGAGTGGTTTTGTTTGTCTGGGCTGCTATTACAAATACCATCGACTGGGTAGCTTATAAACAACAGAAATTCTTCACTCGCCATTCCGGAGGCCAGAAAGTGCCAGAATAAAGGCGCTGGAAGATTCTGCAGAGATGGCATCTTTGGGCTTGTTCTTGTGAAAAGGGGAGAGTGTGGGGGTCTCTTACAGGCCGATAATCCCATTCCTGAGGCTCCACCCTCTTGACCTTATCACCTCCCAAATCACCTGGACCCACTCTGAGCCACAGCCTGGAAAGGCTTAATGAACATCAGCTGTGCCTAGTCATTCATCAGGAAAAGGCACGGCCAGGAATCAAAGAACTGAGAAACAGTACCCACCCCTTGCCTTGCTTCTCCCAAGACGAGTCTGTCTAGAGAGGGAGCAGAAGGGTCTCCTTTTGATTTTGGTTACTCATAAGAATTAGCTTGCTCTAAAGGAGCCCATATTCTTTAAAATCGCTAAAGGGAAAAAGATGGGTAGCAGTCTTTGACCTTTTAAAAACCATAAACATGACAGGGTGACATTTGGTTTAGTAGTATGCCAGATCCGCTTGACAAAACTGAAGATTGTAATTAGGCCGTTGTGCTTCTTAACCTGAGATATAGCTCATTGTGTCCTCAGGATCACAAAGGTATCCCCTCCATGGAAACTTCAAATGTGCGTGCCTGCTCAATCCTGTCTGATTTTAATCTTTGTGACCCCATGGACCCCCATTAGGCTCCTCTGTTTATGAATTTTTTCCAGGCAGGAATACTGGCCTGGGTTGCCATTTCCTCCTCCAGAGGATCTTCCCAACCCAGGGATCAAACTGACATCTCTCGTGTCTCCTGCACTGGCAGGCAGATTCTTTACCACTCAGTCACCTGGGAAATCCAACTGAATATGTCTCCAGATTAAAAACATTACAAAGTTATGTTTACTGCAAGTAAAAGGTATGCAAAATCAATTCAAAAGCAATACGTGGAAAGTATTCTAATATTTTTTTCTGAAATCATAGTAGGTAGTAAAGTTTCTAAGAAAAGTTTATTTGGGGGGAGCCTACATCTATTGGGGCAATGAGGCTTATGTTTACAATTAGCGTTTACTTCATGCTTTAACATATACATTGTCACGTGACGAGGGCTGCAGAAACTTCATATGGAGTGGTATAACACAGGAATTGTGAGAAACGATTTCACAGTAACAGTTGAGTGGAGTCCTGATGGACGATTAAAGGATATTATCTTGGAGCGAGTGCTGTGCAGAATCACCCTTTTTAAAAAAGAGGTTATTTATGGCTGCACTGGGCCTTGGTTGCCATGCAAGGGCTTTCTCTAGTTGTGATGAGCGGGGGCTACTCTCTAGTTTCGGGCTTCTCTTGTTGCAGAGCATGGACAGGGAGCTGCAGCACTCAGGCTCATGAGTGGTGGCACACGGGCTTAGCTGCTTGGCATGTGGGATCTTCCCAGACCAGGGATTGAACCCGTGTTCCCTGCACTGGCAGGCAAATTCTTAACCTTTAGATCACCAGGGAAGGCCCAGAATCATCCTTTCAACACGTTGCTATCCCTTTTACATTTAGGATGAGTTACTGTGACGAGTTCCTGTGGTCCTTCAATGGCTGGGTACAGAATATTATCAGGATGTTTTTGGCTGCAGTGTTCTTTCCTGGGGAATCCCAGGGACTGGGGAGCCTGGTGGCCTGCTGTCTACGGGGTCACACACAGTCGGACACGACTGAAGCGACTTAGCAGCAGCAGCAGCAACAGACCCTGCTGACACTTGCAACACTGGGTGTGTGTGGGGTCAGCTGTACCTCTCCAGACGACTCTGCCTTTCATGCACAATTTCAACTTCATCTTCATAGGCTTCCCTGGTGGTTCAGATGGTAAAGAATCTGCCTGCAATGTGGGAGACCCGGGTTCGATCTCTGGGTCGGGAAGATCCCCTGGAGGAGGGCATGGCAACCTACTCCAGTATTCTTGCCTAGAGAATCCCATGGACAGAGGAGCCTGGCGGGCCACAGACCACGGGGTCGCACTGAGTAGGATGTGACTGAGTGACCAACACTTAATGGGCTAAGTTTCATCACCATCAGATGGCTTCTATTAACAGATGCTGTCAGAGCTTTACGATCCTCGCTTATTGCTAGTAGATAAGAGGTGGAGAGGGAGGGGAAGTCTCCCACAACACATGGAAAATAAGGTTTCTCTTTAATCAGTTTGGGTCAATTCAGCATTAGGCCTGTGTCCTGACACCCCTCCCATTTTACATTCCCAGGAGAGTGCCTGGTGCTTAGATTAACCAGGGAACATCTGCAGAAAACTGCAGTGCACACTAGAGAATTATGTCACTAAACAATGATCAAATCCCAGTCTTAGTTGTCATTTCATTATTTTTCCTTCACTCTCGTCGGTTGGTGTTTCAAATCTGGAGGTGGTGGCTAGTGTAACAGAAGAAGACGGGCTTCGGGAATCTTCATTTCTGTATTGAGTCTCTGCACCAGCTAGGGGATTTGAACAATCCCTTTAGGTCTGTAAGGCTAACTCACTTCATTCTTTTTATGGCTGAATAAGATCCCATTGTATGGATGGAGGACCTTTTTTTTCTTTAATCAGGTCATTAGTTGATGGACTTTTGGGTCTCTCCATAGATCCTCCTAAAGGCTCCTTTCTGACCATAATTCTAGGTTTTATGTGGCCTATTTCTCTCACATTTGATGGACTGGGTGATGCCATGTTTTAAGCTAAGGAAAAATAAGTGCTTTGAAAACCTACTTCAGACTAGTTTTTACTTAAAGTACATCAGTGGATGCTCTCTTAAAATTTCACACCATTCATGGTTAACCAGTGCTTTCTTTTTCCTCTATAAAATGGGCTTCAAAACAACCCAAAAGTCCATCAACTAATGACTGGATAAAAAAAAATTGTTGTCCATCCATACAATTGAATCTATTCAGCCATAAAAAGAATGAAGTACTGATTCCTGCTACAAGATGGATGAATCTTGAAAACAACGTGCTAAGTGATACAAAAGGCTGGGGACTGTATGATTCTATTTATAGAAATGTCCAGCATAGGTAAATGTATAGAGGCAGAAAGTAGATTAGTGGTTGCCACAGTTGGGGTGAGAGAGGAATTGGGAGTGAGTGCTAATGGGTATAGGGTTTTCTTTCAGGGGTGATGAAAATGTTCTAAAACTGATGGCTGTGCAACTCTGTTACTCTACTGGAAACCACTGAAGTGTACACTTTAAATGTGTGAAGTGTCTGGTTTCTAAATCTACTTGAAAAACGGGGGAGATGTGCTGGCTAATCCCTCTGTTAACTGATAGTCAGCCTACCAAGAGTCAGTAACTTAATGAAGCCAAACAAAAGAAGATGTGATATAAATGCATAAACCAAATCCATACATACTAAGGAAAGATTGAGAAGAGCTGAAAGCAGAATCAGAACACATACAGCCATGAAGTCGGAAAGGGTTGGGGAAATATTGTAAAAATCCAGGGTAACACTCGGTTCATTGTTTCACGGTGGTTTCTTCGATTTGCTGCAAAGAAACTGGAAATGGGATGTTAGACAGTGGCTGTGGATGGACTAAGAATGTGAAAGTGGGCCCTCCCACACCCAGAGAAAGAAATTGCCTCGGCTCCACAGTGAAAACTTAGTAAACGGTGTCTATTTATGTGCTGTTAAAACATAAGACAAAAATCATTTTATGATCTCCTGTTTCACCTGACTTAAAAAAAATATGATTCCACACTGTTCAGGCAAAGTATTGCATTAGAGCAGCATTTTGGATCTTGCTGCCTTACCCCCTCTCCGCCTCTCCCTTGTCTGTAGTCTCCCCAGCTAGGTGCTCCTCAAAATTTTGTGGAGATCAAATCCCCTGGAGGGCTTGTTAAAATGCAGATTGCTGGGCCCTACCTCCAGGGGGCCTGATTCAGTCAGTCTCGTGAGAATTGGCATTCCTAAGAGGAGAGTGTGCCCAAGAGATGCTAATGGTGCTGACCGGGGTCTGAGCTTCACTGGACTCTGCAGCCTTCAAATCCTCTGCACTTCCACGCACCCTCATCTTTGCAATGTATTTACAATTGCCATGTGTTTACAATTGCCACATATTTACACAGCCATGGGTCTAAGTCCCAAGTAGGAAATGGGAAAGCAAAGGTTACATGTAAATGCCACTTGTCCTTTGTGGCTTATTCCCAAGGGTTCCTTGAAGTCCTCCCGCTCCCCTCAGTTCTGAATGTTGTACAATCCCACCTTTGTCTTGTTTTCATAATGAAAACCTTTCCTTGGCAAGTTCACCCTCTCACATCACTTCAGTAGGTGATGCGGCGGGCGGGGGGCAAGGACGATGACAATGGGGTGAAGGCAATGACCTCTCAGCTGGGACAGAAAACCCCTCTGTTAGTAGGTGCTCGTTCTTTGTGAGTCATGGTCTCAAAAGGCAAACTCTCTCCTGGTGGCTGCTCCCTTCAGCTGCAGAGGTGTTCTGGGTGGTCTCTGCTTCTTGAGCTCTGTTCATCATATTCAATTGCAAGGGCATAACGAACTGCCACAATCGAAGTGGTTTTAACAATAGAAATGGTTCTGGAAGCAACAAGTAAGATCAAAATGTTGACAGAGGTGTGCCAGAAGGTGCTAGAAGGTCTATTTCAGGCCTCTCTCCCAAAGTTCTGGCAGTTCTTGGCTGGTTCCAGAACTTCAGTCTTCACAAGTTGTTCTTTCTGGGTACATGTCTGTGTCCACGTCCAAATTCCCCCTTTTTATTAGAACAACAGTCATACAAGATTGGGGCCCACCCTAATGACCTCATCTTAACTTGATCATCTGCAGAGACCTTCTTACCAAATAAGGCCATGCTGGCAGGTACTGAGGGCTAGGACTTCAACATCTTTTCCGCAGGGGACACAACTCAACCCATAACCTGCTCGTTTGCAGAATGGCTGCGGAATTTCTCATCAGGGTCAGGCAGCCTGTCCCTCTGGCGTCTGAGAGCTGTCATTGCTGACCTGCTTCTTTGTTTGCGCACTTTGCTCAGCAGTGACATGGCCAACCAGCACTGCCCTGGTCCCTAGCAAGTCTTTGCCCTTCGGTCAAGCTCGGCTGTGCTCAGGGCCACTGTGACATCTGCCCCTCCAGATGGGCTCAGCGGCTGATGGAAGTCTCTTGGTGGGAGGCCAGGGAAAGGGCAAGGCAACCAGCTCACCTCCTGCAAAGTGCCAGGAAGGAAAATGAAGCAGGCGACTCACCTGCCCACAGCCTCCCCTCATGGCAGACTTTCCCAAGCAGATTCCAGACCCAGCTCCTGAGTCTTTGACCAAATAAAGTGATTTGAACTTAGGAGGACTCGGAACACTGACTTGCCATATCCTTTCCTGCATGACTAAACATGCTTCTGATTCATTCTCTAAGTCATTTTCCCCTGCTAGAGAAGACCCACTCAGAACCCCAGACTTGGCATCAAGATGGCTTTAAGCTGAAGACATTTGAGATTCAACAGATGCAGAAAAAACCTTTTAGAGCTTCCCTTATCTGACTAAAAGCAACTTGTGGGAAATGAAGCTACTATAAATCCCCTCTCTGGGGGGAGTTTTATGGTTCCAAGGGAGACAGAAAGACTGCTCATACCTGTATAGACCATCCTTATCTCCTGTCTGGTTTCCTGAAAACTCGTTTGTTTTTTTCAAACAAACCTATTTGCTTTTCCCTTAGAAATTGTTTCTCTCCACTGCCTTTTCCCTACTAGGTTAGGTCTGTAAACCTTTAACCATTTAAGGAGCCAGATACTTCCTTTGTTGGTTCCTGTATCCATGTGAAATAAATCCTTTTTGCCAGGTGATTAAGAGGGTATGGGAAAGTTTTTTCCCTTCAAACCTACTCCAGTATTCTTGCCTGGAGAACCCCATGGACATAGGGGACTGGTAGGCTACAGTCCATAGGGTTGCACAGAGTCAGACATGACTGAAGTGACTTAACAGGCTCACACACACGCGTGCACACACACCCTCTAAGCAAATGTGGGCATCCTGTTTGTAGAGAAACAAGAAACAGCTTTGCTCCTGAAGGTTCAGTTCAAATAGCAGGTCTGCACACTTGGGTGCATGCACGCTCAGTTGCTTCAGTCGTGTTCAAATCTTTGTGACCCCATGGACCACAGCCCGCCAGGCTCCTCTGTCCATGGGATTCTCTAGGCAAGGATACAGGAGTGGCTTGCCATGCCCTCCTCCAGGGCATCTTCCCGACCCAGGAATCGAACCTGCATCTCCTGCATTGCAAGTAGATTCTTTACCCACTAGCACCACCTGGGAAGCCCTACACGGGGATGGCCCACCACCAAATCCTGGTTCTGTCACCTTCCAGCTGTGCAGCCTTGGGCAACTCATTTGATG